>VZRU01017409.1:864895-973455 GCA_013398155.1 Pedionomus torquatus
GAGGGAGGGGGCAGGGAAGGGGGAAGGTGAGGGGCGGAGAGAAAGAAAGAAAAAAATGCCAGGAAGATCAGGAAGAAAAATAACAAACCAAACACCCAAACCTCCTCATTTTTTAGACATAGCTTCTTTGAAACAAATAGAAAAATAACTGCTATCACTGCTGTTGGTTAACTAAAAAACAAAGAAACAGAAGCAGATGAAAACTAGCACATGGAAGAGAACACTGTTTGCACTTTTCCTTTAGAAAAACCATACACCTGCAAACTAATCTTCTCAGATAATTGTCATTAGTTTTATACATTGTTAATTAACTGTAATGAAGGTGCAGGTAACATCAAATGAAAGATTCACAGCAGATAAGATATTTGAATCTCTAAGGAGCCTGATATTTAATAATGATCCTTAAAAAGCCTAAAAAGCAGTTTTAATTCTGTCTGTATTTCGGATGAATTTTATCAATTGTAGATGTAGATATATCTGAGGAATCTAAGAGGGTTTAAACAATTAAATTTCTGTTTATAGGCAGAGAAGACAGTAGGTGCTGAGATCAACAGAGGGTCTAACATGCTCTGGTACTTCTGAAAATCTTAAAAGAATCTGCATAGAGATGAGTAAATGCTTAAAGACCTTTAAAAATTAGCCCTCTCCTCCCTTTCAGTTACTGAATCTACTTTGCAAGTGGGAATTCTGATGAAAATTTCCTTGAATTCACTTCAAAATATGGTGCATTATTGTTTGGGCAAGCAAGTTCAGAAGCCGTCTCATTGAAAAGGTGATATAAGTTAGATTCCTTCTGATCAAACTTGTCTTTGATTGCCTTGCATATGACTTCCTTGTCTTCTGCATGAACTAAACCAAAGCATAGGCTCTCTGTGGTTTAACCTGCCCGGCAATATATGTTTCATGAATTGAAATAGCACAGTTTTATTTTTAAGTAGTTTGGGGTTTCTTTTTTCACATGTAACAGTACTGTTCTGTTATATATAAGTTTAAATAATTCAGATCAGTTCCAGAATAATAATGCTGTTTAGGTGAAACTTCTTTTTTAAAAAAGTATTTTTTGCTTTGAAATAATCTTGATTTTTAGAGAGCTGGGAGACTCACAAAATTTCTTATGATAAAATACCCCCTTAAAATACTACTCTTCATTTTTCTCTTCAGTAATTGGTAAGAAATAAAAGAGTTCTTTTTGGAAGACTTAAAATCTTAGAAAAGTGGATTTGATTTTATTTTACTATATCATCACTATATAAAATAGCAATACAGTGTAGCGTAATGGCTGCTGTCTACTTGAAAAAAAAAAAGTGAAGTAACTAAATGCTTTCTCAGAATAAAACTTAAATTTTCTTTAGCACTTGGGTATTAGATTCCTGGTATTATTCGTAACATTTGGGATTTAATGTTTCAGAGTAAGTTTTCTAGTTTCCAACTGTTTTATTTTCTTTCTTGTACTCGCTGTGCTGTGTGAAATTTGAAGTGAAATAATCTTCAATATTGATTATTTTTTTCTTACTCTAATAGACTTTCTTGATTCTTAAATCAAAAAAAAATAACAAGAAATGATCATGTAGAGAAAAGACAGTATAGTTACAAACACAAGTTATTACACTTGTTTTATAATCAATGCTTCAAAAGGAGAAAAACAATTTTTCTCTTGACTCTTTTCTACCTCTTCTGAGGAGAGACTGATAAATATTGGCAGACAGGTCAATGCTTGAACTTTTCTGCTCAGATAAATGCTTGACAGTAAGAAACAACAGGAGCAAAGACCAAAGACTCCTGTGATCAATCATGCTCTTATACATTTTATTATTTTTTAAAGTATTCAAATGCTAAGGAAAGGTTCTATGGTTGCAGAACTTCTCTTTTTTTTTTTTTTCTTTTTCCTGAGGCAAATAGGTCCTATAACCATGCTGGCTATTAATTAAAAACACAGAAGTACGGGTAGGGTTCTTTTGCCAAAGTTCCCTTAAAGTTAACTAAAAAGAGGGGTAGAAAGTATTTTCATTGTAAAAGTTACTATATAGACAGTACTCAGAAGACATCAGTAAACCTTGGTATTGCAAGTAGTAGTAATTCATATTCAATCTTTTCAGTTTGCTAGATGGAAAAGAGAAAAGTAAGTGAAAATACTACCGATATTGGAATACAAATCTAGCAAATCTCTGGATTTTGGAATGAGTCATAAGATACAAGTTACACTGCTGGCATTATATGTCATGTCCTCGCTGCAGATTTGTTTTGAGCATTCTCCACAAAACACTTGCTGGTGGAAAGTACTCCCATCTTCTGCCAGAGCTGCTCTACAAACCTCTGGTATACTCTCTTCTCCTGTTCCAGCACTGCAGCAGATTCAGTCAGAGGCCAAGTGGTTCTCAACTGCCATGTTATCTCTAAAAGAAAATAATAGAGTTTTCTTCTTGAACAGCATCTGAATTTGCATATATGGGCAGTATTTATCATTTAAAAGTAGAGGATTACATGAGGGTATCACGTGCTTGAGCATGTCATAGTGAAGAGGAGTGTTTCTATGCACAGAGAAATGATCACAGGAGTGTTAATGGTGAAATATTCATTTTACTCACAAGAATAATATCAATTATTAAACTGGAAACTGTATAAGGTACTTTTTTTTTTTTTTTTTTTTTTTTTGTGTGTGATGTAAGAGCTATTTTTTTATATTGTACCTAACATTTTAGTAAATCTTGTGCAAGTTGAAGTCTCACATCCTGTATGCAGGCTCACACCCTCACTCAGTAAGTGTTAATATGGGATTTGGATAAATGCAGTTTGATTGCAAACTGCTGCTTTATTTCTAAGCAAACTGGGGTAGATAATAGAAGCATAACTATGATGAAGGAACCAAGACTGTATTTTGGACAATGCTGTTGTCCACAGGCTGAGAGAGCTGGGGTTGTTCATCCTGGAGAAGATGAGGCTCGGGGGACACCTTGTAATAGCCTTCTACTACCTGAAGGGGCCTACAGGAGAGATGGGGAAGGACTCTTGATCAGGGAGGGCAGAGATAGGATAAGGGGTAACAGTTTTAAATTGAAAGAGTGGAGATTTAAATTAGATCACTTTAAAAAAAATCTTTATTGTGAGGAACTCTTTGCCCAGAGAAGTTGTGGATTTCCCAACCCTAGAGGTGCTCAAGGCCAGGCTGGATTGGACTTTGAGCTACCTGGTCTAGTGGGAGGTGTCCCTGCCCATGGCAGGGAGTTGGAACTTGGTAATCTTTAAGGTCCCTTCCAACTCTAACTATTCTATGATTCTATGATTATCTTAAGCAATTGATAACTCCAACATTCATATAATTTAAATTACAGTTCTTAAGCTAAACCAGTGAACTTGTGCTAGGAAGGCTGAAAGAAGAGTATATATTAAACTGACAGCTCTTTGTTCTAAAGTATTTCAAGTCACACATTCCCATATGTATTCCTCTACAGTATTTTCCGATTCAGTAACTTTCAAACTACTTAGTTTCATACAAAATATGAATTTTCAATTATGTGTGAATTAGAAGTGCACTTACAGTGAAAAAATACTCATTTCAGCAGATTCTCATCAATGGAATGAGCTATTACCAGAAGAAAAACTGTATTCTTGTTGAGTGTGCTTTAAACATCTCTATTTCTGATTCTTACCTCCATTTATCTTCATCTTAACGTCAGTTATATGATGAGATTATCTTTGTGTATGTTTTTGTTTCTAGCATGGATCATTTAAGAAAATGTAAAAGAGTTTAGGGTGACAAAAAATGCCCTGGAGAAGTGCTAGGGTTTTATTTTGCTTAGGTGTGAGTAAGGTTTATAAAGTACAGTGGTGTTTGTTGGGCTTCTAACTAAAGATTTAATAGGAAAGCGGTGCAAAATCATCTGTTGAAAAAAAACACATTTTAAAGCTGAAATCTCATAATGCAAGTTCTGACAAAAGGGAAAATGTGTGAAAAGCACCTTCACGTACAATTCAGGGAAAAGAAGTTTCCTGGGGAAGCTTTAACTGTTGCAGGTCCAGAGGCCAAGGCAATTGGGGATGCAGGCTTTGAGAAGAGATGACTTTCCTCTGCTGAGATGGTTTAAATCAATTACTGGAATGAATATAAAATAAAGTGGCATAGAGCAATATTTCAGAAGCTTCTTTATCTCACTGTCTTTCAAAGACTTCAAAAAAGATCTTCCCTGTTAGGTGATGCTCACTTAGATTTGTTTTTTTCACTTGAGGCAACACCCTATTTTCTCATTTACACAGTATATGAAGCTCAATTTTTAGAGTACTGTAGAAAACTTGTATACACATTCAAAATTAAAAAGTTGTTGACTGCTGTGTGCTCTTCACGTGTTTCTCACATTAAAAAATATTTTATTGCAAAATATGCAAGTATTTGTGCCTTTAGGATACAGGACAGACATAGTTATCCCTAATACTATTTGCTTTGAATAATTCATCTATGTATTATTACGAAGGAAAGTATAATATGTACCTCACTCATTTCTCCTTAAAGACATGCCTGAGTTGTCCACTGTGATACAGAATAACTGTACTATAAACCTTGAAGAAGATGTGTAAAATTGCATAGATATATTGAAACTTGTGCCTGAATTGTAGAATGTCAGAAGCCCATCTTCTGGATTTGGAATCAAACTTCTTATCTGATCCCTCTTCCATGTAATCAATTTGATACTCCCCTGCCTAAGTGGATGCACGCAAAACGTTTTTACAATGTAGATTGACACAGAACAGCATAGCAATGGTAGAAGTGGTAAATTTCCCAAAAATAGAAAAGGGAAGCCAACTTACTGATTTTGAATTTACTTTTTAAAATAATCTTCCTGCTGGTGGCTGAGCATCATGTTCTTAAACTTGTTAACAAGGGCACACTGAGGAATATTTAGTGATTTTTTGAGTTCTGCTGAAACTACCAATAAAAAGTAAATGACATCATCTGCAATAGAAAAACTAAATAAAGTATGCTATTTGTGCACTTTTAAATCTGATTCATAATCTAATATAATCTCTGTAAATTTGCCACCCACCAAGCCCCTAAAGTAAACTGCCACAACTCCTCCGGAGTTAATAAAACTCACAATTGAGGCCTAATATTGTAGAGTAATGCAAATCTACCTTTAAGATGAATAAAGTTTTATATATACAGAGTAACTTTTATTACTGTTTTAAATCCCTAAGATTAATAATAGGCAGGATTTGAGAAACAAAGTAAAACAAACAATTTTTTACAACTTTTTCCATTTCTACTTTTGTTACACTAATATGGTGACATCAGAGCTCAGTGGTACATATGGAGTTAATGACAGGTTTGGGTTTTTTTAAACACTGAGTTCTTTTTCATAATTCAGTCTCTGCCAGATAAAATAAAAATATGCCATATTCAGATTGAAAGAAGCTGTTTGCCTTAAGTAATGATTTAAGACTCCGTAATCCAAGTCTGAAGTAATCAGTGACAAGTAATGAGTCTTAAAACTCAGTAGCTTGAATTGTAAGTAATGAGTTCAGACTTCATTCAGCTTTACCTTTTGCATGAGATCTAAACCACAACCACAGACTCATCACCAAGGTCCTATACTCACTGAAGTCAGCATCATTGAATCATCATCATTTTCATTAAAAATGTAAAACATTGGTTTTGACTCATGGGTGCTTTATGTATCTTCAGTCTTCGGTGATTAGCTAAAAGTGAGACCAGTCTTTCAAACAAACAATGGTCAATAGCTATTTTGTTGATGATTTTTATTTGTAACTCTTACCAGATTTTGACTAGATTTAAGGCTTGGAGAATCAGATATTAATTTATGAGCAGATGAGTTTACCAGTTCATCAGGGAAACTGTGCAAAGTAACTTTTGCATCCATCCAGTGCAGGGCTGGCCAAGTTCTGTGTAGCAAAGCTGTTGCATGATGCTTTCTGTCTGCTGTGAGAGCTCATAACAAGGTAAGTAAAGCCTGAGCAGTAACATCTGGTCTGAGAAGAAAAGCCACTGCCCAGTATCATTCAGAGCTGTGGTGCTGCACCAACATGTGTACCCTGACCTGGTATCAAAATACAGGACCAGTGATCTCACCTGGGGGCTAGCAAGGCAGAAGTGACAAAGACAGCCAAGTATTTTGTTGCCTTTATGCAGTTTTGTACTTTAAAAATATTTATTTTAAAGGATGAATAATTCTAAAGTGTTTTATACAGCTTTTTCATTACAGCAGAATGTCAGAGGACAGTATTACTTAAACCCAGCACAAAGAAGAAATTCCTGGCACGTCACATTCTTTTCTAAGGTAACATAAGCCAATGTTTGATTGCTGGGGTTTAAACTGTATAGAAGGCTTAGTTTGCCAAAATTATTTATGTAGCTAGATATTATTGCCTTTGGCTTTGAATTAAAAATTAGTTCACTGACATCATCACTGCATAGTCCTTTGATGAATATACTCTAACGCCTTCCAGCTGCACAAACTTTAAACATTCTACCATAGCATATATCACAATGGGTCGGTCTCTCAGAATTGTACTTTATTAAGCCATTTATTTCAGAAACAGAATATGTATTCTGCCTTAAAAACACTGTACATCAATGCTGGAATAAGTTTAGAATCACAAAACATGGTATCATCATTCCTATATTCCCATCCTTGCAGTCTCTTCTTCCACTTTGTAGATACATTGTAAGTGAATATTTTCAAGAGAACTAGACACATTTTACTATTTCAAACATCAACAAAAAAAGTCATGTCCCACCATTGTTATAACTAATTTTTAGAAGAATATGATTTAACTGCAAATGCTGCTAGTAGAATTTGGGTTTAATCAAACTGCTTGTGCTACTTAACAGGCTAAAGGACATGGTATTTAGTTTTACTCTTTTCGTGACATGGGAAAATAGTCTATTTCACCATTGCACCAGGAAGTATAGCATATCGGGAAGGTATCTTGCAAGAGATATTAAAGACTTTCCTGCATTTGTCCAAAAATCCAGTGCTTGATGATGCTCCACTGTCCTGGTTTGAAGTAAAATGAACCAATTTTCTGTTTTACAGTTTTGCTTTCTTAGCTAGGCCTCTCCTAGTTAGCTGGGCTCTGAAATTAACAGCACATTGTGCGGAGCTGTTCCATCTTGCAGTGATAAGACCTGACTGTACCGGGGGATGGTCTGCAGAGAGGCCCTTGTTTAGACTTATTGCTGGAAGAACCAAGGTCAGATAATTTTCATCATTCGCCCGTCGGAGGGTCCCGCCTTCAAGGAGGAGCGGACAGGACAGGTGACCCAGGACTGACCAACAGGGGTATTCCATCCCATCAGCATCATGCCCCCCCTATAAAAGCTGAAGGATCAACAGGTCAAGCTCTCTCCTCTTCTTCTTTCCGGCTCTTCTTTCTGCCTCTTCTTTCCCCTTCGTCTTTGATGGCTGACGTCCAAGGAGGGCCCTGCCTGTTCATCTGCCTCTGATCCCGATCTCGGCGTTCCTGGCTCCGGATCTGAAGCCCAGCTCCTGTCGGTCGCTGGGTCCGGTTTGGGACTTTTCCTGAGGCCTGCTGGTGACGTGGTCGTCGTCCTGGGAGCTTGATACGGTTTTGTGTTTACTGTATACTCCCTTTTTCCTTTTTTTTTTTTCCCTATATTTCCTGTTTATTGTGCTGCTTATGTTTTCATTAAAGTAGTTTAGCTTGTTCTAAACTCTTGAATCTCTTTAACTCCTTCCTCTCCTCTCTCTACCCAAAGTGGGGGAAAAGGGAGGGGAGAGGCATCTGTCGCTCGGGTTTTGGTGGGTTTGGCTGAGACCGCAACATCCACAGAGACCTTTAATACAGACATATAGTGAAAAAAGTGGTGAATAAATCTAAGCATAGCAAAGGACTGACAAGAAGGTTATAGACAATTTGGTGGTTTAATTTATACTGCAATATTCTGCAAAGACCGATTTACTGATCTTAAAAACTAAGGTCTTCTCAGAAAGAAAGAAGAATATGACCTAATATCGATACAACAGAAGATTATTTTATTTGTGATAAATAAATCTCTTCATCTGTTTAAAAACTAATTAAAACAAAATATGTTTACCTTTAAATTCAGAAAAGGGAAATGACTACTGCTGTGTTTTGCCAGATGTAAGGAAAAGCTGCATGTTTATGCTTAATTTTTTTCTTCGCAAATTAAAAGAAAAATGTTTTGGCAACTTGACCTCCTTGTGTCTAGTTCTTGTCATCAGTAATCCTGCATTTTTCTCAAATTTTCACCTGCCTTTCCTCTTGTAAACTAAGAGCATTATGCAATTTTCTTTTGTTGCCTTGTCTTTTTTAACCCTCCAGATCCAAACTCACGCTTAATCCTCTTCAGTGAGGAGCTTCTAGACTTCTGCTGCAGTCACCAGGAAACTGAGAATCTGAAGTTGTCATGAATGCAGAATAAATTTGTTCCACAAGGCAGGTCTCATGAGCCAAATTCCCAAAGAGGCATGAGAAATCAGCTAAAGAAAGAGGAGCTCAAAAGAACCACAAGTCTCATTGACTGGATTTCTGTATGCCACTATGCTGATCTCTAAACAACAATGCCATTTGATTTTAAACTGCATTCATCAAAAAAACCCCAAGAAGTGGTCCCATCTTTTAGCAGTACCCCACCCCTCTTCTGCTTTTTACAGTTAGTGTTGCTTACTGTACAATAGTTAAACAATTTGTGATACTAAAAATAGTAAGAAAGGGGAGAAAAGTTTTCTGCATGAAATCTTCATGTTTCTTTAGCAAAAAGCCCTGAAACGGGTGATTTCCATAGTATACTGAGACTTCAGAATCAATTCATGGCCTTTTCCCTTCTTATTCTTTACAATTAAAAAGCAAATGCTGGTGCAGGTGCTTTCCCCAGTTATTGCCACCTACATTTGTTTAACACTTCTCCTTTATTGACAAGTTAGTAGAGTAGCCTTAGATTGCTGTGTGGTGAAAAACATTGTGGTTCTTATTCAATTGAATTATGCTAACAGAAGTCCATAAAGATGACAAGCTGGACCAGCAAAACTGCATTTTTCTCACCAGAGCTCATGTAACCCATTTACTTCTTTGTAATAGTGTGATGTCTGTAATACACTTTCATTTATACCAAGAGTGTTTTACTACTACAATACCCAACTATGCTGGCATAATAAAGCACTAATAAAATTTATAATATTTAAGAATCCAAATGTTTACTATTTCTCAGCCTTAAAACACCCTACGTGATGTGGACAAAACCATACGCTCCATTGTGAGCAAGTTTAAGAGTATGTTTACCCATTGCTGTTTTGTATTTGTTATTCTCAGCTTATATTACAGCATTTTTATTTGTGGTAGTTATTATTATTCTTGTTGTTGTTTATATTCATGGTCATATTGTAAAGGCAAATTTGTTCCTATAAGGGAAATTTCTGTCACAGATATTTTATCAACAGAAGGATTAGTTTTTCTTCATGCTTTGAAACAAAGTTGGCTTTGAAAAAGTCTTATCACTAAAGATGATGTTGCAGGCTGTTAAGTCACAATCTGATTATTCAAAGCTAGTTAATTAATCGTCAAATGCATATTTAACCACACGTCCTATGCATTGCAGCACAGCTCAGGCATTAAGTACATTAGTCATTATCTTTCAGTAAAAGATGAAATAAATAACATATAAGATTTGAGAAGTAAGAATTTTAAACTAAAGTACATTAAAAGTATATACATTTGGGATCTGCAGGGCTAAACCTCCTGATGACTGGCTCTATTACAGACCAGTGTGGCTGAATGTTATTATTACTTGACAGCTGCTCTGCATCTGATGTCAATGAGTTACTGGTCACAGTTCCCATCCAGCTGGCGAGTCTCTACATAGTAATCACCACCAAGTGCCGCAAATCTGCAATTTGCTTGGGCAATTCTGTCCAAAGATCAAACTAAGAGCAGAGGGGCCTTTCCCTGTGATGTGTTTTCTCTTTCAGAGCTAATAACATAGAATTTTTTTGAAAATTCACACAGAAAATTTTCCAGGGAACACTGAATACTCTTGTTAGATATCACTATTCAATTCACTTTAGGAAAGCACATTTAATTTAGATGTATTTACTTAATTCACTTGCTCTAAATAGGGATGTTTCCTTTAATGCTTGGTCTGTTATTGCCTATGATCTTTCTACTATTTTAAAAAGATACTGCCAGTTTACCATTTTTTAAAGAAACAATTACTAGACTCTGGGTTTGGCTAGAGCAACTGTTAAAAAGCTTGTGTTTGTTCTGAAAAGTCAGTTACAAAGTGCTTTCTTTACCATCTTTTCCTGAGTGTAGCAATTTTTTCTGACATTTTTCATTAAATAATGACATTTTCATTAAATAATGACATTTTTCAATATATAATTACATAAGATTTTTTTATTTTCAGCTTGATGAGCTCTTTTATAAAAAGTAGCTTTCAGCTACTCCATATATCAGTGATAAGACCTCATAACATATTTCATAGCAGCATGCTACAATGTAATTGCATTTGAATGATGATCACTACAAGAGACTATGAATGAGAAAAGCCTTACAAGCAAAGTAAAGCAATAGCCAAGCATATTTTCTTTGTACAAATGTAGTCCATTTCAAAATGTTTCTATATGCAACTTTTCCTTTAATAAGCATTGTACTACAAATGTACAGTATTGGTGGTGAAAGATGTGCTTATTCTGAGAGCTGTGAAATCATTTAAACTGCCTGTTTCTTAGCACACCTGTTCTTATATGAGAGGAATGCTCTCTCTCCATTGCCCACTGGAAAAGAGTTAATTAGATTCTCATCCACCTGTAGAGCCAATTAGGTTATTATTTATAAATAAGGCACCTGACAAACACAAGGCTCTTTCCCCCTCAGGGCTTTATTTACAGTCTAATGCTCTCCTTAAGAATGTTGTTGTTCACATCTACCTATTAAAACAGCTTATTTAGTTTCAGCTCTTGGAGATTTCACAAGCTATCTGATGATTGGTGAGTATTATTTAGAAGATAATATTAATGATTTGAGTCATATCGTACTATTCCTTTTGCTTAGTAGGAAGACTGAGGTATTCTGGTTGCAATATCAGGTCTAAAATTCTGTTAGGAGCCTTCTATATTTTACATACATATTGCAAAGAACCTGGAAACTATTTGGTACGCATCTGCAATAAAAAAGTACAAAATCCTATTATTGATTTCCTAATATTGCTTCTAGAATAAATCAGACCTTTCCAAGTGAAAACACAAAATGCTTGTAGTATTAAATATACTGAAGTTGGAAGAGGAACTACTATTTGCGTAGATTTGATGTTTCCTTCAAAACAAGGAGAAAAAAATAAAAACAAAGCAAAAAACATCCTTATCTTTTAGCAAAAGAGAATTGAGCTAGTAACTATTAATTATAAAGCTACTCTACATCTTGAAGCTTGTGATTCTGCTGAATTTAAAGAGTCTATCCTCAGGAAGATATAATGGAAGAAAAACTTGACTCAAAGAAGACAGTCTTTGAGAAAGATGGATTATACAGATGTCATCAAAAGTTTTCTGTTTCAGTTTGTGCTGCTTATATAAGGCATATAATTGTCATGTAACATAATTTTTTGCATAATGCTCTTTCACAATTTTAAAAAAGCAGAGAAGACTAATCCTATATGACAGCTAACAGGCATAGCCAATGTGTTAGTTGTCACAATATTTATTTTTTTTTATTATAGAGACCTCATTTCATTTCTTTGCCTTCTGTCTAATAATGTATTTTTAGGCATAAGCACTAGAAAAACTGGATTTTAAAAGTGAACAGCTTTTTGTGAATACTGAGATCCAATTATCAAATAATTGGAGCAGATGTACAAGATCATATGCATAAATCTTGGACATTACTTGGAATCGGGTTATTTAACTACTTATGGAATGATTTCTTCCCCCTTGTTCTAAAACATGTGGTGCTGTCCCCAGAGAAGCAAGTATGAACTCGATAATATAGTGGTTTAATTTAATTAGGTATTGATTTGGATGATCACACAGAATGGTCACTTGGTAGCATTCCTTCTTGGAAGGAATTTAATCTGCTTGACAAATACTGTTTCTTATGATTGTTTGAAAATCTCTTCTGTGAAAACGTTTGGCTTTCTAAAGTTGAACTGAGGATGATTCACAAAGCACCCAAATCTTCTTTTACTCTTATTAGAGAACTATACATAGGTGTAATTGAATTTTTTGTATCTGAATCTTCTTATAGAACAAAAATCAAATCTGTAGGATCTAGAGGGAACTCAGGCAGAACAGTGTGGAAAGAATGAGCAGGTGACCTCTAAAGTTTTATAGGAATTTCTACTGCAGCAATAAATTCCTCTGTAAGTGGGTTCCATTAAGTATGCAAAGCACAGAGGCATTCAACGTCTGGCAGAAGTAGACCTTAGTTTTATTATCTGCTCTTCTTATTTTTAAAGGGTAAATGGGCGGTGTTGTTAAATTGTAAGCTGGTTGTGTCTAGAGCAGGTAAGTATGACTTCAAAAGGCACTGATCCACTTTGGCACCTTGTGGTGTTCACATAAGGTTTCCTTCTTCTAGGAGTTGGATTTTAAATTTTATATTGTGCATTTTAATTGTATGTTTATTACCTTGCAGTAGCATCCCACATACTTCAGCTGGAAGGTTCTAGCTTTTTGTGGCTGTGTTCAGGAAGTGCTTCATAGCACTGAAGTTAGGCTCCACTGAAGGAAATAACTAGTTGTTACTAAGTTTTGCTTAACTCAGGCTAAAAGGAAGATTTTGGCCTAGAAAAGATACTTGTAAGAGAAGAGACAAACCCTGTACAGGGGCTAGGTGGTGTCTATGAACGCCTTTAGTTGCTGTAGTGCAGTGAGGATGACTTGGAGAACAGTTCAGTCTGAGAGAGCACTTTATTCTGACTATGCAATCTTTTCATCCAAAATGCAAGTTGGCAAGTGAAACATCAACAGTTCCACATCAAATAATTAGCGAATAAAGAAAATTTTGAACTAATATGGAAAATTAAGTTATAGTTGCATTTTTATATAGCTACTTATTTTCACCCCTGCACTGGATTTATATCTATTAAGCTAGATATAAACAATTGAGTCTTAGCAGTTGAAATGAAATACTTTTGGAGGTTTTTAAGCAGTTACAATAGAAAACCTGGTACTAACACAGCCAATGTGTAAATATTGGCTGTGGGAGCAACCACAGTTTTCCTCGTCCATTGTTTAGTGCTAGCATACAGGTCTGTCTTTCAACATTATCAGTATTACCCAGCCAGCCAATCGGTCAAATATTTCTTTTGCAAAAGCATTTTCATTATGTTCCTCCTCCTGTTATCAAATGGGTAGACAAGTTTATCTTGTTCATTGAGAATGAAGGTGCATTCTGTTCTGCTGGTTACCAAGACAAACATAGTACAGAAGAATCCTTCAAAGCGTCCTCTCTTTGGATGAAAGCCCAGGAATATGAGAATAGATCCTTGAGAGTGCTGGTCAGATCTCAGCCTTCTGTAGAAAGTACTTAAAGTTTTTGGTACCTAAGAGCCAAGTTAGCATCCCAGCCAACAGCTGTTACTCGAAGACCATACTTTGAGTGAATAAGAGGGAAAAACATCCTATTTCCATTCCTGTGAGCTGACTGGAACACTGGCTTGCACTAAGCTGTTGCTCTGCTATAAGGAGATTGTAGGTCAATGTTAGTTATTAATTCTGGAATCCATACATTTAAGGCAGTGTTTTTATCTATGTATTTCTACATGTATAAGAAATCTGACATCAAGAATTATTTTTATCCTTTCTAAGCTCCTGGATAACACTTCAGATAAAGGTCTGTGCTTGGAGCATATTAAATTTTTTAATCGCTGGTTGCAGCCTTTCTTATTAGTCTCAAGTGATTCAAATTGCTCCTACTGGAAGTATACACAAGAGAGTACTTCACGTTTTCAACAATGTACTCCAGACCACAGTCTTTAGACAAGTGTTTCTCAAAAGGCCACCTTGTCCTTTTTCAAGACAAGGGTAATAAATATTCAATTGCTAACAAAATATTATTTGGAGCATGCTCCTCATCTGGGAAAGGTCATGTCTAGTCAGTGTGCTACTATGAACATCACCCAACAGTGCCTTCTCATAGTGCAGTTAGTAAAAGGGTCTCTCTTCCTGCAAGAAGAAGAAGAAGAAAAAAAAAAAAAAAAGAGAGAGAGAAGAATCACTACGATCACAGGGAGAAATCAGAAGTGTGCTCTTCCCAGTGTCCAATGAGTATTCTAAAGTACTTACATAAACATGGAGGTCCACTGGAGATCTCAGTGATGTGGTTAGGTCTTGATTTTTGCTGTAGCCGGTACTGACACTCTCATGCTTTCAGCAGTGGAAGAATTGGATCCTTTCGACAGATTTTGAATTTAATCAAAATACATCTCTAACTCAACATATTTCAGTGGCCAATAACGATGCATAGCTAACTAATATAACATGAAAAATGGAGTCAGACTTTTCCCAGTACCCTTCTTAACCCTGACCTTGTTTATAACTGTGATTTCTAGGTCAGGACTTGTGCAACTCCTTGAGCTGTGTAAAATTATTTTTCACCTCTTTCAGATAAAATTAGCACAAGTTTCTTTCAAATGTTTCAAGGTTTTTTCAGGTCTACAGATCCTCAATTATTATTGAAAAGAATGGGAAAAATCCAAAAGGCCATTCAATAAAGTAGAGATCTGGACTCCCAGTTAAATTTCTACTCATTAGCTTAATGATCCATACAGTATGAATACTGCAACAGATAACAGATCACATCTTGTCAGTTCTTTTTCACATCTGCTTTTCTTACCTTTACCTATAAGCTTTCCACTATATTATGGAACACATTCGAGAAGCATTTTGTAGTTCAATTACACAAACTTCAGATGAGTTGCTAGGAAAACATTGCTGGTATGCAAGTTTTGATTTCCCATAAAGGAGATAAGAAAGATGCGAATTTAAAAATAGTACATATGAGAAAATAAATTCTTAATCAGCAGTTCAGTACAACAGAGAAATGCTTACTAGGCTAAAGATCCAAAGAAGGATTATTCAGGTTGTACAGGTACTCAAGCAAAGTATAGTTTCACATTTTATTATAACAATATACTAAGTAAAACCATTATTCAAGAAGAACACAGTCTTTAATTGATATCTTACGCTTTATGAAAGGCTACAAAATATTTTCTTGGTTTCGGGAAATATAGTTGAACTTTCCAGATAGATTAAGCAGAGCCACATCTGAGCTAAACTGCTGGGTCCTGTGTCTGATCTAGTGCTGGAACTGATCCAGTGCTGTTTGCACCACTTCTGACTTACAAGTGATGCTATAGAGATATAAGCATTTCATGAGATCATTTCCACAAAAGAGAGATCTTCCTTGTTCCCAAAAACCTCCAAGTAGGATGAAAGTTTGTTCATCAGACTCTGGAAGAGTATTAAATGCTTCAGTCTTCTCTCTGTCCTTTGTGTGATACCAGCAAAGGCATCTGTTTCTAGAGATGAGCAACTTAATGCAAGTCTTAGCATTGCTGCAGAGCTAGATTATTGATTGATTTCCTGTTCTCAGGGCTAGAGAAGACTGCTATTCGAGAATTTTCTGAAAAAATACTGAAGACGTGAAAAGATGAAAGTATTACAAAAAACAAAGCAAATCAAACAACCAAAAAAAAACCACCCTACACTGTGCACCTAGTTAAAATATGTTACTTTAAAAATGTACTATTTTAAGTTTTTCTTCTGATACATTGAGTTAGACCTTCCTGCTTCAAGAGAATATGGATGCTAGTGCTTGCTATCACAGAGGAGAGAATATTGGCACCATTGTATTAGAGGATAAGAATGAAAAAAAAAAAACAAAACAAAAAAAAAAAAAAACACAAAAAAAACCCACAAAACACCCCAAAACCCAATGATGTGTATGTCTTAGAGTATATTACAGTCCACTAAGATTCCTCTGCCAAATGGGTCATTTTAACATTTCATTGTCTCCCAAAAGTGCATTTAAAAATTTCCCTAACATCTATCACATGATTATTTAAACATCTCCTTCTCTGAGGGAAGAACAACATGCAATTTAGTTTTTGTGCTTAGGAGTCGTGGTTTGGGTTGTTTGGTTTGCTGGGGTTTGTTGTTGTGGGTTTTGGGGGACAAGATTTTCCTTCACCTTGTTTTTCTCCTGGTTTTTTTTGGATGACATCATTCATTTAGGAATGCAACAGTTGGGCAAACACATCTTTCCTCCTTGTTGAGTGGCATTGCAGCAGAGAAGAAAGTCTAACCTAATGGTTAAAGTGCAGGGATGTGGAAAGGAAGGACCATAGAATGGTTGAAACCCCATTTGCCTCCTTTGCTTTTATTAGCTCCGCTGTATGATTGCATGGATATGTTAGAAGTAGATCAAAGTAATTTCTTTGACTTCCCTTGGAACAGATACTGGTTATGTTTGATACATATCTCATTCCCAGAGGGGATAATTCCTCCTTTGAAACTCCTGAAACTGGATCACTCATTCTCCCACCATTATGATTTCTTCACTGCCTTACATGAAGCTTCTATTTCTTTCTTTTTCTGGAAGCCTTGGTTGGCATATAATTTTCCTGGAATGTTTGGTGTTTACCTGTCTGCTCTCTCTGTGTTTGTTTGTAACTTCCTCTGGCATTGATGAGAGCTTCATTTATGTAAGTACTCAGATTTCTGAGTATGGTTTTGAAACCTCTAACCCAACAAACAAAATCATAGAAGCGATGAACATGCAAACAAATTAAAATAATTCAGCATAAAATATCCTTATTTTAAATAAAATTGAAGCAAGTGTAAAATTTAGTCTGCTGTAAAAAGCAGCACTGATATTGTCTTATTTATATCTTCCACTTGGTTGGTGGCTTTGGAGATGTTTTGGGGACTTCTTTCTGATAATTTAAGGTTGCCTTTTTCATACTATAAATTCCTGATGTCTTTGCAGTGAAGAAGCATGGTCAGTTTTCATATTTTTCACATTTAAACAGCAAAATCTCTAGTTATAATCATAACTCTGAATGTGTCAACAGATATTAGAAGTAGGCAGTTTTAACTATTTTAA
Organism: Pedionomus torquatus; assembly: GCA_013398155.1. Taxonomy (NCBI): domain Eukaryota; kingdom Metazoa; phylum Chordata; class Aves; order Charadriiformes; family Pedionomidae; genus Pedionomus; species Pedionomus torquatus. The sequence continues at coordinate 881,987 of VZRU01017409.1, forward strand.
CTGTGAAATATAAGGAAATTCAAGGGTATATATATTATAAAACCCACTGAGGCCAATAAAATAAGAATAGTCATCCAGATTCACCATATAAATTAGTATAATGGTGCTGGATCAGTTCAGGTCTCTCCGTAGTATGAGAACAAACATGGGTTGAGGCTAAACTTTGTCTCCTGTTGGGTTTATCATTTTCCACAATGTGTTTTCTAATCTGAAAAGAGTAGGACTGCTTTAAACAGCTGTTGATATGTACCCTTTAATGAAAGGCAAACACTGTACTGGCTTAGACTGAGACTTCTAGGAGATATTATGCATAAATAACTAAAGAGGGCAGGAGAGGAGAAAGCATCCAATTTATAGGAAATTCTGTCTTCTGCAAGGTTTTGATACTGCTTGTTAATCTGATGAGAAATATAAAATATAATGTGTTAGACCTTGATTCTCCAATTCTGTGAATGTCAACATAAAATTATGCAGCATTATTGGTCTCAAGGGTTTGGCTGCAGAGGATAAATTAATTTTTGCAAATGCAGCAATAAAATATTAACCTTTTGATGGAAGCCTTGCAATACCAAGAAGTTAGCTTGATATTTGTTTGGGGTTTTTTTGTGGGGCTATATAATTCTACTGTTTGCAAATGAATTTTCTGTTTTGGTAGATAAATAACTGACCACCAGTCACATTCACAAAGGAAAGCAATTGCAAATTTTCTTCTCCTCTCTTTGAGAGCCAGATCAAGGCTGCTCTGATCCCACCCTAGTTCAGTTCATTTGACAACAAGCTTCAGCAAACCCATTCTGAAGCTGAGGACAGCTAGAGTTCAGTGATATAGTCACATCAGAGGGTCTCCACAAGTCAGAACTGGAAGACAGCAGCACATCACTGACTGTGCTGACTGCCTGCTTCCTTAGCAGTCTTCTAAACTGTGGGAAAACCCAACAAACAGAATAAATAATCTTTTATTTCCACCTGCCTACAGTATATAGACAAATAATCTCAGGAGAAAAAGGTAAGTAGTTTGTGATCTGAAATATATGTTGTGGAGAAATGCTTTTGGACCATTTCAAAAGCACCTGGGAAAGGTAACTGCTTGATCATGGGCTTAAATTTTTGTAAATTATTTACACTTTCAGTGGTTAGGACTCTGTTGAATGGTTCCATGGAGAGACTGTGTGATGTGGGGAAAGTACAGTCTGGAGGAAATGTCTCGGTCCTAGATCAAAACAGGTATTAGTCTGCATCACAATGCTGTTGCTGGCATGTGATTTGGGCTGTAGGTACACAAGCAGATGTGCTACTTTGAACAACTACAGCAAAACGGTTTGAAAAAATTAACTTAAAAGTTTGAGAATATTGCAAATATTCATGCCTTGAGAAAAAAGGAATAAATCATCAAGCAATATATTTTTCTTTAGGTTCTTTTTTTTACTCCCTCCCTTCTAAGTGGAAGCAAATGATTTATTCTCTAGAGCTCTGAAAGTTTAGTCACTTGCAAGTAAATAAGGATGTGAAGAATATCTAAGTAAAAAGAGCTAAAAATGTCAAAAGCCTGGGGATAAAGCAAATAAAACAAATACTTCTGTGCTTTTCAAATGGCTGGATATTGTGTCTTTGTGAAGAAAAGTAAGTGTATTAGTTTAACATGTTACCTTTTACACAAGGGAAAATGTCACTGGATGCAAAGGAAAAAAAAAAATCAATGCAGAAATGGTGAAAGACTATGACCAGTATTCAGCTTTTTAAGGAGTCACTACAGTATGACAGACAGCAAGGTTCTCTGCTGTTGGAAAGCATGTTCCCATGCATGCCCAATGACAGACAAGCACCCGCTAAACTCTTTTCAGGATTGCCAAACCATGAGTGTAAGCTCTGTACGAGGAGACACTGGCTGTTCATGGTAAAGTATATTCAAAGGTTGTTATACCACCCTATTCCTTACCATCTCACTGGCCTAGGAAAAGTAATTGGATCATACAAGTAGAAATTTGTTTTCCAAAAATATTGTTTCTCCCTATGGCAGCCTTATCTGGGTCTTTCCCGAGATACTAAAAGCAGTGATTTTCAAAACTGCCCAGAAGTGGTGGATTTGCACCTGGATATTGCAAGCATATCAGCTAGAGACTTTCAAGACACAATAATATTTCACCTTAGAGGTGAAACTACCTTATTTTTACCTATATTACTTTAGGGGCACAGGACAAAAGAATTTTTCAAGGTTTATAATGAAATTCCTGAGACCTAGTCTCAAATTTCTCTTTCCAGTATGTTAATGTAGTTGCTTTAGCCTTTCCTAGTACTGGAGACAGAAAATCAGTATTTATTTCACACATTTTGGATATAGGGCTCAAGAATGAAACAATATCTTAAAACTCATGATCATTATTTCAGAAAGCTGATGTTCAAGTTTCTGTAGTAAAAAACTGCTTAGTGCTAGAACCTTCAGATTTGCAATATGCACTTGCTGTTCATATTGAAATGACTGGAGTTGATTGAGCTTTTTATTTAAAAAAAAAAATTTCTTTTTAACTACTTTCTTTCTTTTTAACTACTTTCTTTCTTTTTAACTACTTTCTTTCTGCTAATTTGTTTTGTGCTGTTCTGAGTCTTCATGGTTTCCATTCTGAAAAAGCATAAAAATTTTGAGAAGCTGGTTTACAGAAGTGCAAATTTGATCTCTATGTTCTCGTGCTACACTGTAGTACGACCTCATCTGCAATTAAATGATTGGAAGAGACTGCCTTAGTGGTACACACAAATTTAATGAAAGACCTTCTAAATCAGCTTCTGATTACATGCTCTGGTCTGCTCTGTAAGGTATGTTCCTGCTACATGTTGTAGTCCGCTCTCATCCAGTGGATTCCTAAAATGTCAATCCCAAAACCAGCAGAATGAGAATGGGTTTTTGGCTGCAGGCCACTGCGTGGCTGACAATGAAGCTGTTCAAACAGAAAAAGTTTTTTCATATTTTTTTTTTTTATGATGGAAACCAGATTTATTGCTTAAATGACCTGACCCTTTTCACAGTTGGGCCCAATTTGTTTAATTTCATGAAGGATTGTACATCCTAGGGCAGCATGTCCTGTTGATACAGTAAATGATCTGTCCTACATTTTAGATGCATCAGAGCAACATTTAATTAAAATGCATATATTCTGTATAATGTAACATCAGAACTGAGGCCGCTCCTGACTCCCAAGGAAATTATCTACGCTAACCAAAAGTTATTTTCCCTTTACACTGTGTAACTGTTTCTTTTATTAAACTTATTAAAACCATTTTAAGCTTTGATGTTCTGCAGCCTTTTGGATGATGTTTTCATCAGACGTTATTCATCCTCCTAAGGATATGCTCTTCTTTCAGAGCAGATACTGACACTACTTAGTAATTTATTCCTGTTTAAAAATTAATTCATTTAAAATGTATCAAATTGACAGACCTGGAGATTATAATCTTTTATGCGGCTTATCCACAGGACAGAAAAGGCACAAAGTGTAGCAGTGGCAATTTTTCTTTATTAACCTAAGCTAGCAACTGTGAGTGAGATGGTGGTTTCTTCATTACATTCTTTTATATGTGTATCTGTCCTTTTTTCATCCTCTTATTCTGAAATCTTGGCTTGTGTCCTCTCTTCTTGCCATCAGTTTTAATGACATATTGCTATGAATATCCTTATACTATAAGGTGCTGTAGTGGCACCCTATCGGTGGAAGACACAGAGAAGGTGAAGTTACTGAATGCTGGTTTTGCTGCTAAAGCTGTCCCTTTTGAATCCCAGACCCTGGAGGTGAGGGGAAAGGCCTGGAGAGAGGATGACTTTCCCTCTGTAGAAGAGGATTGGGTTAGAGACCAGTTGGCCAAACTGGACATCCATAAGTCTATGGGCCCTGATGGAGCACACCCACGAGTGATGACAGAGCTGGCAGATTTTATTGCTGGGCTTCTCTATCTTTGAAAGGTCATGGGGAACAGGAGGGGTGCCTGAGGACTGGAGGAAGGCCAATATCACTCCAGCCTACAAAAAGGGCAAGAAGGAGAACCCAGGGAACTATAGGCCACTTACTCTCAGGTCCCAGGCAAGTTAATGGAATGACTCGTTCTGGATGTTATCTCCAAATATGTTGAAGAATAGAAAGTTATTGGAAGTGGTCAACATGGATTTACCAAGGGTAAATCATGCTTGACATATCTGATAGCCTTCTGTGATGTTATAACAGGATGGCTGGGTGACGGGAGAGCAGCAGATGTCATCTACCTTGACTTCAGCAAGGCTTTTGACACGGTCTCCTTTAACATCCTCATTGGGAAACTGAGGAAGTGTGGGCTTGATGAGGGGGTGGTGAGATGGATTGAGAGCTGGTTGTGTGACAGTTCTCAGAGGGTTGTGGTTAATGAAGCAGGGTCAAGTTGCAGGCCTGTAACTCCAAGTGGTGTCCCCCAAGGATCAATACTCAGTCCAGTCTTGTTCAACATATTCATCAATGACCTGGATGAAGGGACAGAGTGTAGTCTCAGCAAGTTCACTCCTGATACCAACTGGGACAGCTGGCTGACACTCCAGAAGGCTGTGCCACCATCCAGCGTGACTTGAACAGGCTGGAGAGCAGGGTAGAGAAGAACCTAACAAGGTCCAACAAGATCAAGTGTAGGTTACTGTACCTGGGGAAGAATAATTCTGGGCACAAATACAGGTTAGGGGCAGACCTGCCGGAAAGTACTTTGAGGAGAAGGATCTGTGGGTCCTCATAGATAGTAAACTATCCATGAGCCAGCAATGTGCCTTGTCACCAAGAGAGCCAATGGAATTCTGGGCTGCATAGGGAAGAGTGTGGCAAGTAGGTTAAGGGAGGTCATTCTACCCCTCTACTCTGCACTGGTGAGGCCACAACTGGAATTCTGGGCTACCGGAACTACTGGAGAGGCTCCAGTGTAGGACAACAAAGATGACTGAGGGATTGGAACATCTCCCTGATGAGGAAAGGCTGAGAGAGCTGTGACTCTTTAGCCTGGAGAAGAGAAGGCTGAGAGGAGACCTTATTAATGCTTATAAGTATCTAAAGGGTGGGTTAAAGGAGGATGGAGCTGGACTCTTTTCAGCATTTCCCAGTGACAGAATGAGGGGCAATAGACACAAGCTGGTGCATAGGAAGTTCCATTCAAATAAGAGAAAAAAAACTCTTTATGGTGAGTGCAACAGAGCCCTGGAACAGGCTGCCCAGGGAGGGTGTGGACTCCCCTTCTCTGGAGATTTTTCAAGACCTGCCTGGATGCAGTCCCTAGTAATGTGCTGTAGGCAATCTTGCTTCAGCAGAGGAGTTGGACTAGATCTCTAGAGGTCCCTTCCAATTCTGACAATTCCATGATTCTGTGATACCTATTCTGGCTGTGAAACTTTGAGACAACTTAGCATTTGTACAGTTAAAAAACTAATCCTGGAGGATGATTCCTTTCATTCTGTAGGCAAGCACAATGGAGAGGATATTGGGGAACTGGTTTCAGACATGTTGGTAAGGAAATTTGATGCTGTTCTGGGAGGGAATGTCTCTACACTGAGGACCAAGAAGTTTTTAGAAGCGGTTTGAATAAAGTCTCTAGATTACTTCAGAGGCAAGAGGAGGTTTAGGCCTGATTGAAGAAGCTGTGCCCCTGAATTTTAACACTTCAGATCTTATGATCAAAACAGTCTTCATCTTAAAACCAGCAAATACTATATTTTGCTTTGGAGATATGCATAACATTTCTAGATGTTATTGCTGCTGTTGTTGTTGTGAGGAGGATGTTACAAATCATCCAGAGCTCAGCATCCTGGCCTGTATCAGGAATAGTGTGCCTAGCAGGAGTAGGGAAGTGATTGTGCCTCAGTACTTGGCACTGGTGGGGCCTCATCTCAAATACTATGTTCACTTCTGGGCTCCTCACCACAAGAAGGACATTGAAGTGCTGGAGTGTATGCAGAGGAGAACCATCATACTTGTGAGGGGTCTAGAGAGCAAGTCGTATGAGGAGAGGCTGAGGAAACTGGGATGTTTAGTTTGGAGAAGAGGAGACTGAGGGGGAGACCTCATTGCCCTCTACAACTACCTGAAAGGAGGATGTAGAGAAGTGGACATTGGCCTCTTCTCACAAGTGGATGATGGCAGGACCAGAGGAAATGGTCTGAAGTTGCAGTGGGGGAGGTTTAGACTGGGTATTAGGAAGAATGACTTCACTGAAAGAGTGGTCAGGCACTGGAACATCCTGCCCAGGGAGGTGGTGGAGTTGCTATCCTCAGAGGTATTCAAGAAATGAGTGAATGTGGCACTTCAGGGCATGCTCTAGTGGCCAAGATTGTAGGGAGTGTGTTGTGGTTTTGTGTGCAGTTGGACTTCGTGATATCAGAGATCCTTTTCAACCACAACAATTCTGTCATTCTGTGAAATCTCCACATGTTAACAAAGAGAAATTATTAATTTCTTCACACCAAAGGACACAATATTCTTGGTGGCAGAATTGAGATTACTGCAATGGTTTATGACTGCTGAAAGAAATTAGGTTCAGGTTGCCAAAGATCAAACTGCCTGTCTAGGTAATGCACTAGTCTTATGGTTAGATGTTTTCCTTTTCTAAGCCAAACCATGCTGGTTCATTTGCTCTTTTACAATTACAGATAAGCAACATTTTAAGTGGTTACCTATGTACTGTAGAGCACCAGACACTTTTTGAATATTGCATGTGGGATAAGTTCTATAATAGATTTCATCTCTCTCTCAAGCACTGTTAGTAATAAAGCAGCTTTGTACATTTAGACTGACATTTTCCACTGCCCTCATCACATGCAGCCATGTCATATTATCACTTCCAAACATGTAACAAATGCATCTTGACTATAATTATTTTTCTCATGGCTGCCATTTCTAGCAGATAAAGGGTTCCACAATGTATTTTCCCTCATGTTTAGAAACTTTCTCCTCATATCTGTCCCAAACTTGTGTATGACCACCAAATGCTTATTTATCCTTAAGATGGTGTTGTTTTATAGCTCTTTCCCTTCTGTAGTGTTTAACCAGCAGCTGTGTCTAAAGTGATTAAGTTTATTCCCCTTTAGTCTTCATTATTTCTATGCTAAATTATTGCAGCTTCTTTTCTGTTCTATTATATCGGCAGACTGTACCCCTTTTGCTAACTGCATTAATAGCTATTCCTTGCTTGCACTGACAATGCTTTGAAAATTATTGTCCAGAAAGACAGATGGAGTTTTAGGATAATATTTTATTTTTCTTTCCAACACAAATTAACTTTTGGTGGAGCATTCAAACTGAGAATTGGACAGCAAAGGATTAGCAGTCCTAAACTGGACTCATTAATCTGAACAAGAACTGAGAGAAGTAGAGGAGGGCATATCAGGTCTAGAAGCTGTGTAGGAATAAACCAGGTAGCGTGTCAGATACTTCCCTTTTCTAAGGCTAAGCTCAACAAGGGCAGTAGAGTTTTTGCTAAACCACGATCACAGAAAGAAGTTGCCCTCAGGGGTGGGCAGTCTGAGAGAGAGGTTGCTCAGTGACCTGTAGAAAAGCCAGAAAATTGAGCAAAGGTAACTTCTTGGTTTGAGGTTTTGCCAGAGTTGAGCTATGACCTCAGAAAAGATGAACTTCTTCCAGTGTCTGAAGTGAAGGAGTGACCCTATAAGTAATATTGAAGCATGGGAGATGTGAAGGAACAACATGGCTATGCGAAATAGCTTTTTGATGTTTAACATACTTTTAAAAATTAAGTACACTCAAAATAAACATGTTGGGGGATGCCTGGTGAGGGAGAGAACTGAAACTGAATGTAAATAGCTATTTGGTCCCATTTTTTAAGAAGTTAAAACATGCTGTAAATATTTTTTGGTTTTTTTAAGGATAACTCCAGAAATAATTAAAACATAGTTGTTTGCCTCTAGTCTTAGTCCATAAGACCAGTGTCACAGCTAAATTTTAACTCAGGCTATTAGCTTCTATGTTTCCCCTGTGACTTGCATTAGAAGTAATACACTTTGTCATATAGATCTTGTGGGCCCTGTTGAACTCTTGCATATAATGGGCCAAATATGTATTGCTGAGGAATGACTGATGTAACTAGTCTGTGTTTCTTTGTGATGGGGTAAGAGATCTTTGGAAGGACAAGCATTAAATGAAACGTGAAATTATATTTTCTCCTCCTCAGAGTAAAGAAAAACCTCTTTAAGGAGTATGTATATTTTGGCCATTGAGAAACCTACTTTTAATTATTGATGTGTGACAAATATGACCATGTTTGAGACAGTCTGGTGGCTCTTTGTGTTTCTGTCATCTATTCTGATTCATATTCCTATTTCAAAAATGTCACAGAGAATTTATAGTAGAAGTGATTTATTTTCTTCATTGACTCATCTGCTGCTTGTGAACTGAATGTTTTGATCACTTCAGGTAAAATCTAGAGTTCCAATAGACACAAACACTTTTTATTCAGGATAGCGCTGATAAAAGGCTGCCTTTGTGTATTCTTGAAGTTAAAACCTGCATCTAAACAAAACCTGTAAAATGTGTAAAATGGCTGGGTTTAAAAAAAACTGTGTGTAAAAGGGCTGGTTATATTGACCTAAATTCATAATTACTTAAATTACAAACTCATAAAGCTCTTAAGTTATAAAAAATTATCCTGAATTGTGGTTGGTCTTTTATAAGGCAAACTATCATAGCTGGGCCTCCATCTTGACTTACCCTTTCTAAGTTGTTCAGTAGGAGTTTTGTTCTGTGGAGCAGAAAAGTGTTGTGAGATGTAAGACATTCATGGAGGAATATACTAGTCCTCACAAGATAATAAATGGATATAAGTTGGGACAAATAACAAGAGATAAGCTTTTCAGTGCCTACCCTTCTCCCCTCCAGCCTTGCACCCCACTCCTGCCAGAAGGTCTTCAGTTTTGGACTCTTTCCTGGCACCACAACTGAAAGTACAGCTTGCACTGCTGCAAATGCACTTGAGATAGATATGGTATGAAATTACTTACAGTCTGGGAACTTAAGAGCATATTACAGCAGTGCAAATGCCTCTGTATGCCAGAAAAGAAACAGATTGAGGGAAAATGGGGCTCAGAAGTTGTTGGCTGAATTCTAGCAGCTGTTAGACTTGTCCACAAGTTGTACAGGCATCTGTGTGATGCCAGCTCTTCCCCTCTGACAGCAGTGAATGCAGAACACACGGGAGGTGTTTGAACATCCCTATGCCTTACAGTCTCTTGTTTCATGAAGGTTCAATTGCTATAGCAGTGAAATAAAAAAAAAAAAAAAAACAAAACAGAGAAGCCCACAGTGCTGGTTGTGGTGTGAGAGCTCTAACAGCCTTCCAACATTTTGACCTTTTCTACTTTCCATTTCTGAAGAGCTAACAACAAATACTTCTTTTCTCATCTAAATAATTCTTTTCCAAGAATCTGTCGTCTTTTTTCCAAAGTAAACAAACTGTCATCTTGCTTTATAAGGCTCCAGGGATTCTGACTGTTCTTTTTCTGGACTCCCTATTATCCTTTAAGAATACATTTTAAACTGGATGTCATCTTCACCCAGTGAGATCCCACCAGTATTGACTGAAGTAGAAGTATATCCTCAACTGTAGTTTTGAGACTTGCCTTTTCTGCAGCAATTTTAGCTGCTTGATTCACTGAGTTTTTGGTTCACTATGACATGAAAATTTTCTGCCCTAGAGCTCTTGATCAATCATCTCCTCTCCCTTCATCTGTGTTTCTGTCTCCTGTAGCCTGGGTTTTTGTCTCTTTTGGCTCCCACCTATTATTTCTGGACTGTCTGTCTGAGCCATCAGTACTCCATTGGTCATCATCTTTAGAATACTACAAACCCCTCCCAACTGTGTGCCTGCTTGCTCTTATGATGTGTATCTCTTTCATTATTCAAGTACTGAATAATGGCAGACATGTAAGTCATGCTCCCTCCCATGGGACATCTTAAAGCAAATCATGTTTGGTTTCCTTTAGGATGAGACATGCAGTAACTTTGTCCAAAACTTTTTACTTGATTATAAGAAAATAATGGAGAATTGTAAAAAGTCTTGCCACAGTCAGAGTATAACTACAGTTACATTTATCATGAAGAGTTTGAGATGGATGTTTTCACTTGGTACCCCTCCATGACAGGAATGAGGATGTATGAGACTTCATTTAGACATAAACGTTATAGAAACAAATTCCATAACTGGAGGAAAGTGAGGAAGGTGCAGAGCTGGGCAATAATTTCAGCTTTGTCTTAAAAGCTGGGTTTGGTTGGTTTTTTGTTTGTTTTAGAGAGTTAGGGAATGTGATACTCATTATTGAGGATAATTCATTTTTTATGCAAGCCTTGTACTATTTCAGTAAGAAATATCAGCTGTTTTCTTCTAGATTTGAAATACAGTTTGTGAATAATGAAAAGACATAAAGACATGCTTGCAACAGAGAAGTTGCCACAAACAATGTTTTGCTTGTTCTGTGTGAAGAAATCACTTTTCCAGGAATTTCTTTTAGATAATTCACTTGTTTTCTGGTTAGAGATATAATAAGCAGTTCCACAATGACTTACTAAGGCTTCTTACCTGAACAGTTTCTTAATACTTTGAGGATATTAGTAAATAAAAAGACCTTATTGAATCTATATTGGAGTCCATCAGATGTGCACCAAAGGCTGTTTTGCTCTAGTTCGTCAGTATAAACAACATTCATTGCAGTGGTGAATGGGGTAAGGGTGACCATCTGTAAAAAAAAAATCCTTAATATTTTCTTCTATAGCAATTTGTACAAAATTGACTAATTTTTTATATCCTAGCTGAAGGAAAAAAAAAAAGTTGTGTTTTTATGGATTCTATCTTTCTAGCATGATTCTGGCTGAAATTAAAAAGTTCAAACGTATCTTTTACTGAAGAGGGCTATACTTAATTTCATTGAATTACAAAGTAACAGTTATTTGATTAATTCAAAATATCTATTCACAACTTTCACAACTGCATGAAATCGTTTAGGTAAAAAAAAAAAATAATTGTATTTGATCTACCCCTTTTAAAAAAAGAAAAAAAATAAAAGCTTAAATACTTTAAACTTCATGTCCATTTCCAATTTAAATGAAAGTTTAATGAAATTTCCCTCTTTATGGAAATTGTATTTCTCCCTCAGTGAAAATAACAAAACAAGAGTTGCACATTATTAGTTCATCTTGTTGATAATCATCTAATCATCAGTCATCAGCAAGTAATATTTTTTCTTAAGTTACTTAATTCTGAGTTTCAGACTCAATATGCTCAATGCAATACTGAAGTAAGTCCAGGCAATTCGAATATTATCATTTTTGTGTGGTTGGTGATTTAATAACTAAAATAACACCATTAGAATTCTTACATTTAATGTTGTGGCTTAAAATTCTCCATTCTTTTAACAGATTAAGAGGACAACATGCTTTTTTGCCCTTTGTCAAACATCTCAAACCAACACCACTAAATTTTCAAGAATCTTAAAACCATGAAAGTACTATGATCTGCTTTGTTTGAAAACCATTTTATGGGGTTTTAACACAGTTGCTTGGAAAAATGAATATGCAGTTTTAACCTGCTTTACCTTGGGAACGTTAGGGTCCAGTTTGAACTACATTATAGTTATTAAGGACAGTTTTCTATTACCTTTGACACATGTCTTATATTGCAGCCCCACATCTCCTCTTTTCTTTCCCCTGAGTAGGGCTTTAAGTTTGTATACATATATATGATGTTAATGTCCCACTTCTGTGAATGACATTCAGAATTTTATTGCACCTCTAATGTATTACATAGTTCACTTGTTTAAGACTGATATTTTGGTTGGTTCTTGTAACTATTGCCTATCTTATCATAAAATAAAACAAGGCATTTCTTTCCACTGGAAAAGAAGTAGCTCTTTTATTGTGGCTAATTGGTGTTGCTACACACTATTATGCGTTATTATACTAATGTCCATAACAACACTGTATTAGTTAATTTCTCCAAAAGCCACATACCACATAATTCCATTTGTATAGCTCCTTCTCATTCTTGAAATGGAGGAAATACAATACAATTTTTGTTTACTTCAGCAATTATGCAAGGATCTGAAAGAGTTTGCTGAGAAAGGCATCTCTAAAAATATTTGCTACTCCTAGTAAATCACACTTTGTACAACATGTTTTGATATGCCATTGGGTAAACAGCTAAATCAGTATATTGTATGAGGGTGAAAATCTTCTAAAGCAATTGCTCAACAAACGATATGGCTCAAGAAAGCTTGATTCTCAGCTGTACATAAGGGTGTTCTTTACAGTAAAACTAATAAAAATAACAAATACTTGGAGACTATGGTGATGGCTACATTACAAAATCAGAGTTGGGCAAGCAAATGGCATTGTTAAAAGTGATCAGATAATTTCTACAGCTCCTCCGGTACAGTGAAGCCATCCTGCTTGCCAGCATAGAGCCAAATAACTCATTGCTTTGTCATGGACTTGCTAACTGGCCTTACAACCCTCTATTCCATGATTCTATACTGTCCTATCCTAAAACTGTAGCTGTTTGTGGTTTTCATTTGCAACTGTTATTGCACCAAGGCGATGGTCATTCAAAAAAAAAGAAAATAAGTAATAACGCAGCTGTAAAGTCCAAGATGAGCTCCCTTACCAGGACTTTTTCTTTTAGACACATCCGGGACACACATTTCCTTCTATTCCTGTCCCCCACTGCTTCACAAAACCATGGTTGTGCAATCCTACTGCTGTATGTCTTAAGGATCACTGTTGACAGGATCCTGAGTACAGCCTTTCCCTTTACCATGTTATGGGCACTCAGTTTGTAAATCAGTAAAGATCAAAGCAAATAAGTGATTCATTGGTAGGCTTTAAGGATAATTTAATAATTTTCTGTATTTCTGAAAGTCATGTGATTAACTTTTGAGGGACTCAAAAAATAATCATTCCTTATAAGGAAAAAACCTTAAAGAAACACAAAATATCTGTATATTTTTTCCTACATCCTTTCCCGTATCAGTTCTGATATCTCCAGATGGGTCAGTTATCAGGATTCTTCTCTCCCATCTGTGAGCCCTAGGAGGTTCCCTTTTCTTTCTGCAGCTACGTCGCTGTCTCTTGTCTGGTTTTACAGACGTCAGTTGTGAAAATTATGCCTCTTTCATTCCCTCCCTAAGCAGTTGAATCGAACACCTTTCTAAGCACCTCAAAACTTGAGAGCCTTGCAATAATAAGTCTTGAAATCCTGAAATGGTAGGTGTTCTTTTTGTCCTGTTTCCAAGGAAATATCATTGTTTTGTAAATCCAGAGTAGGCTGGACAGGTTTCTCTCATCCCAGCCATTCTGTTGTTCACATATATACTTCTAACAAATGTCAGAGCCTCAGTGACCTTTTTTTTTCCCCTGATCTGAAAAAGATATGACAAGTAATTGAATTGTGTTAATAAATAATGTATTCACTAATCTGACAGTTCAGCACTCTCAATCAGAACTGATAAACTGCACAAGGGTGTTCCTTCTAAGCAACAACCCCTGTAAATGTTAAATTTTCAGTAACTCTTAAAAGAGTATTCTGTTATCATGAGGAAAAAAAATAAGTCTAATTTGATTTCATTCCATATTTAACTTGATTTTACAGTGAATAATCTTAGAAGACACAAGCAACATTTCAAAGTCCCTGCAAAAGAAAACGAGAAAAGATATTAAAATCATGTCTACAGCCTTTTAATGGGTAGATATAAATGTGCTAATCACTCTAATTTCAGAATCATCAAAGCAAAGGCACATCAAGTAGCAGAAGTTCATAAGGCCTAGATAAAAATCCCTTCCAAATATTCTGTTAGTTTGTGTATATCAATTTACATGCTTAAATAGGCTTAGATATGCATAAGGAAAATAGATTCAGCTCTCAGCTATTATCATGAAATATTGTGGCACATATATTAATAGAAAGTAATTTCAATATATTTTTACCTAAAGTCAGTACCTGAAGAAGCTGGGTTTCACATTATATGCTTACTAGTGTTAACAGCATAGTTTAGCAGGTGTGGAGGGACCTCTGTTTTTCTTTTCCAATTTGAGGTACTTTTGCAATAGGTAAATACTGGACTTCAAAGAAACATAATAAGACATCCTTTACTTCAATATATTCATCCATAAAAGCATGTTTGGAAAACCTTTCTTGGAATTTTATGCAATAGATTATTTATGGTCACAATTATATCTGAATATTCAGGTAACACGTGAAAATTGTATAAAAGAGATCCCTCTGCCACACTCAACTTTTCAAATTAGTTTTATGCTGGGCCTTCGCAACAGTGTTAGCTGACCTGATTTCATCAGAATCCCTTCCAAGACTTGACCTGAAATGTCCTGGTAATCCTGCAAATGCATCTGCGTTGCAATAATATGAAGAATTTTTCTTTGCAACTAAGTACTGCTTTAAAAATAAGGTCATATGCACCTGAGATACATGTTATAGAAAACCTGAGAATTATAAATTAATCCATTTACCACAAGTGTCTTTGAAGAACTTTGATACAATAAGGAACTAATAGCTTGTTTTTACTGGCACGAAGACTGTGCCTTTAGTTCTGGCGTAAATATTCGACTCCTTTTCATGTTGTAGTCAGAGGCAAAATGATATGTCTTGTCTTCCCATCAGAGCAGTATTTTTTTACTCTGACTAGAAAGGATCCCAAAAAGTTCGCATCTACAGAATTATTAGCACACCTATATCAGCAGCATCTGTAACAACACAGCTGGTTTGGGCAAGGAGTCATGAGGGCAGCCTCCCTCTTTGCTTTCAGATTTTGATGAAATTTCATGAGAAGTCTCCTGGGGAATTTTTATTTATTATTATTTTTTTCTAATTCATAAGTAGGGAATGCTGGAAGCAAATTAACTTCAGTCAGTCTCTGCTGATGATCTCAAAGCTTCATGAAAGCCAGTACGAGTATGTTCAAAGAAAATAAAGAATCATGCTTTGTAGTTGAAAACCACCTTTAAAATCTTCGCTTTCTTTCATACTATTTTAAATACTGTGCTATTGTATTCCTTTAGATAATAATAAAAAGTAGGTTGTAGATCTTACTGTTTGAATGTGGCTGTTGCCAACTAACTACTGTTCCTGCATTCCTTTTTATATCGTACCATTTCCCTCTATAAATTATTCCATTATATATTGTCATGCTATATAAGCAATCCAAAGAAGATACCTTCAAGCAGTAATGTCCAAAAGATAGACTGCCCAAATCTCTGTCTCCTTAAGCCTTGAGCCTTCTGTCTTGGACTTATCCATTTTCTTTTGAAATAATGCTAGAATAATGCAGATCAGAAGAAAACCTAGAAGGAAAGTCCTGAAAAAAATATTAATGTAATATTAATATTACATTTCATTAGTATTTGTGATCTGCGATAGATTTCTTCCATTCAGGACCACCAGCCTGGAAGGAAGATTTTTGATTATCTGAGCAGAATTCTTGATGGTGCAAATAACTGTCATAAAATCCATCCCATACTCCCTAGTTTTTATCTTAAACCTATTTTGGTTCTCATATGCATACTTATTTGGAAAACTGTTCTAGAAACTTCTTATAGTGATGGTTTGGTACCTTCCAGAGAATAACACTGTATTATTTCTGTTTAAACTTTTTCATAGGAGCTGTCAACATTGTATTTGCATGCTGGTTTGGTCTGTTAGCTTAACCAGGACTTTATCGCATACCCACTGTCTCATAAAGACTTCTACACTTGGCACCTCCACAAAGTATTTTCAGAAAGTAACTTCAGCTGCTTTCTGCCTTCTGTTTATTAGGTTAACAGATAGTTTTGACCTTTTCTAAGGCAAGTTTTCCATTATCCTGACCATCCTCGTAGTTTTCCTGTGTGACTGAATCTGAATGACTTGGAATGACACTCAGTGCCCTAGAGGAACACTGAACAACACCATCTATAAGATTATTCATATTTTCCTAGTATATTAGAAATAATCCCTCTGAAAAAAAAAACTAGATTTTTTTTTTTTCAAGGTTACACATTGCATTATTAACAGGGAAATTATCATCCTCTTTTAAGTGGTCAAAGTGTACACAAACCAAAATCAACTGGGATAAGATCACTGAGTTCACCAAGTTAAACGTATTTTTTAAATTCTTCACTCAAAGGTTGGTGAAAAATATATATTTTTTTTTCATTTACTCAAGCCAAAATTATTCTGCACTTAAATCTACCAACCAAAGAATTTCAATGTATAGTTTTTGGATAGAATGACATTTGTTTTGGCCAAATTCAACATGATTTCTATAGCTGTAGCTTATAGCATGCCTGAAATTGGCCATGGGTTCCTCTCGCATTTCTGTGAACAAATTGGTCAAAGGAACTTGTTTATATATTCTGAAATGCTGAAACTATTGACAGAAAAGACAGCAGAGCTCTGAATTTGGGAATGGCTCTCTGCTGTGACTCTTTCCTATGAAACTTTGGTATAAAACAATACTGGTATTTTAAAATAAAAAAAAAAAATCCTAATGAGGTTATGTGACACTGTTTTCTGCCAGAAAAGCCTTTCATAAAAGCAATATGAAACTTAGGACTTTCATACAGCAGAGGAAATAGTAACAACTAGGAGTTTTTTTTCTGTTAAACTTCCAGCTGATTTTCATTAAAAAATCTAAGCTAAAATTGTTTTAGGAACTTCTAGATATTCTCCATTTATTTTATTACCCTCTTCATCCTAAAATCATGTTGCATTCTTGCAGCTTTTATCCACCTATAAATTAACTGGTGACTTCACATAGCTCCAGGGATAGAAAGTTGTTAGTTCGTGTAACACTGTGTAACAAAACACATTGTTTCTAAAACAAAATCTGTCTACAAATTGTTACTTCCTTAAATAGGCATTTTTGTTTTGACTGAATAATTGCTGTCCAAGAGGATGACCACAGGCAAGTTATCAATGTTTTCTGTAGGTCTGTTGTAACTAGCATTTGTAATGCAGGAATTACTGTCACTTAGCAAGGTAGTGTAATCTTCAACATCCCACTTGAGATCTCCCCAGGTGCCCCAACTGTGGTGGTGGAAAGACAGCATAGCCCCATTGTTGCTTGAGGTAGGGCTAGATGATTATTTTGGACAGAAAGCGTGGAGTCGAGCTTCTAAGGAGGAAGCAGATCTTAACAGTAAGTAAAAAATATTCAAACTATACATTGCTATCAATAAAGACATAAAGTCAAGGATCTAGCAAGATATAGAATAATAAGTGAAGGACTAAGTAGACAGCAAGACATAAATATAATAGGTATATTGGGCAGACAGTTTTTTAGGGAATTTCAAGTTTAGACAAAACATGAAACTGCAATGAGGGAGGATTTTAGCAAAAGATTTCAAAGATAGGATTGATCTAGCATTAACAAAAATGACATAACGGTGTCTTTTTCAAGAAAAGCTGTTCAGAAGGAATTTTTTTCAGTGTAAGTCATAAGCACAGCAAACAGTTGAAGAGTAGTAGGAGGGGTCTTTACTTCACAGGAAGCATATATGTGATTTACCTTAGTAAGGACAGGCAGAGTGACAAAGACATTACTGGAGAAAACAGTGGAGATTAATTCTGCCTAAGAAGTAATAGGCATTCTGAGAAGATGGAAGCACACCTAAAACATTAATTTGAAGAGACAGGTAGTGTTGGGGGGGAAAGTTTCAAGGTATAACTAACTATGGGGCCAAAATGGAAGCAACAAACTTGGACTCTGTGCACAGGAGGAGACAGCCCTGGTCTCAAACCAAGTCTAGGGTACAGATGCCAGAGGAGGGACAAATAGCAGATTCAGCAGATTTTAGGGACATACAATCTGGAGCCCCAGAGCCAGTCTTTTGTGCAGACCTGGGTGAAAGCATCGCCAGCTGTTTTCTGTATGAAAGAGAAAAGAGGGAAAAATACAAGACAGACAGACACAAAAGCAAGAGGGTATGGGATAGAGGACAGTAGAGGAGAACATGTAGGCACTGGTAAAAGTCTGGAGGAGGGTTACAGGAAGGAGAAAAATGGACTAAAAAGTAAAGGTGTAGAATAAGAAGAGAAACAGTAAGAAGAAACAACAGGTTTCAGTGGTAGCGTGCTATTTCTATAAATACAATCAGAACTATAGGAGAGGTAAGAAAAACATTCTGTGCCCTGGTGTATGGGAGCAAGACTGGGTTGGATAAAGGGAAAATTAATCACTCATGAAAAACAAATGTTTTCTTCAAAGCATAGAATTATAATAAGTGGTTTAATTAAGCATTGCTCACTAGGTATCCTGTGCATTACAAGACATGCACAATTCTTCCTTATCTATAAACAATTTTGTTAACCAATTATTAACTTCTGATTCTGAGAAGTAATATTAAAAGGGAACACGAGACAAGTCTTATCTACCATGTCGGTGCCAATACTTTGTTCAAAGCTTAGCTGCTGACATTATGAATTGGAAGCTGGCCAAATGGCAGCTATACCTGGTCTTTTTTGCTGCTCCCTCCCTTCTCCCTATCCTTTTCAAAGTTAGCAGTTGTGCAGCAAATAGACACAGCAGAAGGCTTTGTTTACAGAGGCCACACTTTCATATCATCTCATTAGTTTCCATTCCTTTTGAGAATGTTCACTAGGTGCTGCAGAAGGTCAGTATCTTCTACGAACATTTCAATGTTGTTTGGGAACCTTTGCTAATTGTTCTGTACCCTTAGACATCCAACAAACAGCAAGGCAGTTCATTAGGGACTGTTTTTTATTTTACCTTGGGAACAACAGTGAATTTTGAAGTGAATATTGATTTTTTTACAAGCATAAACCCAACTTAGCAAATTCTGTCCTTGGTGAGGACAAAAAGCATGGATTCTGAATCCATTTATTCTTACTGTGCTGGCACTATCCCATATTTCAAATCATTGTGCTAAAATGCAGCTGCTGAGGTACAGGTTTTCTAATGCTAAGCTTTCCCATGTTTTCAATGGTATCAAGAGAAAAGGAAGGGAAAATTAAATAGTTATCTTCAAAGTCCACCTTGCATAAAGCCAATGTGTGACCTGAAACCTACTTTGGGGGAGTTAATGAATAAAAATAACATCAGTTGCTTAGTATCTATTTCTTATATTAAATATTACTGAACTATATAAGGTAAAAATGCAAATAAATAATGTAATACTAGCATTTGGTGTATAGACAAATGGTGCAATATGTTTGTATTTACAGCATTGTTTTGTGACCTGAAATCATAGTATTATGCATGACCCCATATTTTGGAGTATATGCCCAACTAGAAGCTTGTGAACAGCTCTATAATATTTGAAGAATTTGAGACCTAAGGAACAAAATTAACATTAGACTATACATTATGTAAAATATTTTCAGATATTTATTGCAACTCTCTATTTTTGTTAGTAGAGGTGTATTGTGCAGTTCAGGCAGACTAGATTCAGAGGCTGAAAGAAAGTGGACACTGGGAGAGAAAAATGTTATATCTTTTATGTCTCAACCATAACATAACAATCAGTGGGTTTATGACATAATTCTTCAAAATATTATTATACCTTTTCTCTGGAGAAGGTCAATCAGATGAATCTTTCATTCCAAGGATGCCTTTTATGTGCCTGAATATTTTTGTCTGAAGTCCTTAGTATTCTCTTCACATTTGCACCAAAGTAAATCATAACTATCTGCATACATCAGAATTCTTCATCAGCTACAAGCACTATCTCTATTAAAAAATGAAACAGATGAGAGTGCTAAATGACATTCAAATTATTATCAGCACACCTGAGAGACAGTAACCTAAATCTCACAGTAAGATTTCTTGATTCACTTCACAGACTCATATAGACACCTGACTGTCATTATAATCAATTACGATAACTGAGCCTCTTAGTCACTTTAGTGTATAAGCAAACCCTTTGTTGTTTATAAGGTGAAAGATTTTTGCCTTAGTCCCAGGATCATGAGCTATGTGGTACCAGCTTCAAGGCACTGCAGATGCCTTTGTGATATGTGAGAAGTTGGTGAAAATTTGTTTTCTTTTTTCTCTGAATGTAAGAACACAGGAGACAGGAAAATAAGGCCCGAAAATCTGAATTTTTTCTAAGACTTGGTAGACAGAAAAAGGTTCTTGCCAGAAAGATACTTTCTAAACAGCTGGTATGGTAGAGAGAGACATCGCTGAAAACAAAGATGCCTCCTGTTCAGCTAAAGACTAGAAAGATGCTGCTGCATTTGTGTAGGTGACAAGGAAAACAGAAAACAAGTCTGTTACCAACAAAGGAAATACTATGGAAAGAGAAAAATGGAACAAGCTGCAAAAATAACAGAAGATGTCTGTGTAAAACTAATCCTAATAAGTATGCTGTTACTAATTGAGAAAGGGATTATATTAAGGGGGGGTTGCACTAATTAACAGATGTTAATACAAACTGAAAATGATGGTGTGTCCCCAGGAAAAAAAAAAAAAAAAAAAAAAAAAAGAGAAGACTTACAAGCAACTTTAAATGAGGCTCATGAGTGCAAGAAGCTTCTAGCAGGTAGCTAGAAATTCAGGAGAAATGAAAAGGACAGGCTTTTTTATCTTGTCTGGTTTCAGTCCCTTGACTTAGAAAAAGTTCAGAGACATTAAACAGAATTTCTTGGATGAGCAAGTGGAAGGAGCTTTACTGTTATTGGCCAAACTTCATGTTAATTATAAGAAAAACTTTGGGGACTGAAAATCTATTAATGCTTTAATGGGAAGGATAGGATGGCAAGAAAAAAAAGCACACATTCAAAAACAGTTTTGCAAGTCTGACTGCTCAGATCATTGAACCATTTATTTTTGGTCTCTCTGCTTCTAATGATATATTAACACTTTCTATAGTACCATGGGATCTGTATATTTTTCATATGCTACTTCAGCGAAGTGATGTAAGGGAATATCTGAAATTAAAATTCCTGTGTAAATCGATGACCTTCATTTCCTTTGCCTTAATATAAGTGAAGTTATTACATAAACTGAATATACTTTGAAATCTGGCAAAACCAAGGATAGGGCCAACTTATAGATGGGTAGTTCACAAATTCAAACCAGAATTATTCTTGTTCATCTGTTATGACAACAAACTTTGGTCCATATAGTGTCTGTATGCAAACGTGCCCATGCCTGAGTTGGGATACAGGAAATCAGTCTTCTTCCCTTCTATTCTTTTGAGGCCTTGCTTAGGCACTGGATTATTAATCCTTTCTCACTACCAAAGTTTCATACACAACTAAGCTATGTTCACTGCAGACAAAATGAATCAGACATGAATGAAGAACATGCATGCTGTTGCCATATAAATAACTAATTTGGGATAATTGTAGCCATTTTTTCAATAGGCCAAGATACTATCTTCTGAAAACAGGTAGTCATCATTGCTAGTCACCAGTGAAGTATGGTGAGGAAACAGCAGAACCTCAGCTACATAAAATAAGAAACGTGACTTTGATAGCTATCACCGGGCCTATCACAAACATCTGTCTGTGCCATTGTGTAGGTGTGTGTAAAAAAATATTCCTTTGGAATATGTATGCTACTTTTATTCTGATCACTCACAAGGAAACTATATTACATTTTTAGGTTGTTTCATATATCTGAGAGGATTTATATTCTATACCGTATCATTTTGCGAAGCAGAATGTAAATATTTGAGTTTCTTTGAACAGGATTCTGAAACTTACTATACTTCTGTTGCCATAATAACATAAAATGCGATGTCTCCTGAGTTCATAAAACTGATCTCCAAAGTTTCTGTACCAAGCAGTCTTTTATTATGATATTTTAAAAGAAAATGAAACTAAAGGGAAATGTATTAATATTGGAAGGTTATAATTCTAGAAAGATAGCAAAACAAAATCAAGGTTTATTTCACAAAGAGAAAAACGTAGCTATTAAAATTTCGGTCCATTAAGTCTGGAAAAGTGACGAGTGAATCAATAAACACTGATTTGCCATCTCTATCAGTCCAGCATACCTGAAGGGAGACAAGGTAGTGATTTTTCTTCATGGCTTTTCTTCAGTGTTAGAATGAATTGGCTGAGGAAAATAACTGAGTTTCTGAGCTTTTTAAAGATGTGTCCAAAACAAATGTATTTTACAGTTCTGCAGTTTTGTATTATTGCCCATCTATGTGTTAGCTAGAATTTCATGATGCCAAATCTGATTGTAGGATCAAAGTCATAATTGTTTAACTTTCCTCACAGGAAACCATTGCACCATCTTTTTCTTGCATCTTTCACTTGTGCTTAAACTGTGTGTTCTACCATAAAAAAAAAAAAAAAAAAAAAAAAAGTCAAATTTCCAGAGAACTCACTGCAGCTCTTGGCATTTTTCACCTGCACACCCCAACATTGTTTCAAGCAAACCCTAATACTACTGTTCTGGCAGATTACCATGAAACCAATTGTTTCAGTTGCCACCCATGTGAGACCTGCTCCTCCCTTCCCCTGGTCTTTCCTCCTCTTAATTTACAAAGGGGGACCCAGCCAGGAACTGAACAGCAAACTGGCATAAAACACCTGCACCTGATCAGAGCAGTGTTTGAGCATGTCCTGGCAGAGACTGAACTGTTACTGTGAGAAAAGTGTGTGTGGGGATGTGTTGCACTGCAGAAGACACCTGAAGGGGTTCATCTGCCTGGGAGACTCTGCTGCTTCTCCTCCCAGGTAGCCACTGGGTGTCCCCTTTCTCTTGTCTTTTTCCTTTGTTATTTTTACTCCAAAAAAAAAAAATCTTCACTGTTTGAGTCTGTGTGGGCAACCAGCTGTGAGACCTCCATCAAGTCTTTTTTCACATAAGCTTGTGTAAGAAACAAATAAGAAAATAATGAGATCACTCTTTAAAAATCTGTCTTGACACCCTCTAGGTCCAGTGTAACTACAACAGCAAAATACATTCTCTGGCAAGTCGTATCTTGATGTTGAACTAAATGTTTATATTCAGATGTACTCTGAGACTAGCATTTTTCCTCTATGATTTATATAACATCTCTGCTATTTTAACCACCATTTTTGACTTGTAATGTAGCTAACGTGACTAACAGCTAGAAATGAAATTAGAAGAGCGCCTAGACAACATGAAAATATAATCGTATACAATCCCATATATCTTGTAAAGCTGCAGACATCAGGGTAACCAAGCATGTGTTTCTCTTACTTTTCACTGCTGTTTTCTCTCTTTGTCTAAATAAGAATCAAAGTAATATTTGAAATGCAAACAATTTTGAGGAACAATGTTAAATAAAAATCACATGTCATTTTTATCAAAGCATAGAGACTTCAGTGAACTATATTAACTTCAGTGAACTATATTAACTTGAATATTATTTATTATGCTTTTTTTAAAATGTACTTGGTCGCAGATTTTCTCACTGAGGGGATGAAAGCGCACAGGTGTAATGGGAAAACAATTCATTTGGAAGCAGGTGAAGTTACATATCCCCAGCAACCAATTATTCTTAAAAAAGAAATATAAACCAAAATATATATATAAACCAAAGCATTGTTACTACATCCTTTTATTACTTGCACTCAAATATTTTAAAACCCAAACTTGAGTAAGTTATTCTCCTGAATGTATGTTTAGGAAAGAACTTTAAAGACAACTCAGTTGATTTTTTTTCAAGTAATATGCTTGATTTAATGGTAGTTCTGGGCAAGAGCTTGTATAGCTTGCAACACAAAGAGACTGTAATCTATCATACTTACTAAGCAGGAATTTTTTTCCTCAGGAAAATACATCTGGCACATAAGAAAGGAGGCCATAGGCAGAGAAAAGAGAAAAAAAAATAGACGAAACATCATAGGAATGCCGAGATGGTTGTTTTCATCAAACAGATTAACTTGAGCCAAATGGAAAGCAGTCTGGCAGACTTAAAGTGCAATGTTAGCAACAGTATTTGGTGAGCATGAGTAAAAATGTAAACATAGTTAAATTTTACTTTACACACTTTACACTCTTCAGCAGTCTCCAGCATTTTATAATGGCTGTCTAGAGCTTCTGGGAGTGCACGTATAGAAGCTGAGTACCTTACCACAACCCCTCAGTTGAGTTTCCTAGAAGAAACCAAGAAACTTTGAATAATTCTCATAAATTCCACTGGATACACAGGAAAATGAGGTTCCTGTTACAGATGTCTGGACTGGGTGCCTGAAGCTGAAATATGTGAATTACTTTTCTCAGTTTCATTAATTTGGGGGCGGGTGTTTTGAGCGAGAACAAGCTAGTAGGGGCAGGAAGGCTGCTACCTGCATATTTTGGCTCAGCTGTATATGTTGCCAAATAAAATTCTCTGAATAAAACATCTAAATTGATCCAATACCTTCACTTTGGAAAAATCCAGATTCAGAGCCTGATCAGGACTACATGACAGTTTCACCTCTTGTCTTTGCAGTAGTGATAGGAGGCCTTCTAGGTGGTGTTCTCTGAATCATTATGGGACAACTGAGTTTCCCCTGATAGCCTTAGTGAAAGAAACTATGGTAAAGCCACATGTGATTTTCATAGGCATTGTGTGTGAAGAGTTTTTTACATTTCAGATGTGCAAGGTCAGACCCTTAGAGCTCTGTTGAAGTGTCTCATGAGAGCAGCCAAGCGTTTTATGACTGTCACTTGGAGAATCTAACAACAGGCTAGAGGTAAGGATGCCAAAATGAAACATATGAAAGAAAGCTGAATATAGTGATTAACTCCATGTATGAACTGGCATTTCTTTATCAGGACAAGCCTAAGGACTACCCTATCATCTCACAAATCAGGAATATTTGCCATCTGTGGCCCATAACATATACTCAGTTAGGAAGCTGCATGAGCAGTCTCAGAACTATGGCCAGGCGTGTTGTGCTGCCTGCTGTGCAATTGTTTTTAGAATCTGACTGTGAGGGGGAAGACCTGGATCTCTTTAAGATGTCACACATTAACTGACCAGATGCCCTCTCTAATGGGACCAGCAGATGTAGTGATTGCAAGTGGAGCTTCATGAACGTGCTGTGCAAAGTTGACTGAACTCATGAAAACCACTGAACAGCACATGACAGTAGAAGTCTGAGGAAACCTGGTGCATGAGTACTGGCAAATGTATTCTGTAGGCCCATGGCATGTTGCATTTTCCAGTGTCCATGTTTTCATTGTAAGCGAGCCTAGGAAACCGGTGTCCAGTACAGTAAAGCGGATTTAATGTGTCAGGGTGGCAAAGGAAATGAGAGGATGCAGCGCCCTTTGTACCACACGAAGTGCCATTTCACCAGTTTTGAAATATGGCTAAACATGTTGTACCAATGTGCTTCAGAGCTTTAAAGTGTCTGCTGATTATATTTTGTTAGGCCCCTACAGAGAAGGAACTTCTCATCTGTATGGGGCATATTGTACCCAGTTAATTTTATAGACCACGTTGAAGAAGGGCTTATGTCTTTGCTGAGTAAAACGCCAATTTAAATGCACATCTCTGCTTGTTAGTCTAGATAAGTGGAGTCACATTTAATTGCCTTGCATTGAGTGTTTGAAATTGCTCATTAGTTTAATAGAGTGTTTTGAAAAAACTGTAGCCTTCTCCTTCCTTTCAAATAAATGGAAAGAGAGGTTACTACTAACACAGAATTCTATTCAACCTTTTCATTTCCCGAAATATTGATGTATGTAAAGCGCATTTATAGCCTCTGAAATTTGCTAGTTTTTTAAACTATACACAAAAGTGGAATCTGAAAAAAAGCATGAAAATGTGGAGTTTGAAAGAAAAGCTTTACTTGTTTCTTATTTAGGTAGTGCTTGATCTGTCTGTGTCCCAATGATTTTGAACATAAATAATAGTAGTGTGCTGAAAGAAAGGGAGTCTACAATATCCCTTACATTCAATTAATCAATGATAAAGGGTTATATGGAACACTGAAGACAAATAAATTAGTTTCTCTAGTAAAAGTTGCCTTGCCAGCTTACTATGCAACTAAATACTCTGCAAATGGCACCTGCCAAAGTGGGGAGAGGGGAAAAAACAAACAAACAAACAAATATGAAAACTGATTAAATAAGTACCACTTGGTTGCTTGGACTTCCTTCAGTGTCAAGAACCTCTGCAGAAGAGGAAAGATAAAACCTTACTGGTCTGAACAGTTCCACTAGTTCATTTTTAGAAAAGCTACAATACTCCAGAGCTTTGATGGAGGAAAAAAAAAAACAAAACAAACAAACAAACAAAACAAAACAAAACAAAAAAAAAGAAACAAAAAAACACCCCACAACCGAAAACCACACAGGGTTTGTTGACTGTTTCCAAGGGAAGGAACCGATCCCTTGGAGTCACAAGCTCTGCCTTTACAAGAGCTCAGTAGCCTCTTCATTATGGTGTCATAGCACAACCTTCATAGTTAGGTCTTTAAGTTATACACAACAGAAAAAGAAATTTCTTACTACCTCAGTAGTCTAGTCAATAGAGATCAACAGAGTTCTTGTCATGGTAAAATCTGCTTCAAAACAAACTTTCAATAGCATTATAGGCATGATTATGATTGTTTGTTCTATTTTTACACCAGCTTTGCCTGCTGGCTCAAAATAAATTACACATTTACACCTGAAGATGCCCCTGTCTTTTCTTCATCTCATGTTCACACATTTAATTGACACTTATTTGGAACTATTGAGTAACAATAGCCATGAAGCTGTTATGTGGTCTGTACTAAACCACAATTTGCTGTATTATGAAGCTTGATGTTTAATATACTGAGTTGGACTTTGCTGAAAAGGACATTAAAAGTCCACACTAAAAAAATATGGAGTTCTTTCAGGTAGCATTATTTTCATTCTTTGAAATAAAGGAGCAGAGTTTTTCCAAATTCTCAGTGGCATCTACATAGCACCTGTGGATAAATATGATTCTTTATTATATAGTACCTTCCATAACACAATGATAGATTTGTACTTGACAAATGACAACCAGACTTTTATAAACCCATTATAATCCCCATAATATACCCATGTCTTAGCTGGAGATTAGTCAAACTCTGACCAGGTAATGAGTAATAAATGTATATTTTCCATTCTGAGATGAGATCTAGGTCATGGCATCATGGCCCCAAATGGAAAAGCATAATTATGCTGTTGTTGGCCATGTGGATAAACGAGATTAATTTCATAGATTTTAAGTCTACAAGCAATAGCTGTAGAGAAGAGGGACTATAGCGCACATAATTCTACAGAAATTTCACCCAAATGAGCCCGATTATGTATGTGTTGACTAAAGTGTTTATATAGTGCTCTCTGTGATCATTTACTCCACTGATTAATTATGCTCACTATTAGAAAGCCATATATTATTTCTGTTTTGTGCTTGTCTGGCTTTCAGCTCTTAACTTCTGCTTCATATTACATCTTGCTCTGTTATATTAAATAGCTCATTAGTACCCAGCTAAAGTAACTCTGCAGGAAAGTTACCTTTCGATCCCTGTTTTGATAAACTACAGAGAACTCACTAAAGCTCTTCTATTTTTTTTAGTATATTCTCAGCATAATTTCCTAGTTTTTAACTCCTCCTTCCACAAATTTTAATTTATGCAAACTGTCAGGAAAGTAGGTCAAGTATTCATACACTTGCCTGTTTGCAAAGATAACTGTTAACCTCTCTAATTGACTTAGCCAGACATTCAAGGCATTTTAGTGTGAAGATCATTGGGTCAGAACAGTAGGAAGACATTTGAGTTATTTACATGTATCCCCAAATATTCTTTATCTTCTTGCCCCTTTTGCTTGCTCTTACACTGACCGCCTGATCACCTTGAACTTTTGAGTGAAAGCATCCAGATAAAGAGCATTAAATGTTTTAAAATGCAATTATGCTAAATAACCTTCACAATACATTTATCAGTAAGCACAGTTCCAACACTGTCCTTTCTTTTTAAATTGTGTGTCCTACAATTGCTTGCTCTTCTTAATGTCCCTTGATAGTTGCACCTCTCTTTGTCCCTTTTGTTATCTGATTTTGGCCTGTGTGCCTGATCTATACCTTTGTGCTCATCTTCAGCAAGCTGTTTTCATTTCCATTTCCACTGGAGTCCTGCTGTGGTTCATACCCAGCCAGCAAATAAGCACCACTCGGCCACTCACTCACTTCTCCCCACCCTTGGTGGGATAGGGGAGAGAATCAGAAGCATAAAAGTGAGAAAACTCACAGGATGAGATAAAGACAGTTTAACAGGTAAAGCAAAGCAAAACAAGGAATTCATTCACAACTTCCTATCATCAGGCAGGTTTTCAGCCGTCTCCAGGAAAGCTGGGCTCCGTCACATGTAATGGTCACTTGGGAAAACAAATGCCATCACTCCAAATACCCCCACCTTCCTTCTTCTTTCCCCAGCTTTACATACTGAGCAAGATATCATACGGTATGGAACACCCCTATGGTCCCAACTCCTAGAGTACCCCCAGCCCACTTGGTGGAGGGGCCGTGTGAGATGCAGACAAGGCCTTGACTGTGTAAGCGCTGCTCAGCAATAACGGAAACATCCCTGTACTATCAACACTGTTTTCAGCACAAACTGAAAAAACAGCCCTGTACTTGCTACTGTGAAGAAAATTAACTCTATCCCAGCCAAAACCAGCACAATGTCATTCACACTTTTATTCTAAATACCTCAGATGTGAAGAGCTCCAGATTTCTTCAGCTTATTTTTTTAAGATCAGTATCTCAGAAAAGTTCACCTATGAAGCCGTTGATTTATGAAGTCTGCTTTTTGAAGCCTGCTATTTTTATTTTGTACTGCACCAGTTTTTCAAGCCAGAGCTTCCCCGCAGCTGTATTTTCTCCAAACATGTCAAAAGTTTCAGGCCATTTTTGGTTTTGTTAAATTACATGCAGATGCTGTAAAGAAGCAGTAACAATCAAGTACATGTAATAAGCATGCAGAGAACAATGACTTCCTAAGAATGGCAACTTCTTTGTCAAAGTGTTTTTTGATACTTTTTTGTTTCACCTTGTGAGGAAATAAACCGAAGAGGAAAACTTGCCCCAGAGGAAAAACTGCATGTCATTGCAGCTGAGTTGCAACATTTCAAAAGTGCATGTGGTAGTACATATGGCTAAAATCACATGAACTAAGCTAAATGGGAATTATATGCCAAAAGAAACACAATATTCATTTAAAGAAAACCAAAAATTAATTTTAAAGCATTTTGAAGAATGATCTGTCCTGCCAAATGATCCATCCATGAAGAAAACCTCTGAGAAAAACCTTTTATCTCAAGTTATTTCAGTAAAAATTACTCAGGCTTTTATCTTGCTAGATGATGAAATGTCCTAGAACAGATTTGACCTTTAGCACTTGACAAGGAAAGATTCCACAGACACTGAAAGAGAAGACATCCCTTTTAATATCTTGAACATTTTATTCATATGAGCAGCTTTTTAGAATTTGAGAATAATTTCTAAAAATCTACTGAATTTCTCTGCTATTACTGCCTTATCCACACACACAAAACACCAGCTAATTTCCTAGAATTTGCAACAGTTACTGAGGAAAACTTTCAAAAATTTATTCAATATCTGACAATCTAGTCCCTCAGTTATTTATAAGAATTTTGATACTATAATACTTAATTTCCATTTTCTAAGGTTAATATTGATAAAAATACTCTACTTTCTCAATCCAAGTTTGCTTTTAAGATGTTTCAGTAACAGAAAATATTTTTGAAGACATATATATATATATGAATGGAATGTATGTATATGAAAAGATGAAAAGAAATTACAAGCGTGAGCCAGACAGTCGGGACTGACCCAATATCTGTGTACTTCTACCACAACAACACTGTGTCTTAGGCTATTTCCTTTCAAACTAATGGGCTTTGTGAGGTTACAAGATGAGTCAACCTAAGTCATGTTGTCAGTGCCAAAATGGAGATATGATTATTAACTGCAAAGAAAAGGCTATAACAATTTGCAGTTTATAGAGGACCATTTCCAAGTGCTACCTGCACTCCTAGAACCAGATAATAGATTAGATTATCAGTGCAACACTTGCAGATATCTCAGAAAACAATTTTTCTATCTGTACTGGGAAATGGAATCATTAATGCCTACTGGTCATCTGCTCAAGATGGGAAGAAGAAGTTAATTAAAGCATCATCAAAATTTTTACTACTTTGAAATTTATGTTGCCCGGTCCATGCAAGAATTTTTTAAAATAGTCATTGTGACCAGTGGAAAAGGAGACTAAAGGATTAAACTAAATGTAGGCTAAAATATAAGGGAAAAACAATGAACTTTTGTTCAGAATGTGAAAAAGTATTACACATTTGATGTTATTCTGAAAATTACTTTCACCATTTAATAATTTCTTACTTGTTTTCCAACCCCTTCTTGTTCTGAAAAGAAGTAAAATAATGGGAGAATTTTATAGTAAAGGTCAGGTAGGAATAAATTAATCATCACACAAGAACTGCTTAAAACATGTCTCTCAGAAATCTATCTTTTGGCAAATAAAAAAACTCCTATTCTCTCCTCTGTTACTTCTGTGTCTTACTGAATTACAAGTGTTCTTGGAATAGATGCATATGTAATTAGAGGACAGTGCGAAGTATATTCTGCAGCCACCCTTCCCATGGAAGAGGAAACTTAATATTCGGGAGTTCTGTTCATGCTTCTTAAACACACTGTAATAACCATATCTAAAGGAAAATGGTAGTCCAGTTCAGCAGTTACTAATAATAAACTGTTTTGCAGTTTGCTGATGCAATTTAAAAAAAATAATGTAGTCAGTCTAAATATATTGTGCTGCTTATCTCAGCCAATTAACCGCTGACCTGGTAGCTAGGCATCATGTGTACTGCACACAAAAAACAGAGAGGTGGTATTTGGGCAGCCACAAGAGTGCAGTGTACAGTCTTTGTCTTTCCTTGCATCAAGAACTTTTGTACAAGGTGTGTTGGGGCATATAACCCTGCCTAGACCTGGAAACCACTCATGGCCTTGTTCCCCTTGACTTCACCCAATCCCCTTTGAGCCGCCGACACTATCAGGCTTCACAGCAAGTTGAGTGCCTGCTGAGTAAAAGTGTTTGTGCTGAAAGCAAACATCCAGGCCCCTGAACAGATCATGCTAGCAAATCAGGACACAGAACTGCTGGACATGAGATGAGAACCAGCTGGCTGTGAGAGATCGTGCTGCAAAAAGCTCCTAAAAGTCACAGACAGCTGTCCTGAGGGATGGCTAGATTGCACCAGAAGGGATGGTTGGGCATCCTGGCATCCCCATGTCGAGGCCAGTGCCAGGCCTGACAGCACCTTCCCAACTGCTTCCAAACATAAAGTACCTCCTTCTCCCAGACTTAGGGAACCTGGTCTCAATGCCTCTGGTGCTGCAGGATTTGCAAGACAGTGGGGTTTGAGTTCTAATCTATTATGCCTTAGGGCAATGCCCTAATTAGCAAGTGGCTAGAGAAAGGCATAAAAACTTATGTGTTATTTTGTCCAGTGGTGCCTTGTGAGGAAACACATAGTCTGACATGAGGAAAAATAATTGCAAGAGAGATTCAGGGCAGTAAGCATGGCTTGCTCCAGTCTGGGGGCAGGACCATAAAGCACTTCATTCTCCTTCGCATTTCCTAATGGCTACATCAAGAGGGCCCCTGCCTTCGGGGCTGATATTTTTACCTGCCTGCATCTCCCTGTTTCACGTGGCTGTGTAGTCCAAAAGGTTGCAGTGACAACAACTGGGGCACTGTAGTTCTCCAGTGATTGCAGGGATGTATCATCAGCTGTGACAGTGTTAATGGAATTGATAAAATGCAGACAGTAGGCTACATGATAGCCAAAGGTGCTGCTGTAAGTTGCATAGACCCACTTTGCATTAGCCAGAGTAAGTATTGATGTACTGTGGCCTTGGGAAAGCATTTCAAGAGCTTGACTAATTTTACACTTTAAGAAAAGTATAATTTTTGCTGGTTGCATCATTATTAAAATCTAGCTATCTGATTTTAAAACCAGGTGTATGTTTGTATGGATCCCTCACATGCTTTTAGACACATTTTTAGATGCACCTTTTTTAAAAAGTTACAAATTTCCCACTTTGTTGTGGGAGGGTGCCAGGGTACCTCTAGCTATGCTAAATGTAGATGTTCTACTGATGGTCTTCTGTTTAGGGCTTTGGTTTTGTACTCTTTAATATTGGAATTCAATTATTTCTACTAAAAGTATCTCAGCATACCATTATTGATTCATCTTTTATAATTAAAAAATGTAACAGTTTTATATATTGACAGAGAAATACAGATCTGTAGGAAGCCAACACTACTACAAAAGCACTTAAAAGATGCTTGGCTAAAGCTTGCATAGATGAGAAATACACTAATTCCTGCTTCTTAGAGTTCTACCCATTAGTTCCTATTTATTAGTTTTAAAATTTTGGGCAATTACAAAGTCAGAAAAGGAATAATAACTGTTAATCTGTATTTCTTCAGAGGCCTGCAGACAAAAGCCAATGGGTGGAAATGTAGGTAATAAAAAACTGTGCATTAAATTGTGCAAGATCAAAACCTGTAGAAATGCACCACATCTTTTATGGAAGCAATAAGGGCTGAAGCTAAGAGGGACATCAGACTCTTGAAATCATGTAGCATCTATACGAGCAAATTGCACTGCTGTATTGCTGCTTCCCGGCCACTGGAGACACAGTTTGTTTTCTTCAAGCTAAAGCACCTGCAAGTTTCATTTCACTTTACTTCAACAGAATCCAGAAACTAGGTATTCCTCTGCCTGAGCCCTCTGAAGACTTAATTTCAGAGGACACGTATATACCAAAATAGTGTCAGCCTCTATACAAAGCATAATGATAGCCCCTGCTGTTTCCTTTAACGTGTGTGTGTCAGCACCAAGCAGTAATGAACATATTGTCTCCTTTCATGCCATAGCCCCACGTACGAGGCTTTTGAGCAGGATGAGGAAGATTTCATTCAATTCTCTCATATCTCAGAGGAGCACAGAAGGGATAAAGGGGAAGAGAATGAACTGTTTCTTTTACTGAACCTATGTTCCTGATCAAAATATAACCCCGACTGAGCCAGAGAGTGCAAGGTATAGCATGCAATTACAATGTTAGTGGTTCCAGCACTTGTCTAGGAATTTGGTCTTATTATCCATACCACAAGGATATTTTCTAGAATTAACATGGAAATCACCCAGGATAAAATTAAAAAGCAAGCTAAATGCATTGTTTAAAGTTATCTCATTATCCATCAGGATTATAGTTCATATTCCTAATGGTATTAGAACATTCAAGATAATTAGGAAAAAATACCTTCCAGGAGAAAAAAGATTTTTAAAATGTTAGTCAGCAAAATAGTTGGGGAAAATACCAAATATTTTTGTTTGAAATGTTGATTTTGTAAAACGATTACTCAGTCCTGCAAACCTAGCAGTTTCAGCTGTATTTCAAAATAAAATCAGAAAACAAACAAGAAAGAAGCTGGAGGTCATAACTTCCTATGGCTTAGCCACCCATTCTGCACAGTTACTTTGAAAATGTTTTCTCTGCTTGAATTGCTCCTAGTGTTTTACAACTGTGTGATTACTTTTGAAATCAATTCCTCATTTTGGCTCAAGCAGCTCATAGAGATATTGATTTTTTTTCATGCAAAATCTAGTTGGAGGAAAGGAAGAAAAGCTCACCTAAATAAAAAAATCTCTGTTAATATAAGCTCCTTCACCACAGGCTACCCGCTGTTCCCAGACCCAACATCTTTCCTAGCCTTGTCAAGCAATTTTCATTTTACACTTCTCAAAAGCTGCAGGTTAGTGCTGTACTTTCTTTGCTGATTGCATCAAATTTGTATCTCTGTAAAAGAGCAAATCTAAACAGCACCCCTAACAATGAACTCAAAGCCCCAGCCAATGTAGGTCCTGGATACCTACTAACATTAGAAGGATGTTATTTAACTGGTCACTTGTAATTATATAGTGACGACCTTGGGATTTCTGAATTTCATAGCTCCCTTCTGCTCTTTCTGTTCTGCTTTCCGTATGGCATTGCAGAAATACAAAATTAGAATTAAGGTATTATATAAAAGCAACTGGATTGAAAACCATACTTACTTCACAAAAGGCAGGTTTATTTTACAGAGTTTATTTTCTTCACAACAGTGCAGTGGTAAACTGCAGATATGGACAGTTCTACAAACTATATCTTGAGTGCACTCTTCATTACAGTGGTTCCTACTTTTGATGGTGCCTTCTCATATTGTATACTTGCCTTTTGATAAACTCTGCTTTCTTATACTGTAACTCCTCCTCTTTCTTCTCAGTTCTTATGAGTTTTTTGGGGGGTTGGGGTTTTTTGTTTGTTTGTTGCAATTTTTTTTCACGGTAGCATGTGAAAAATGTCTAATTGGCTGTTCCTTTCCTTGAATCTTAGTTTATTATGTCCTCAATTCAGTTTCTACCTTGCAGGGAGCTTTGTGGGTTCACATGTAAAGGCATGGACGAGTAAACAATCTGAAAGCAGTCCAGAAGGCTCTTGGAGTGCATTGAGGATAATTTCTTAATCCAGATGAGAGCCCAACTATATGGCCAATACTGCCATTCTAGTGCCACACATCTATTTCTGTCCGACTTTAAAGCTGATTTTGATAATTCTCTAACATAAAGGGTTTCTAGCTGAGTTATCAAAACCCCTTGCCATCTCAAAACTTGGCAAGCTGCACCTTTTCAGAGTTCATTCTATCAAAGTATGACTTAATTGACATTGATCATGTTTGATATCATCTCATGTTAAAATATGTAAATATATCGCTAATGAACTTTTTATGAGCTCCACGTTTTCTGACATTGTATATTCAGCTATCCGTATTTGAGAAGTTTGCCTTTTCATCTAGAAGCTAAGGTGCAGTAAAACAAAATTTGCAATCCCCCAAATATGACAGAGATAACAAGGAAAATGTGTAACATTGAAAAAGCAGGACGTCACTTATAATTCCTATGACATTCCCAAATGGTATAGTAACCTACCAAAGCTATTAACATCATCCTTATAATCATACACAATCATAGAAATCCTGTTAAAATCTTTAATCAATGAAAAGACTGAAAATGGCTGATTAAGAAAAGACATCAGCAGCAAAGTTATAAGCTTGGTTATTTTGAAAGAATTGTACCCTCTACATTCCAGCGGCAGCTTTGAGTCAGGCATGCTGGTGAGCTTTTATTTGATTTAGTCAAAACACCCAGCTGCAAGAGACATCTGGAGAAAACTGAAGAAAACGAAGGAGGTAATGAGTAAGTTTGCTGTGACTGAGCCCTTCCCCCATACCAGCTACAGAAGGAGAGCTGGACAGGGCCATCAACCCTTTCTCCAGATGCAAATGTCAGTAACCCCAGCCCAGCTGTGGCTGTGCTGATAAAGACGGTCTGGGGAGGGGAGAGAGAAGTCAGGAGACACTACAGCAAAGATGGGTGTGTGTTTAGCCTGTTTGGCCACGTATTACAGGTCCTTTAGGTCTGGGAAAGTAATTCCTATTAAATCTCTGCAATTGTGCAAAAGGGAAGAGGAATCTTTCTGAAAAGATAGCACATTCATACAATACGGCTTGAGTCACAAGTGTGTGAGATAGAGAGCTAGATAAAGGTACTGAAGTGCGCCTTACTGTTTGGAAAGAGCTGCTGTAGATGAAGTCTTTTCTTATCTTTCTGTGCTTAGATATTTTGTACTTTTTTTAAGAGGTCCTTTAGTTTCTTTTGCTTCCAGCTCAGGGAACCTGGATGTAGGTGTTAAATACATCCTCCAAAGGTAATGGTTGCCCTGTAAAATAGAAATGTCTTATCCTCAGTTTCACTGTCTGTGAAGCATGCCTTCAGAACTTTGAAAGCAATGTAAATTAAATATAATTAAGATAATTAAATTAATTTGCACAGTTAAATTTTCTGGATTGTATGATTGATGTACATAATGGTGGATTTACATCTAAAGTGCTATGTTCTGAAGCCTTATCTTTATATTAATTATTCATATTGCTATAATACAAAACCTAAAGTTTGACCATCAAACAGCTGAGAAAACAAGAGGTTGACTTCTTGGAGTATTGATTCTAACTGTAAACTAGATCATCTTCGTGACTGCGGATGGCGATATGGGCCCAGTTTTAATTTCAGTGCTTCATTCTGCACTTCTTGTGTTTCACTAGGGCAGTAAATGAGCTGACAATTTTGCCAGTATCTTCAGTTTTGCTTAATAAGCAACTCATAATTATAAAATCACCAACATACCTATCATTGTGTAGGTCTCTGATTTGATACATGACATAAAGCATCTTTGAAACTATTCTTAATTAAACTAAGGAAAACTCCCACATTAAGAAAAAGCAGAAACATCTCCAAGATACATACTCCTCAGTTCTTGGAGCAGTGTGATGACAGATAGAGTTGGCACTGTCTCACATAGACTAAAACTCAGAGATATCTTTGCTCCCACCTGTACTGAATCTGCTTGAAGCTCATCAGCTGTAACATTGAGCTTGCTAAAGTCAGGGTTTAAGGTAGAATATTTGTTAACCTCCAAGGGAGCAGCTACAGTCTGTGGGTAAGTAAACCTTTTCCTTCAAACTTGAAAGGAATTCTAACTTATTGCCACAGCAGCAATGACTTACAGCTTAGGGTATTTTTAGTTTTAATGGTGACAATTGTAATGGTGATGTATATACAAGTATGATTTGTGTACTGCCACGAAATTCCTTCTATGTGGTACCTAATGTGAACTTTAGGAAGACTGTGGGGAGCTAGAACTTTACTAGTAACACTTATCTGAAAGTGCCTCATAATTGCCATAATTGCTGTTATTACATACTAAGTCCTGTATACTCAATTTATTTTCTAACACTTGGTAATGGTGACTCTTTTTGATAGAAATAATTATGATTATTAAGCTATATAGTGAAACAGTTCATTAATGCCTTCTGTTAGCTTGTGGTGTGGGTGGCACAATGTTGGTTGAATGCTTTTGGGGGATAGAGGGGTGTCCTCCATAGGTCTGACAAGTAGATTCCTACAGTTTTAAAACTGAAGTTTTAGATACTCTTTAGACTGGCACCAGGTAGATCTGCAGACAGAAAGCCAAATTGCGAGTGTTTGTCAGTAACCAATAAAGAAGTCAAATGACACCTTTCTTATTCTAATGAATTCAGTTTAATTTTCTCATTTCTTGGATCTCAGAGGTAAAGTATCTGCATTGTAACCCATACATTAATTTTCTGTAATGATTTGGAATTTCAATTGTAGAATTGCTGCATTTAGAAATGCAAGCAAATACTGACCATCCTAATGAAATTGAATGTCTTTCCAAAGTTGTTTGAAACAAGGATTTAACTCTGATTTGTATTTCTTTGCTCTATAAGGATTTCACATATAAAGCCTATTGTTTCCTTGGAAAGAGAGTTTTAAAACACAAAAATGTCACAAGTTTTTACTTTTTAGGCAGGAGGGAAGTATTTATTGCCTTTCTAATGCACAGAAGTGTTTCTTCAAAGAAGCAGCAAAAGTGCTTTCAAGTAATGTAAGCCAAAACTATTTTTCAAAAGCTAGTAATGTCCTATTTAATGTTTTGTTCTAATTATGAGCTTGCCTCTCCTCCTCTTTCTGCTCTGCATTCCAGAGTTCAGCAATGTGTGTGTGTGTAACTTTAGCTTCTTGGTTTAAATATAATTATACTGAGAGAATGGACTGGAAAGTGCTGCTGCTTTCTGTATTATTATGAATGTATAAAAATTTAGTGGAAGGAAAATCTCAGTGGATTTTCCATAGAGCAAGTGTTTGGTGCAAAATTAACTTTAATGAGTATTCTTGTTAAAGGTCCTTGAAAAAGAGGAAGGCTGGAAAGTGACAACTCCCATTGGGGCAGAGCTTCACAAAATGTATGTGGGTGGTATGTACTGCTCATAAGAAAAGCCATAGAGAAAACTATACTAGGGAAAAAAACCCTTCTCCAGAAAATCAGTTCTGTCCCATCTTGCAGTAAATAGGTGGAGTGTTTATTTTCATTTTCCTTGAAAGTATTTTTCTTGTATTCTTCACTTTTTTGATTCGGTTTCTTCTTCTTGTATTCCCACCCTGGAAGAACTTTTCAGCCGAGGCATTAGCCCTATGGTATCTAGGTGTCACCTTAACTCTTGACACAGGTGTGGTTTTAGTCGATATGCTCAAAAAAAACTACTCCCCACCATATAAAAGGAATTTTTTATGGGTCCATAATCTATTTAATTTATTTTTGCTTGTATGCTACCTAGTACTGGTGTTAGTACAGTAGATGTCAACATATATCTTGGGGCTTCCATAGACAGGAACCTTTTGGTTTAACTCCTTCTATATTTTGTATTCTTTTATATTAGAAATCAAAAGACTGGCAGCGCATAATAGACAACTTGGCTGTAGAAACAATGTGAACTTTGGTTTTGACTGTAGATTTTCCCCATTCTTTAAATTCACTATCTCATGTAAGTATGTATGCATGCACATATTTCCTTAGTCTGAGAGGCTTTCTTCCTTAGGTACCCAATGTAGCTGCTGACATGTTACCCATGGCCCTGACCCTTGTCATCCTGGCAAGCTGTTGAATTTATCAAGTTCTTTTTTTATAAAATATATATATTTTTTAAATTCTGAATGTGTTTGGGGGCAGGTAAAATTTAGCTCCTTGCTCAAGTTCATCTCAGCTGACCAACTCATTTTGAAATATATCTTGCTATGCCAATAGGTGTTAGTCTTCACATGGTAAAAAAAGACTTGTAACTGTGTGACTGTATGTGATGGAGTATACCATAATCTACTAATTAAAGTCAAGGACCAGACAAAAATGTCTCAAAGTATTTAAATAAGGAGAAAATCTGTGAAAAATCTTATTCCCATGTTTCCAAACACCACTCTTTACTTTTTCAGGTTGTTTTCTTTAGCATTAGTTGTGAAGAGTGGTTAATGTGTAAAAATAATGACATGCTGTTATTGGAAATAAATTACATGGTGCATTTCTCTGTATTTCAGTGAGTGGCTGGATTGCTACAAAGGGACTGTGTTTATAAATTTCACTTCCCCTTACTTGAGAAACCACTGGTTTTTATCTAAACTACAGCAAATGTTTGGTTTCAAACAGATTTGCCTAAATAAAACTGCACTTCTCAGGCCTCTAGCAGTATTGTAATATAAAAAATAAAAAAAAAAATTAAAAAATTGGATTATTGATGAAAATTCTCTGGACCTGACTGTGTTTTGTGCAGCAGCAGCTTTCCTTGGGGCAGAGCCGTGTCCATGCACAGAGCCCAGCCTTCGCCTGCCGCAGAGCAGACCCGAGCCCATCCTGTAAGGGAAAGCCTGAGGAGCCGGTGTGCTCCCAGAAACTTTTGTGTGAGAGTGTGTGTGTGTGTGCCGGAGAACGGGGATAGAGGGAAACCTAACGCAAAGGAGAGTAAGGGAGGAAGGCAGGGGAGAGCAGGGAGCTTGCTTCACGCACTGCTGAAGGCTGTCAGAAGCAGACCATATGAGCAGCGCCTGGCTGGTGTGCAATTTAAGGGACAACGTTCATTGACTTTATTCTTTGAATTGCTGGAGGAACGATATGACATCCGACTGCTGCTTTTATATGTTCTTGCTTATTGGTACCAAGGGTAAGTGTGTCCAGCTTTTTGTTCTTGTTTTGTGCATTGCAAAGCAGATAGCTGATGAACTTCAGTAGTGGATTTTTTAAAAAAAGTATGATATCTCAGTGCTATTTTACACTTCTTCGTGGTAATTATTCTCTGATAGAATTTGAGTGTAACACAGTCTCTCAAGGTTACTAGCTACATGTAAGGATTAAATATGTTTGTACTTAATGCTTTGAGAATTACTATTGACAGTTATGAGCTGAAATTAAAAAAATAAGAAACAGTTTAACCATTGCACAAATGCATGTTTTAAATAATGGATGTACCTATAGAACTGATCCATTTCAGATGCCTTGAAATCCACACTCAGTAGCTTGTAGTGATACTGTGCAATGCTATTAGAATTAGTAGTTCTCAAAGTAGATTGTGTTCAGGTAATAGGAATTTTTACTGTCTGATTCGGCATGATAGGCAGTATAGCATGCAAAATGGAAACTGAATTAAAATTAAATTTTCCTTCATATGCAAATCCTTTCAGCATGGTGAGAGTTACACCTGACCTTCTGCTTGCTTTAGTAATGTTTTCTTCATTTAATTCAAGTACCCTGTTTGCAAGGGCTGCTTTCAACTTCAGTAAAGCTGTCCTTATGAAGCTGCTGATACTAATATGTATGTTGGATTTCCTAGTCATTACCATTTTCTTTAGTTGTAATTTTAATATTAAAAAATATTTTTGTTGTATTTGCAATGTTAAAATAATGTTTTATTGATATTTTTTTCCTAAATGAAATCAGTATCCTTTGCTATATCAACTACTTTATTAAATTAGTAGGAGCATAAGGTTGAATTTTGTTACCGTCTTCTGTATTGAACGACAGCTTGCTCTCTCTCCTGCTTTTAAATTAGACATTTTGGCATTTACATGTGATTACTATGCTCCTTGATTTGTGAGGAATATTGCCCACATCAGGAGTTTGGGAAACGGAGCTCCACTTACAGCGATTTTTCCAGTTGCAGAGCTTAGTTAAATCTGTGGAAAATCTCTAAGCAGTTCTATTAGGTGTTGGAGGAATACCTAATATAAGAGCTACAAGCATGAAAAAAACAATGATATTAATGTATATGGAATTAAGTTGGCTGTGATAAAGCTCATAGGCTTGATAAGATCTCATTATGTGCATCCGTGTTATCCATGAGCAATAATCCAATATTCAGGGTTAATACTTCAAGATATGCAGAATAAAAGTGAAAAGGATTTCAAACAAACTAAGCCTTTCACATTACTTTTTCTATAGCAAGACAATAAAATGTTGAAACATTCATACAAGATGTGCAAGTTACAGTTGGCATAATTTCTGCTGGGTTAAATTCACCTCAGCAGTGGAATTTATAAAACCTACCAAAATATATTAGAGCTTATTGCAAAACAGGATAGCAGATGAGGATTATAAATGATGACAGGCCTTCTAGTATTGTAGTTACAATGACTGTTACTTTTTAGGTGCTTATTGACTCATCACAGATAGCATATTATAACACCTATGAGAAAACCACGTGGCTCATCTAGTTTTGTTGAAGAGAGAAGCAGTACAGTCATAGATTAAAGCATGTGCCTGTCTGGAGTCTCTGTTGCCTGCCAGTGCTATATCTTGCACCAAAATGAGTTCCTGTTCAGTGCCACTTCTCCTAACCCAGCTCAGTGCGCAGTTTATAGCTTCACAGCCTTTCAGAGTTTTAGCCAGACATCTGAATTGTAACCACATCTACGAGTTGGTTGATTGCATCCACACAATAGATTTAAGCTTTACTCGAGTCTTTAGGCTATCTGATATTAAAACAAATGTTCCTGAAGTAAGTATAGTTGTGCTTAAAAATTATATTTGTTGTTTATGAATTTCTAGAATTTCAGATGTACAGCTTTGTATTTTTTTCTTTTTAATTTCTACACTTCACAGATGCTCCTAATTCTTAAAAAAAAAATAAAAAAATAGAATGAGAAATATCTATTGTACAAAAATTACTCTCGCCTGACTCATCCATATCAGTTCAATCTACATCTGCATAGTTTTCCATTCAACAGCTAAAGTTCCACACATTTAACTCAACAGCTCTTCTATTTTACTCTCTTCCTTAAGTCTTAGTTACATTTTCTTATATGAAAAACTTTCCTTCCAAAACCCAAACAATTAAACTAACCCAAATAATCAAACTACCTAGCTTTTTATGTAGCAGCAACTCTCAGCAACTACCTGACCACTTTCCCATGTGGAATATACTAGACCAGGTAGAGGGTTTCTTTGAAAACAAAGCAACATCTATACCAAGGTTTTCACCAGTGCAACAGCATCAACTGTAATGTGGAGAAAAGTAAGTTTCAGACTCTGCTTGTGGAACTGGCAGCATTGACCAGGTAGGGAGGACAAACATCTGCCTGGATGGCTCATCTCTCTCACAAAGCTAGCAGGGTGCTTGGGCAGGTGGTTGGCACTGAACTGGCTGCCACGTCTTCTGTCTAGTAAAATAATCAACTCTAATCACTGCAACAACCATAGCGCACTTTTGTATCTTTAGAGTCACTTTGATTAGCTTTCTGGGAACAAAAACTATTTTATCCTCTTGTGCTTTGGCTAAGTGACAGACCTGCAAACAATTTGTTTATCAATCATTAAGGAAAACAGAATGTTAATAGCTGAAACTATTCCAAGTGAATTCCAAAAGGAATGTGTTAGGCTCCTAATGGAAAACAATTGTGATAGTTACTATTTTAACCCTGTATGCTCTGTGCCCCTACCTAAATAGGATTTTTTCCAATCCTATTTCTGCTTGTGTCTGCAGTTCCCCTTCCCTCTTCTTTCTGTTCTTCTCCTCATATTTTTTTTCCTTCACTTCTCCTCACTCCAAAATACCAAGGAAGGCTTTCTTCAAACCATCTGAAACTTGTTAGCCCTTCAGATGTTACATACATGTGACAGTTGTTTTCAAGGCCAAGATCTCTTATACCAAGTGCTTTCTGTCAAATGTGGGAAAGAGACCATGGCAAATTGTTTGGAGAATTGTAAGTTCGTGATTGTGCAGGATGGTGCTCTTGTTTACATATTTTGTAACAAATTTGAAGATCCCTTCTGGATTTGTAAATAGGAAAGTGAAATTACTTCAGCCTTTGCAGAAGCTCAAATAATTACTGTGTAACAATAATTTTTTTGTTAATTTCTCTTTGCTTTCATTTAACTTGAGTATTAATCAGGCTAACTTCCCTATGGCTAGAAGAATAATTTCCATCTTGTATATCTGTATCTTTACAGAAAATGAGGGACGACGATTTGTGAGGAAAATCCTCTAGCGTCAGTTAGAAGGTAGTAAAAAGTCTACACAGTGATAAACTGAAGCTTTGAAAGTTAAACTATTGTCACCTGCTGAGTCTGGTCTGTCTGCAGCTGCTGCATGAGCAAGGCTGCTTGCACCTCTCCATGAATAGCACTTGGGGCTACCCAACTTGTGAACCTCTCTTGACCGTTTATAACAACTCTATCAGACTTGAACCATTTGCTCTGAAATTTTATGTGCAATGTGGACTGTTTCTCACCTTGAGCAAGAAGACAAGCAAAGCTTTACCAAAATCATGTGAATTTTTAAGAAAGTGAGGA
Source organism: Pedionomus torquatus (assembly GCA_013398155.1). Classification (NCBI taxonomy): domain Eukaryota; kingdom Metazoa; phylum Chordata; class Aves; order Charadriiformes; family Pedionomidae; genus Pedionomus; species Pedionomus torquatus. The sequence continues at coordinate 925,261 of VZRU01017409.1, forward strand.
ATTGATACTTTGCCATATTGAACAGTTCCGGGAGTCCTATGCTAAGCAATGCCTTTTCTTAAATGAATATGGGTTTCTAAAATATTCTACAAAATCACTGTGTCGGAGAGACAGCCCTCTGACAGGCCATCCCACTAGAGCTAATAAGGCTTTCTGTGTCTAACTGAAGTAGTATAAAGAATTAACCTTCTCAGGTCTGTGTTCCTGAGTGCTAAAGAGCAGCATCAAACTTATCAGAGAAACTCTTTCCAATAATCTCGTCGATAGTTGTACTGTAATTCTTATACCTTGAAGCCATTAAATACGACTTTGAAATGAGGGGTTAAAGGCAGGGGGCTGTAGGTAGCCGAGAGGATTGGGAAGTCATTGTGGTTGTCTGAAAAAGAGAGAAGGTGAAAATGTACGAGGCAGACTGACTGAGACTGAAAGTAGAGGCTAAAGGGAAAGGAGAGCGAGACAAAGGACCAGAGTGGTGAGAGTTAGAAAAGGAAAATGGAAATCAGAAAGGCTACAGTCTGGGAGGTTAGAGACTGGGGAAAGGAATGTTGGAGAGGGAGCCAGCAAGCAGCAGCGAATTAATTAAAGGAGAAAAGCAAGGAGTTCTGAGGGAGGGGAGTGTCTGAAGAGTAAAATCAGAAGATGCGCCCTGACTAGCACCCTATGCAGACAGGTCACAAGAGGATGGGAAGCTGGTAGTGATTAGGCTAGAAAGGATGGAAGCAAGGTAAACAGGTGAGGAGAAGATGTGACCGAGTAGAAAAAGAAGCTGCACTTAGTGGGGTGAGGACTGTGCTACAAAGCTGGAAGGAAGCACAAATTCATCCTGTTGCTTACTGTCTCCTGCTGTGTAACACCTCTGCTCAGAGCTTCTAATTAATGCTATCAGACACCCCATCCTCTCAAACACCAAAGATCTGGAGAGCTAAAGGTTCTGAACTAGTGATGCTGCAAAGTGTCATGTTATGAAATGTCAGAAGACAATTGATTTTTCTCCACTAATATTCTAGGCTGCTACCTGTATCAATGAGCATTATTAACTTCACAAACTCAGTGTTTAGGGATCGAGATACAATCTTAATTTGTTCTACATGCTCAGATTACATTTTCTTCATGCTATGGCTCCGCAAGAGCTTTTGCTTTCTGTACAGCGATCAAAGAATGAATTGGAAACAGTGAACTGTGCTGCCTGTGTTGCCCCTTATTCATTTGCCAGAGAAGATAAAATATGAATGTGACTGGGGATTACAAAATGATGACCATGTGATGAAGGTGACTGGACTCTGCTGTGGAAAACCGATTTTTTTTTTTCCCCCAGACAGCGGTGCTCTAAATGTGTCATAAATGGATAATAATTATATGTTGGGTTTTCTAGGTTTTTGGGTTGACAATCCTGATGTGGCAGTGTCCATTTTACAGCTGCCACTGAAATCTGTGAAAGCTCTGCTTTTGGTAATCTGTGAAGCTGATCTAAAAGCAGGAACCTAACATTAGCCGAAACACCTGCCATATATATGATAATGTCTTAGCTCGCCATCTAAGCAACAACACCACACTCTAAACTGTAATCTAAATAATCTATGGGGACTTAAAAAAAAGAGAAATTTGTTTATTGTAGTTGTATGATAGAACTAATGAGGAAATTAATATTGTAATTTACAAGTGGTTAGACCGTACACTAAATGGCAGGGTATCAGCAATCCATTAGAAGACCGATCAAAGTGCAGGTAAAATGTCTGTATTGTTATATGGAGGTACACTTGAAAAAAATGTATGAAACTTAAAGATAGGTGACAGACTTTAAATGTATGCTGCTAATAACTGATGTTTTCAGATGGTTCCTATCATAGGAAAGAAATTGTTTGGAAATTATAAGTGAGACAAGAAGACAATGTATGATATAAAGTGACTTTGTGTATGTGAAGAAGTCATACACGCTATTATGTACTAACTGCTCTGTTGTCCTCGATGCTCATGAGGCATCTAGCATGCAGTTGACTTGTGTGATAAGGCAAGATACAGATAGCTGGAGGAAGAACTGATGAGAAAACATGGAAAGAGTCTCTGGAGCCATTAGCTGTGGCCTGTTGGGGAGAGCTAGCCCTGGAATGGCAAGTTGTCTCCATAGGCCTCCTGTCAGGGGAGGAGGATGGTCAGACAGTCAGGAGGAGAGTCCAGAGATGGCTACACTGATCCTGTAGGACTAGTGCACATGAGATCACTTAATAGAGATTATCCGAAGAGGAGGTTAAATTATCCAGTCCTGTTCCTGTATACCATAGGTCACTGTGTTCCACCCGTGTACCCTGTAGCAGTCCCAAGGCTTTATTTGGTCAAAATGTTTATTCTCAGTAAAGTAAGCATTTCCTCCAGAAGAAAGCGAGTGCCACTATAACACTTAAATTGAAAATGAAAAAAAAAAAAAAAAGGTTAAAAATAAGGCAACCTAAAAAATAAGGTTAAAAATAGATAATAGTAATAGACCAGCTCCTCTTCAGAAGCAGGTACTAAGAAGAGCATCTTTTAATGAAACTTAAGACCTAGCCACAACGTATTTAAAGCCAAAGTTCTTTTGGTATTTCTTTCATATTTCAAAACCTGCTTTATAATAACATTAGTTTCAAAGTGTTTCTCAAATAATTCCTTTCAAATTTCTCCTATGGCTGGTTTGAAAACATTTTCTTTAGAAAGGCTGCTTTATCTTTAGTACAGTTTTTGAGCACCAAGCAGAAACAATGTAACCAATTTTTTCCTTCCAAATATACATAAAAAATGGGTATGTGTTTTTCAACACTCAAGATTTTTATGTCACATGATGTTTTTGTTCTTCCAAATATGATTTAGGAACAAAAAAAGAGTTGGTTTTAGATAAGAACTGATTATTTCTCTAGTATGTCTACCTATACATTTTTAGATTTTATCACTGTTTAATTTTATTTTCATTTTTTCTTTTTTAAATCTTCCATTTACATATTCACTGCACTCATATCATCTTTTAGTCAAATTGATTTTTTTGCCCAGGGAAATCGTGTTTTTTTGTCTATGGATGCACAGTTCAGGAGAATTTAACAGATATTTTTAAATAATCCCAAATTACAAAGGATTTAATTTTGCTAATTGGTTATGTCAACAGTCAATCTATTTTGAAAAAAAAAAAAAAGAAAATCCAACATGGTCAGATTGTGATTTCTGGTAATAGACAGCTGTGTACCAATACTGTCTCTTCTCAGTCTGTGTTCTAATGTTGTGGTACAGCTATTACAACAGCCTCTTGTGACCCACGCTGCCTTTTTCTAGGCACCCTTCTGCATAGTTTGTCCTGGGAAGTCCTCTCTCTGAATTGAGAAGTCAGATGTGGGCTGAATGGAGACCAGACAGAAAGGTGTTGCAGGACTGGGGTGATAGAGCAGATCACGGTTGAATCAGACTTCTCCTCCTCCGCACCCTCTGTCTTACATCTTGTGCTGTGCTAGAGATGGATCGTGATAGCACTGCTCTAAATTAAGCTATGTTTCACGGAACATGCTTTCATTTGTACTGGCAGCAAAAAAACACTCAGTGTCAGGAACTGTAATCATCATGTGTTATTTTAGCTGGAGTGGGGTCAAAAGGAAGAGAATGAGGTGCTGTATCCCCTGTGAAGGTGAAATCCATCGATAATCCATGCAGATGTGTTGTTTAGCCAAACTGCACCTAAAATGGAGACAAACTTTTGATGTACTCTCCTGTTTGGTTGAACCAAAGTTAATATCCATATAGCTTACACCTGTGTGCTGCTAATGCACCATTTCTTTATGTACATTAATAATTGCATAAAATCTAACATTTATAATCTGAAAATTGATTAATCTTAATCTGTTTTTACACATCCTGCAAAAGAAGTAAAGTCTCTGATCATGGTTCAGCCAGATAACATTATTCACTTTAAGAAAGTCAGAAATCCTAATAGCGGGAGGTAATTTCTAGTTTATGGCAATTTAACTGAAGCGCCACAATTTATAGCAGTGAGTTATGTTTACTCATGGTAAAATATAGCAGAGATTGGAAAACTTTCGGTTTTAAAATTGAACCAAATATTCATGAGTCACAGTCCAATAATAGTGCATTTATTTAAACACAGTGTCTGAAATTGATTTTTTACAAAATAGTCCTGTGAGTTCTCTAAAATACTTTCAAATTATTTGACTTCAAAACAGAACAAAGGATTCCATTTTTATAATATTTTGGGAGGGTAGAATCTCATAGATTTATAGGGGACAGCAACCTCGCAAATCTGAACTTGTGGCTCTATATTAAATTTAAATTCTTAATAGTTATAAATGGTTCTTAGTAACAGAAGTATGCGAATAAATAAAATGTATCAGATAATCCTTTCTCAGGCTCACCAAGAAATAAGATATTTTTATTGTTACAAATTAATCTTAAGCATGCTTCAGAGCTTCATTTTAAGTTACGCTGGCTTAGTTCCATTGTAAGAATTATAGTTAAAATCCATTTAGACTTTATTAAAGGCACAAGGAATGGAAAAACAAGCAAACAAACAAAACAAACAACAACAAAAAAAAAACTCCAAACAAAAAAACCACAACAGGTTACGTTCATGTTTCAGATACTATCTGTAAGGATCCTAAAACACTTTTTTCCATTTCTCTCTCTGGATTCCTAGATAGAAGAAGCTTACCTGAATGTATTTTATGAAGATTTATTTAAGATCGTGTTCCTTGGGCCAAGAAGGAAAATATTGAGGTTTCTGAAATTGTGGCTGATGGTGCAGCTTGCTTAGTTTAAGTGACCTTGTAACAAAATAAGAGACTAAAGAACAAAAGAAGATGGTGAAAGACAAAATAAAAACTCCCACTGCCCGCCTTCAGGTTCTTTTCCTCAGCCTGTGGTTGGGCTGAATTTCTCAAATTTATTTTGCTATCATCAGTGCTTCAAGATGCTCATTCTGTGTCTTTCTCCTCTCCTCCCCCCATCCCCCCAATCACAAGAGCATACCAAAGTTGGTATGCAAGAGGTTAGAGCTAAGCCATGCAATTTTTATGCAGGAGTGGTGGGAGAGAAAAAAGGCATTTTGCCCTTTTCTACCTAAGAAAAGTTAGGCAAAGTATTATGATCTTTTAGATTGTTTCCTGTTAGAAGAAATTCTAATAGTCACGTAATTCTTTGCTCTTCCACTCATTTACAATAATGTATTCTCAGGACATAATGCAGTTAGAGTATCAGCAGGTAACTTCCCTGTTCGTTGACTTTTTAATTTCATTCTCTTTTTCATTGCAGTTTTTTCTTAGGGCTTTGCTACAAGTACTTTCTGTCTCATCTCTTTTTTTTTACTTCCATACATGAATGCACGTGTACACAAATTCCTCTCCTGTATATGGTATTGTGTCATGAAAGTCACTTAAATCTACCTTTTCTTTATGGAAACTTAAGAGAGAGATTACAAATCCCTTTTGTTTGTTAATTTAAATAATATAGTTTTCATTAATAGTGTTTTGCTTTTGCTTGCTTTATATATGGGTGACTGGGTTAATTTGTGCAAAGCAACAAGTCTGAAGTAAACTTCCTTACAGTAATATCTAATTACTATCATTATGTATTTAAATTCAGAATACTGGTTATCCAAATGAGGTGAATGATTGTTGCTTGAGGGACACTAATTTACTGATAACCAGCTGTTCTTGATCCTCTTAGCTAAAGAACATTTTAAATTATTTGATTGCTCAGATTTAAAACAACAAAAAAACAAACAACAAAAAAAACCTCCTACAACTTCATTAGCTGACTACTAAGCTTGTTATGAGGTTGGGGGTGAGCTGTGTAAGATACATGGCAAATACTACTAAGTAGGAAACTTTTTTTCCAGGGATTACAAAACATCAAAAATGCCGTTCCTGGTGTAAAGTTTTAGATAGATACATAGATTTATACATGTCTTTAAATGGTTAGCTCTTACAAATGCAGTGTTTTGAAGGAGGAAAAAGAAACAAGTGTCCAAGCACACTCCTCGATGGTTGGGAGGAAGAATCAGCTCCTGGGAGGGAAGTTTCCCTTGATTTTGAGTGGCCGTCGTTGCCTTTTCTGAGCCTTTCAGGTGGGATGGTACTGACTAGTACAGTGTATTTAACACTTTTACAGAGGTGCTTTCAGTTTTGTTCTATATCTGATGCCACCCAAACAAGGCCCCAGTATTTCATGTGTCCAGATTTAGACTTGATATTGCACCAGTGTGAAAAAGAAATTAGTGAAATCAAAGGAAAATCAATGCAAAACAACACTAGAGCAAAGGAGAGCTTACCTTAATGCATTTTCTATTGGAAATCATGTCAGAAAATGGAGATGGAGCTTATTTCTGAACAGAAATAATAGTCAGAGGTCATTTGAATTTTGTGTGTTTGGGGAGAGGAAGAAAATGGAAAGGGAGTGACAGAAAGGTTTGGCTCCGTTCATTAACCTGTGTCTTTGTTAGACATTGCCCTAAACCCTCATCCTTCAGGAATGCCCTACAAAATTTTAGTTTCCAGATAAAACTCTTTTCAACTTCATATTGGGGCTTTTTGTCTTTTTTTTTTTTTTTTTTTTTTTCATCAGGATCTTTTTATTCCAGAACAAAATGGCAAATTAATAAAAGGTATAAGAGCCAAATCCTCTGGCAAGGTGCCACGTGACCAGTCAAACTGGCTCTACTGGCAGTTTCTGACCCTGGAGCACATTTATCTGGCAATTATACAAAGAAGATCTTCCAGTGCTATAGCTGGACTAATTAGACTGAATTATCTGTGGCATAACTGATAACTAACTTCAGTAATGTTGTCATGAGATTGGAAACTCTATTTTCCAAAAGAGTACCAACTTTCTGCTTCGGAAATGTTCTGAAATTAAAGCATTGTGAAACCCACAGCAAAAACATAAAGGTACCATATGAAATTAAAATCCAAGATAATGACCTGATTGGCACACAATATAGGCAGCTAAAACACATGCATCTTTGTGCTAAAATTCTTTGTGCTATATTGCATTTCATGAACACAAACATTTTTGTAGACAGTCATAAATTTGTGTGTGTTGTTCCAAGTACTACATATTCATAGAATGACATCTAATGCAGTCTACTTAAGATAAATGTAATGCAATGAAACTGAAAATGTAACTCTCTTTGCAAAAGCAACAGCCAAGAAATACAAAAGTAGAGTGTTTTAGAAATTAAGATGTTGCAACCAGTTGACATTCTGAATAAATGGCACTGTGTCACTTGCACCTAATAACATTTAAAATTACAAAAATTATGCATATGCCATAAAGATATTTGGAAAATGCTCTAGACATCAGAGCTGAATAATTAGCAAAGGAGGAGAGGAGCAAATTACAGAAAAGGCAATGTAGTGATAATGGTATAATTATACTCCTGTGGGAATTCTGTACAGAAGTTTAAATCCTTTAAGCCAATGATGCTTTGCTCAAGGATTAACACTAAACTTTCTGTTGCCACTATAGCAAGGTCTATTTCAGTCTGCAAGTTTTGCCCAAAGGGGTTACCCCAAATGTGTACATTAACAGCAAGTTAGAGAGCATAAACTGGTTTTTATTCTCATATGTAACTAGAATCTATTTTCAATACATTACTTATTTTTATTAAGATTTAAACACTGTCAGTGTTTTTAGTAGTATGGGATTCTCATTACATATTCACAGAAATCGCTATGAAGCTTTTTCTAAAAGAAGCATCAGGTTTAAGAGAATCTTTATAAAACTGCATGTTGAAAAAAAAATGTGTTCCACCTATAAGATGGTAATGAGTTAAGTAAAAGCATGCAAAACTTAACTTCATATTTCTATCCTGAAATACAACTTCATCCTAGCCTTTCTCATAAATTGCTCAAAAATTCCTGTGTTTAGTGGGAAGAAACTGAATGATTGAGAATAAACCCAGGATAATTAATGTAAGACAGAACTAATTATCACTCATTTCTAGATATTATTTTAATGGACAAATTCAAATAAATTATTTTTTAAAAAATAAGATCTTTTTAAGATATCATATCTTCCTCTTTTTTTCCTGTCATTCGGTGATTCAAATGCCTCCAATTAGAGTTGATAACCACTTGACACTACATTCTTTGTCAAATATTAATTAACCATCTTTTAAGTCAAATGAATTCATAGCTATAAGCTTGTTTCATAGTGTTGTTCTGATGGTTTATCTTTGAAAATAAAGGTTACAGTCTTATGAGTTCTCTTCCTCTATATTACACTGAAGGTTTTCCAAAGCCAGTTCATGTGGTCTTCAAATAACTTTCAGTAGAAAAGGAATTTTTTAATCTATTGTCATCTTGAAGCATTCAGGCTAGCACAAAAATGACAGGCAAAATCACTTTCAACTTTAATGCTTTCTTTGTTGGATCTTTCTGTTTTAGTTGAAGAAAATATTCTTTTTGGGAAAAAAAAAAACCAAAAAAAAACCCAAAAACAAAACAAAACAAAACAAAAAAAAAACCCAAAACATTTCAAAGAAAATGTTCAGCCCTTTCTTGCTCCTCATCCGTTTCTTGCTGTATTTAGAAGTATAACAACAAAAATATGTTATGGGTGGGAGGAGAAAAAAGGGCCACCATTTGATAAATTTACATTGGTCTCAAAAAAAAAAAAAAGGGGGGGGGCTTCTGTAGGTAAAGTAACTTTCCATCACAGTAAGCACATGGTGGATTCTTCAGTATCACAAGCCTTTCTCAGTTCTTGTCACCTAACCCTTTCTTTTTAAAAACAGTTGGATTTCTTCAGCATCAGTACTTTCAACCTGATAACTTATTCAAAGGGATGAAAAATATATTAGCCTATTTGGAATTTGAGAGTCATTTTGTACTTGCAATGATGGTTCTCCACGTGATTCAAATTTTTGAAAATGCAAAAACATTTTCCTGTTCTACAGCAATACCTGAATGGAGGTTGTAACCATGTAAGGTGGGTGCTGGTCTCTTCTCCCAGGTAACAAAAGATAGGACAAGAGAAGACAGCTTCAAGTTGCTCCAGGGAGGTTTAGATTGAATACTAGGAAAAAATACTAGGGAAAAAAAAAACCACTTTTAAGGTGTTACTGAGTACTTGAACAAGCTGCCCAGGGAAGTGATTGAACCACCATCCCTGGAGGTATTTAAAAGACATGTAAATGTGGTTTGGGGGACACGACTTAGTGGTGAACTTGGCAGTGTTAGGTTAACAGTTGGACTGGATGATCTTAAAAGTCTTTTCCAACCTAAATGATTCAATACAATTGAGATTGATGTCACTAGAAAATACCGAACAATGAGTCATGCTGCTTTGTTTAGTATAATTGCTTATGATTCTGTTTAATCAGCCCAGTATTGTTTCCATTATGGAGTCGCATTCAGTTGTCTTACAGAAGCTAGAAATGACTGTGTTCGGTTCATATTCTAGTGCACATGTCCCTTGCTTGGTTTCTCAAAAAGAATTTGTGAGTCAGTTTCTGTTTTCTAAAGCTTTTGTAATTTTTCAAAGAATGCACAAAAATAGTGAGCTTCGTGAATCAATTTAGCTGGAAGGAAAGCCATGGTCTCCCGGGAATATATTGTTCTTGGCTTTCCCAAATGCATTTCCTCTTGATTTCTTTTTATGAGAGCTTGAAGAGGGGCTGCCATGCTCTTTTCCCAGCAATACTGCATCCATGCAACAGAGGAAAGAGCCTTACCGTCTTATACTAGATGACAACCTACTTCTTGCTTGTTCCTTTCAAAAAGGAAAACAGTGGTAAATGAGTCTTATATTTTCAGGACTAACAGGAAAACAGTTATCCACTTTCTTCAAGCTAGAGGAAAGATCACAGATGTCTGCCTTGCCAATAAGTGCCTCAAAGGAGAAGATCTGGACAAGCTTAAAAGGCGTCATGACATGGATCCTCTTGTGAGAAAAATTGAGGGATAGAGTACATAATAGTCAGAAATATTTAGTTTACAAAATTATGAACATGCACTACTGGTAGAACATTATTCTGTATTGAGACAGCAAGCATCTTGTCAGAAAGATGTTTGTTTGTGGTTTTGCCAAACAATAGAAGCACTTTTGAAGCTTGATATGCATAAGGAACAGGGATATAACCTATGGATTAACAAAAGGAGTACAAAATAATGTTTTTCTTTTTTCTTGATTTAACACCAACATAAATTAGCCAGTGACATGACATGATGAAATAATCAATATTATCAGGAGGTTTAGCCGCTAAAAAAACAGACAATGAAATAAGATACTAGAAGAGTGGTTCGATTTTTTTCATAGTGGAAAATCAATAACAGGTAGAAAAGTTGACACCTTTAATACTGGATGACAAAGACAGCGTGATAGGTTATTATCTTAGTGTGATAAACTCCAGTGTCAGTACAGTTTATATTTGCAAAATAAGAAACATGGGGGTTTGTTGCTGTGCTATCTTTATTCATTTTCCTCGCATAAAAGACACCATTTTAATTTTCTTTAATCCAAAAGAGAAACGTTTGAATATTATCTAGCATTTTACAATGGTTTTTTCTGTCTTATCTCCTCTCTATTTTTGTCAGCTTTCCCAAGTATTTCCTCAGAGGGGTGTGGGGTTTTCCATTCATAAATCTCCTGCAATCTGCAGGTTCCAAACTTCTGTCCTTTTTTGCATAAACAAAGCAATGTTAACAAGTCAATGGACAAAGAGCAGTGCTTTCAGTGATTTGACTAGGGTGAAGTTGCTGAGTGTTGATACCTTGTTATCTTCTTTCCCAGGCAGATATTTACATGCCAGGAATCTGACATTGCAAAAAATGAGTAAAACAGATATTTAGAACAGATATCATCATGGCTATACATGTACAGAGAATTCAACACACTAAATACAGTGAGGGACTATGTACTCTTTCACAAAGAATGATTTCTAAACCATGACAGAGAGTAAATTCATTAGTCAAATATAATTAATCCCTCAGCTAACTAATTAATAATAATTTCTGGAAATGCAATGAAAATCCATTGAATGGTACTGTGAGAAGATAAACACCGTCATTTGGAATTTGGACTGCACGGAGATCAGCTCCTTTAAGCACAAAGTTCCTTTCAGTCTGAATTATGTCTCCAATGTGTAGGGAAAACAGCTTGACAAAATACAAGGGATTGTTTGTTTGTTTCCATTTATGTTTGATTTTTCCATATTGTTGTCTTTTCCCAGGTGTCTCAGTAGTTGCTCACACTGTTAGAAAACCGAACCGAAGGGAGCCTCAATTGGTTGTGATTTCTTCTTAGAGTAAGACACGTTAGACACGAAGTACTACACATATTCTGATTGCTTAATGCTTTTGGGCACAACATAATTGATGATTAAACACAATGTTCTGAATACAAGCTCAGAACAACACAGAGGTTTATGAACGTGCAAGAGTGAAATCATCCTAGGACTGGACCTGCTGTTGTGATTTGGTACCTATACATTGGAGGGATAGGGACCTAAAGGAAAAGGCTCTTTGAGCACATGTATAGGTGATATAATTGCAGATAGAAGCAAATCAACTCTTCAAAATCATATGGCGAATGTTAGCTGGAATATGCAACTTTCTATGCAGGATGCTTCTGACAGCAAAGACAATTATGTGCATATGGGAGTAATGGAATGTTTATCCCAGAATTTTCTCCAGATGTTGCTCCTGCATTTCAATTTTACAAGAGCTGTAAATGTTTCAAGGTTTTCACATGTGAATATACTGTTTGAACAAGTATCGCATCAGAGTTAATGAATTTTGTAGAGTATTTCAAGTGCTCTAAGACAGCAATGAAACGTAAAGTATCATTTGTACTGGATTTTTTTTTTGTGTGTGACTGCATCCACTAAGTCAAATGTTAGTTGTATTGAAGAAATGACACTCTTTTTTGAAAGTACTTCAAAAATTAAACTAGCAAGCCTTGAAGAATGGCACTTCACTGAAGCTTTGGGACTGTAAAGAGCACTAGGTAACATTCTGTGCTGATAATAGTTTTCTCCATTTCCAATTGGAAATTGAACAAATTTCTTTATAAAGTAATCTAAAACTCTCTCTATTGTATGCTCCTGGGAAGAAGCTGATCTTGTACAACAAGAAATCTGAACTGGCACTCTGCAACCTGTTAAAAAAGCAACAGATCAGTTGCTCTTACCCTGGAAGAAGTAGTGGTGGTAGAATTTGTTCCTCAGGTATGCTGGAGGGACATGTGAGGCATCATGCATCTGCAAGTGTGGGTAAATGGAGCTGCTGTAGCACAGAGAGCTGAGAAACAGAACAGGTAGAGTTCTCCAGCTGCTCTGGCTGCCCCTCATTAGCGTCCTGCTACCTTTTCCCCTACTACTGCTTGAATGAAGTGCCTGTATCCTGTGAAATTACTTCTTATTAAGAATGGGCTTAGCAGAACAGCATCTGTACATCTAAATTTCAGAGTGATAGATTCTGAAAAATCCATCCACATTTTTTGGACCAGGCTGAGAACTCTTCCAAAGGATTTCTAATAGCACCTTTATGTCTCTTTAATCGTTCTTCTGCAAAACAGTGTCACAGATTTAATCTTGATTTCTTTATTCTCTGATCCTTGATCAGTTTACATCTAGTAATTGCTTTAAAATTGGAATACATTTTAAAATATGTCATTCTGACTTTATATAAAGAAGACTTATCTATCTGGTTCTAAAATTTCAGCACAAATTAATATAATCCATATCTGCATAGCTTATCAGGGATATTGCTATAATAAATTAATTTCTACTGCAAAGTGAAACAATCCTTTTAAACAGTGGCTTGAGGTCATTTGTCTTGCCTGATTAACATTTCCATCTTATTCCTAGGATGTGTGGGAGGAATTACCTGGTTGCTTTATATCAAAGAAAATTTTAATTAGCTGATGATATAAATGCTTCTTTCCAAGTTAATTTAATATACTATTGTAATTGCATGTCCAATGAACTAATATGTATTTATCACTTGATATTCACATTCAAATGCAAATAAGTATTTATTAAAGCATAATCTCAATGATGTTCAAGCATCAAGAGCATACATTAAAGTAATCATATATTTTGTTTCTCTTTAGTTATCAGTGACTCTTTGGAAGATCATGTTTCCGGAGTTGAAGTCAGGTGTCCTCTGGGCTACTTTCCATGTGGCAATATCACAAAGTGTTTGCCCCAACAGCTTCACTGTAATGGTGAGGACGACTGTGGGAATCAGGCCGACGAAGACAACTGTGGTATGTGACTGAATCTTTGCTTTGTGTCACTGAAACCCCTGCCCTGCTCACACTAAGCAGAAAGTTGCAGAGTGTTAGCAGAAGAAAGTTAAATGTTTTACAGAGGATACCGCAGGTATTTGGTTTTGCTGGTAAGGAAGTACCATGGTTTTGTTTGTGTATGGTATTAGTTTATCTGATTTTTATCCCCGCTTTGAACTTGTTTGGATGTGTCATTTTGATGTGGACAGATGTGATCTAGCAAAACTCTCTGCCAAGGAAAGGTAGACATACATATGCACTAACAGAGTTTATGCTAAGCTTAACATGACTTCTAAAGCTGCAAATACAATTAAGAATTTTCAAATTCTTTCAGACATCTTTAATGTCCTAACTTGGGAGAATAACCTTGACTGTATGAGTGAGCTGTACTGCTACCAAGCCTTCACGGTTTGGAAATGTCAAAGTCTGAGGGAAGACATACCGTGAGGCCACTGCTACCTGCTGTTGTGATCCTTGTCACTCCTGAGGACACTGGATGGTCCTACACTGATCTTGACTTGGTTTGTAGGCTTTACCCCAGACACAAACTGAGTAGCACGAGGGCATAGCCTTTGCACTGGTACTTACCTGTCCACGCTGCTTATTTGGAAGCATGGCCTCTGCACAGCTTTAATCTGTGCTGAGCAGCATCTCTCATGCAGTGCCTGGAGACATGTTGGAGGGTGGCACAAACCTGGGATGGTCTGGGAAAGACCTGCTTATATCTCGTGCAAAGAGATCTTAGACATTTGGTTGGGAGCTGTGACTCCAGGGAGAGAAAATCGGCCCTAGAACACTATTTACTGGTATTGTCAGCTTACTGACAGCTGGGATAGTTTCAGAGCTACTCTCCAGAGCTGCTGATCCATGGCAGATGGGGAAGCTGGACTTCCTATTCCTTAGTAGCCTGCCTGGAGCTGTGGAGGGCAGCCAGATGCATGGCTCCCTGCCCCACACGCTGCCTCCAGCTCTCCAGAGCCAAGCAGGTGAATGGCAACATGCCTGCTTCAGCCAGGCATGTTGCCATCAGATCTCGGGGCTGGGGGGGAAAGAATTAGAGTATGAAGTGAAACTTTCAAGTTATATATACCAAAATAAATTTTCTGAAAGAAATTTCAGTGAAAAATGTGGTAAAGTTTCACAAGCATTCTCAGCCAAGTCAGGGAGGTCTTGAAAATAGGTGCTCTGACTGTGTATCTGTGGAGCTGATTTGTGTACCTATCTGTAGTATCTTATACTTAACAATTATTGAATTTCAGTGGTTTACTCCATATAAAAGTCACTTCTAATTCTAATCCCATCTAGTGAAACTGAAGCATTTTCTAGGTTTATGTCATTTACTGATGCCATAAGCACAATATCTGGTGCCAGCAATCAAAATCCTGAAAAAAATGGCTCTTGTTCTATTCTTCTTCTGTAATTGTCTTGCCTTACTGTGGCAGAAATTGCTGACTGTGGTGCCCTCTTATGTTTGAGAAGTTCAAGCACCGTAAATAGTTGGTTTATCCATGTTTCAGTTCTGTATAGTACCAGAAAGTCGATGTGCAAGGACTTGCTAAACTGTGCAGCTGGATCAAACAGCAATTAGGGCATACACGGTTTTTGTAATGTGATATACAAGACAGTACAGCCTCCAAGACAATTCAGCTGCAGTATTAAACCCTCTTCTAGGTATAGTAATTCAAGAATGAATTAACATCAATTTCTGAAAGCCTAAATTACAAAAGATGAAGAGTTATTGTATTTGCTTACTGGGAAACCTATGCTATTAGTGTTTTTCTCATATCTTGGCCCAATAGTCTCATTTAGAAATGTATGCCATGTATAATGCATTAAGGTCATATTCAGCAAATATGGTTCATCAAAAACTGTTGTTGCAGTCAAACTGTTGTTCAGATAAAGAAGGAGTTTCTTCCTTGCCTGAGAATATAGAATGTCCTGATGGGATTTTTTATAACGCCTCTACAGTGTAGTAAGTGCGGGGGTCTTTGTGGGATAGCTCTGTAGTGTTATCATTCATCTTGCTTAGAATCCAAGAAAGGAAGCCTCATTGATTAACTCCCAAGGCAATGAAATCATCTGGCTGTTTTCTTTGCTGTAGTTTCCCAGGAAAACTTTAACGTGCCTATCTTATGCAGGCAGTTATATCTGGTTCCTTCTACCCATTTTTTACATTTACAACTACTTTTCAGTTAAAGTCATTGCTCCTGGTTACAGAAACATAATTCAAAATGAAATTATTCAAGTGTAGTAACTGTTTCATGTAGTAACATCAGAAAATTTAATCTCATCCACAAGGTACTCGAAGTAGCTCAACTTTTAAATTCTTGCATACTTTCATCTTGCATACATTTGAATAAGAGCTTTGGGGTGGCCAGTCTACAACATTCAACCCAACAATTGTGAGGAGGGAAAATATCATTGTACAACCTCAAAGGAATTAAGAAATACTTTTGGTTGGTTGGTTTGTTTGCTTTTTTAATGTATGTATCTCAAACACAGCTAATTAAAGCAAGTACTTTACTAATGATTTCTTCAGTAACAGTAAAGCTGTATCTTAAGCTTACAGAAGAATTTTATAGTGAAGACTTGCATATATCTTATGTACAAGTTATATATCGACATAAGGAAAAACAATGCAAAAATCTGTCATGGACAGTAGCTTCTTCTGTGATGAAAATTATGATACTAAGGAATAATTAGGGGGAGCGGGGAACTGAACCCAACACAAAACACTTAATTTGAAAACCATAATACTGGTGCTGGGGGGGGAAACCAAAGAAACAAACCAAAACAAAACAAAAACTAACAAAAAAACCCCAACCAGGTACTGTAAACATAAGAAAATCTGAAGTCCAGTTGTCCAATACAAGGCCCTAAGTGTGCTGAACATTAACAGCAACTGTAATTACTGAAGTAGCACTTTTAAGAAATGTCAGTAAATGAAACAAGCAGAGAAGCAAGGAGCATAAAAACCACATCTAGCTCTTCCAAGACAGTTACTTTGTAAAAGTAATTAAATGCCTTTGAAACAAAAAGGTATCAATGCAAAAGAAACCAAGATGATAGGATCCTCCGAAAACACTGAGATTAGTCACTCCAACTATCTTGTAGCAACTCTGTCCCTTACCTCTTTTAATGAATAAAGTTCTCTCATTTGCCACTTCATTCCTATAGAGATATTTATTATTGTAATCTTTAAGATTATTTCCAATATTAGTCCTTTTTCATGCCCTGCATGCAGTGTAACAACGAAACATGATGATAAATATTTCGCACTAAAGTGAATCCTCACTGAGATGTGTTTTCAGGTGTGCTGTAATTACCATTCACATCCAACCCAATCACATAAAGACAGGATTCATGGTGCCTTCTTCAAATCTGCTGCTTCTTTTATTTCCAGAATGCTTTATATGTCCAAATAATAAACATAAAACTAAGGTCCAGAGAAGTGAAATGACCTGAAAATAAACAGAGCTGGGAACAGACTTTTGGTCTCAGACTGCTACGTTAGTACTTAATCTCAGGGTGTGGACATCTCACTGGTCAGTTCACCCTCAGCATTTCTTCCATGTCTGGAAAGGGGTGAGTTGTGGCTGATATGTTACAGCAGAGTGAAGTCACTCATCTTAGAAAACTCACATGCCTTTTTCACCTAGTTGAGTTTCTGAGTTTCCAAACCCAATAAAATACTCTCTGTGGTATCCTGATGGGGAATGGCTTGAGGCAATGTTGTAAACTGTGGTAAGAGGAGGCAGTTGGCAATTTATCATGCCTGAAATGATGGGAAGCACTTTCTGAACTATCACTCAATAAGCTTAAATGTGCATAGAAAATGCAATCAGACCTGTGGAACTTGAAAATATAGTCTATCAAGTAGAAGGGGGTGTCTCTGCAAATTTGTCATGAATATGGCATTTTTAAATGAAAATCATTAATTTAAAGTTTCATAATATGTCATAAGAGCTTATGGTTTTGAGGACTTTCCTTTTTTAGGCTTGTGTATAGTAGTAATTTTTTCTCTGTTGTTCTGTTCTCTGTTCGACCTTTCTGAAACACTGAGTTCTTAAGAAAAACAAGTGTGTTGCTAAATGGCTTAGCCTAGATCACATTTCATTGGAGCTATTTTTGAATCTGCTAGCAAAACCCAAAAAATGTGAAGAAAAATATAGCAAATGCAGCATCCTTTGGTGCTCAAGACTGGTTAAAGCTCAAGTTGGCAAAGCAGAGGGAGTTTGATAGTATTTTGTCCTACTGAGCCTACATTTGATTTCAAACATAACGGATTCAGCCTAATTTCGCAGCGAAGACCTTTTCCTGTTTATTTACCGGTGTAAGATTTGATTCTGTGGCTGCTTGATGTTTATAGAAGGAAGGTTAGAATATTTTTTTACATCATTGTTTTTCTTAAACATGAGTGGGAAGGATAAGTACAAGGCATAATCATGAATTCTGCTCACCTAATGCTATGGCAATGTTGACATGGGTATTGTTCCTAAAATAAAGATATTTATTACACAGAAGACATTACTGCTACACCATTACTGTTAATGTATTCTAAAAAACATCTTGGCAAAGCCCTTTGAAGCTCAGTGGAGTAGTAAAAGTGCCAAGTACATATTCCCAAGCACACATTCATGGAAAGAAGCATTTTGGAATCTCTGCTTTGACGATGATTCTTAATGATAAAGAAAACAAAATCAAAGTTAACAACAGCAGATAAAAATAATGACTGATTAATGCAAAACAAAAATAATAGAATAGTATTTGTGATGAAGATTTTCACCGAGTTCACATATGCTTTATTATCTTAAAGTGCATGTTTGTTTAGATGAATAAATTCTGACTTGTAACAAATTGCAAAAACATGAAAAGTCAAGTCATAAGACAAATGAACTCTCCAAATCTGGATAGCAGACAAGTAACAATTGCCAGTAATCATCTGTGGATATCTTTTTTCAAAACACCGACTCGCTTAGTAACTTTAGACACACACAAAAAAAATAATCTCTAGTCTGCTCCCCAATTAAGTGTCCAAATTTTAAAATTTACATATAAGCACTTTATATTTTCAATTTTAAAGTCCTCTGATATGCCACCTACTTAGAGAGCTGAGTGAGCAAACTTTTGTCCTAGATAAGGGTCAGTTTTCTCTGAATAGTTTTCATGCTATTAGGTTCAGTGATAAAAGTGTGATGTGATCAGTTTAACAACTTCTGTGTAATTATCTCTGCTAGATACATCACTGGGTCAGTTATCATTTTGTAGTCATATCATGTTAACTACAAACTGCAGCAAAAATTCTCAGTGCAGTTACATTTTAAATCACTGTAAGAAGAATATTTGTTTTTCCTATGTGATCTTCTAAGATCTTTGTTGCAATTAACCCCAATAATCCAGCCATTCTGCTGAATGGTCAGTGTGATTTGTTTATCGTAACTGAAAATTAGCTGTGATGCTAATATAACTCCAGTTCTTGCAGAGAAGCCTCACAGTAAATTGCAGTGTAACTTACCTCAAGTTTCTTGTTCCAAAACCACCATCAGCTCTTGAATTTCATTTGGTGTAAGTTGTGAGAGGAAAACAGGAACATAATCAAATCTCAAAAGGTATTGAGCTTTTCTCCTTTCACTGGAGACTCCAGACTTTACATCCTACGTGTCAAAATTGAAACTGTATTTTATTATATGCCTTGAAGTCTAAGATTAAACTCTACTGCTTTGTCTCTGATCCATTTAGCACTATGTGTCTCCATCCTGTAGTTACAGGTTCTGAAAATCCCTTAGATGTAAAATACAGGTGCATTTATTTCTTTATAAATAGTCCTGCTTTCAAATTTTAAAGTTTTTCCTAACTTCCAGTAAAGTTTGACAGTACCCAAATACACAGTAAAAAATTGTGTAGTTATTGGATTTACAATGTTCTGTTCTAATCTGAAATGCAAACAAAAAGACTCATATAAAATCTTCAGTCACACCACCTGGGCTTTTAATCACAACACGTCATATGAAGCAAAGCTGAGCCTGGTGAGAACTGACCTGGGCTGACCGCTAAAATCAATGAGAAAGTTCTCACTGTCTTCAGCAAGCAAAGAATCATAACTTATCTAAATTAGGAAACTAATGAAAAGCTCAGAGGTTTCAAAAAAAGCAGTGCTCGCGACTCATATGCTAGCCTTCCTAACTAGTACTGAATAAGGTGGTTTGGAAGCACTGTGCTAGCAGAGCTTTTTTGTTTGTTTGTTTGGGTTTTTTTCTCTTGATGAAAAAATCTAGGTTCTGATCTCCTGCAGCTTGTCACAAAAAACAGGAGACACAAAATGCAGTCTGTAATATCTAACTCTCATAAATAAACATCTTAATTCTTCTTTTCGTGAACTTAATTGGGAGCCAAGTGGATATAGTTTATGCTATATTAGGAATTGGGGATATTGTCATTTCACAGTAACTGAATGGCTCTTATGCTCCATCTCAGAACTGGTTTTTGAAACAGGTTCTTGATTGTCACTAGTAAATGAATCTACAGAGGAAATGGCTTTGTACAAATAGCGCAGCTACAAATCATATTTAGAATAAAAAATACTTGATAATTGTTAAAAATACAAACACCAGAATTGTTATTAATTTCAAAAGCAAAATCGTGTGCATTGGGCCTAACCCCTTGCACCTCAGTAGACTGGGTTGTTTCACCGTGAATGGGGCATTAAAAAATCCAGCGACTACTATTACATATTTGACTACCACCCTACTAAATAGCAATAATAAGAGGAATGGAAGGAACACCATTCTATGGTGTTTCGTTTTGTCTTTTCTTTTCACAGGCAAGGTCTTTAATTATGTAGAGTAGCTAATGGAACAAAGTAGCCCATGCTGTTTTGAGAGCACAGGTTTCCTCAGTGTTTAGAAATTTGGCTTCTGGACAATCCTGCTGATAGTTCTGCAACAATGTTTTTTTGGCAGTTAGGCAATGGTTGTAGTATGTCTGTATTTTTATTTTAATCACAGTATCATAGCCACATTTTTCCAGTCCAGTGAAGCAAGAAAAGGCATGCAGATTTAATTTAAGATGTTTCTGACTCTCTGGAGGAGTTCTTCATCGGCTAAATGTATTTACCATTGTGTTCCTCCCAGGCCTAAGAGGTCTCTGAACAAAAGGCAGCATTCATCTCCCCAGCTGTAAAGTTCACTTATAGATGTTCATTAAACTCACTCTAGCTGATAGGCTGGAAATCACAGCAGTTTGTGATAGAACAGAGGCAGGGAGCGGCTGTTTGAAGTCTTGCACCTATTTACCTCCAAAAGCACGGGACTCATCTGTTACTATGTGCCACGCAGTCATTGGGTGACTGGCTTGCCTTATTAAATAAGTTATAACATACTACTTCTTTTTTAAAAGGGCCTATAAAATTTAACAGGATGAAAGTAATAACAAACTATATCGATGTCATACTGTTTTCATGTGAGCTTCTTTGAAGATCTATAAGATGAACAGAGAATTATTGCAGTCCAGTAGATTCATTAAATCATCTTCTAGATTTCCATAGCAGAAATCTAAATTTCTATGGAATGTTTCAAAACATCTATAAAAAAGATATATGTTTTAATATTACAAGATTGTTCATAGGGGATGAGAAATTTCAAAGAGTCTGATTTTTCCATTTTTGCCTCAGCACATTGCAGAAGAGCTCGATGACTTTATATTTTGAATTAATACTAATAATGAATAATGTCATAGTTAGTTACATCTTTTCCTTGCACGGCATTTTTTTCTATCATACATATATGAGACACCATTCAGTTTTGAGCCCTAGACAGTAAATTCTGCTTATGAGATGAAAAGAAAACACTTGGAAATCAGCAGCATACTCAAAAGATACCAAATACTTGGCAAAAGATCATATTTTCAAGATTAACATGGATATTTTTTCTGTAGGGCCAAATCTTATTGGCACTTCCATTGCCATTCATCCATAGTATATGGCACTGGGATAATCGGGTTTACACTGATGTGCAAATATCAGCAAATGGAATAGCTTTGCTGCAGTTCTGGAGGTTTTTAATAAATTTAATTATAGATATCTTTAAGTGTTGATGAGGGACTTTTATGTTTCACTAGACTTTTGCTTTTTCTATTCTCTACATAGTGGCTTACTGCTAAGGAGGGAAGACCATACAACACAAGGTTTTATAGAGGGACTTGTGATATTATGTTATTTTCATTTATTCTGTCACACAATTTTAAAAATCATAAATACTTCAAGAGAAACAGAATGGAAAACTGGATTCATCTATAGAGACAGAAAAATATTGTTATGTCAGCTAGAAAACTCCCCTGTGCTTGTGTTCTATAGTACTGAGAAGATATTTGACTTCTGGAAATTTGAGCCCACCTCATTTCTTAAAAGTTGCACTAGATTACCAAATTATTTTAAAATCAAGAATAAACTTGCATAAACAATTAATCTGTCTCATCTGGAGAAGTGCAAACCTTATTTAAATTGGTTTCATTCTGTCTGTTATTCTGTAATTGCATTGTCACATATAAGTAGACAAGCTTCATTTCAGTTAATCAGCAGATCCAGGATGCAGTCAAAATGCAGTGACACAGAGTGTTTGGTGTGGGGTAAATTGCCTTTGCCTTGACTGGCAGGTGTTCAGTTTTAGGTTCTTTATTTTTTACACTTGGGTGTCTAAACTGTGAAATTGTCTCCCAACGTTGAATGCTCCAGGCACTGTGACACCCTGCTTTATAAAATCTCAGTGTGGTTTTGGTCTTACTGTAAGTTATTAGAGTGCATCAGTATGGCCCAACACTGCAAAGAAGGCCAATTATATTCCTTCATCTGTAAACATTTTTAATAGAATTGCTTCTTGTCCAGACAACACAGGTGTTCCTTGTTGCATTAAAAGATACCTTTGTGGAAAGCCTGAAGTAATTTCTTACAGCAACAGAAAGTATATTTGAATAACTGGCAGAAAGAAATATGTTCACAGGTTATGACTACCAACAGCAAAGGCAAAGTTAAAGGGTAACACACTATATCTTCAGGGTGCTTATACATTTAACTGACAGCATTTCTCTGCTTAATAATCTGTGAAGATACAGCCAACAGATAATGTCCTGTTCATAAGCTTCATACTAAATAAGAAATGTGTCTTTAATTGAACAAAGCTGATATTTTCTTGGATACATCTTTGAAAGAATTATTCAAATCTGTAGTTTGTCAGGATTAACATACTCTTTCTCATTCCTTTCCCATCTGAAATGGTAATTGACACCTTGTGGCAAAGAATAGTGTATTAATTGGTAGATAAATCCAGTTTACAATTATTTACTTCACTTACCCCATGTAGGGGAAAATTTACTGATACCTTGTTTTCTCAGATTTCACTTTTTACAGAATTGCAGCCAACATAATCTATTTTAGAACTGGCTTGGGAAAAAGCAATTTCTCATCTGAGTTGTACTCCCCCAAATGAAAGATTTGGGATTTCAAGACCAATACTATTACCAGTCATTTCTTAAAGTGTTTGGAGAACCTCATCTCGACAGAGGTAAACAGGTCACAAATCTACCATATAAACTCTAAACGATCAGAAAGTGATTTGCAGTTCTGGCATTGCGTGCTTCACCAAACGGTTATACTAAATATAGTTATTTGCACAATGCAGTCTTCTGAGACTTGACAAAACAGTTTGTATAAAATAAAGACTGTCCAAGGCTTGGGCACAAAGCTTGGCCCAAAGCAAGCACTTTTCAGGTTAGAAAACTTTTAATAACTTCTTTTTCATTATATTCAGATGTGCCTTGTTATTTCTAGTAGAAAACAGAAAAATCAATGCCGTGAGAAAAGACCATTATTTAAAATGAATTGACCAGAAATTTCAGACAACTGGAATATTTCCAGTACAAAATAATCCACGTCCACTCTTCCCTGTGTTTTTTTTCCCCTTTTCTTTTATGGCCACCTGAAAATGCACAGCTGCCTCTTGACTTCCTTGAAAATGCTGGTGAACTTCCCCTCTGTTGTGAACTGCTCCCTTGTTTCTGTTAGTGTAGGAGGCCCTGCTCATCCTTTTTCTCTGCAGATGTGAACTGCAGTGATGGTCATCTGTTGTACACGCTTTATCGCATGGCAAAGCTTTTTAAAAATCCTAAAAGGTAAAATAAAATCTCATCTATCAATTCTTTAGTGTCAGAAGCAAGGAAATGCAGAAAAATTACTTTATCATTCGTCAGCTTACAGAAGGATTAGAATTTATGGCTTTTAACTATATATTCAGATGTTGTCCAAAGCTTCCTATGAATGTAATTATGAATAGGAAAGTCCAAAAATATTTTGATACTGTAGTCCTTAGTGCAAAATATTTATTTGGTAGGATTATACTCCAAGAATAATCTCAGTTCTAATATAACTTTACAGATTTCTGTTTAAATATCCTCAATGAAAGATTCCTTTCTCCTTAAATCTCACCTTCTCCATGTACATTATATTCCCACTAGTTTTTTTCAGGTCCCAGTTGCTGGATTCAGTCTTGCAAATGGAGGCCAGTGGACATGCTCCAAGTGAAATACTCAGAAAGAACGATGGGGGAAACCTCATTACAGCCCTAGCTACAGGGCAGTAGGTTTATATGGTGCTCACCACTTGGCAAAGGATCAGTTCCCATCACTTCATACAGATTCCCTGTTGCATGTAGTCCTAAAACTGAACTTCTGCTGAGCACTTAAAACAGGCAGCAGCAATATTTCTGCAGGTTTGCCAACACATTTGATTTTGTTCAAAATGCATTAGGCAGATTCTGAATATCAGCTTAATGACCAAAACTGGCAAAACTGCTAATGGGTCGGAACATACCAGGTGCTCTTGAGGAATTTAGTTAAATGTGCTTAAATAACTCCTCTGAGTGTGAAGCTGGTGTTCTTGCAGGCCATAAATTAGTCCACATGAATTTTTGAGTGAAGGCTGTACTTTTCAAGTCTGTCTCATCTCTTAATGGAGCAATTCCTGAAAACAGAGACTTAGGATTATTATTATTTATAAAGAATCCATTATCTTTTCAGTTTATGCATAACGGTTGAACAACTAGGTGAAAGATAGTTTACCTGAAGTTACTTAGTGTTTCATGATATCTGTTAATCATGATGTGTAGTACATCTTTGCAGCTCAGGCAGTGAAGAAGCAGGCATCTCTCAGAACAGCTCCATCTGCTGACGCTCCCAAGGAGGCTTCAGGAGGTGCTTTCAAGGCAGTTTCCATACCCAGCTGAGAAAACAACTGAATTATAACTGGACATGAAAACAGACACCATTTCAAGAATTGGAAAAATTGAAAAGTAGTAAATATCTTTTATTTCTCCCTGCCTATTTTGAAGCCATTAGATATAGCAGTAATTCTTGAATATAAAGATTTATAGAGATATGTCTGTGAGGAATCATATTTAACTAAACAATTTCCATGGGAAACTGCAGGGGGAAAGATTGTGGCTAGCATATCATAAAAGTGAAACTGAGACTCTAATGACTAGCAAAGCAGAGCCATCCTCAGAGTTCTCATATGAACCTGGTTTGACAGCAGGTATCATTACAAAGTAATGCTTTCAGTTATCACTGATGATTTGACTCGCCAGTTAGCAACTGCCATCCTAAGGAGTATTTCTGCAACTGGTGCATATCTGTTACATGAGATGCTTTAAAGGATTTGGGTGTTGTTAAAGCTGAAATAAATAAAAGTAGTAAAACTAAAATCAGGTCACAGATCTTAAAGGAAAACTAGGTTTTTTTCTTTTTTTTCCCCCCCTCATTTTCCCCCCCTTTCTTTTTCCTGGTGGTGTGTATTCCTGCCTTGTTTTAGAAGTGGTTACTTCACCAGTTAATTTACAGATGTCAGATATATGACAGACTTCCAAGACACAGGTCTGTAGTTATTTCCAGCACTACTATACCTGGAAATCCCCGTTTTGGGGAAGAAACTGAAAGATCTCCTCTTCAATTTTCACTTTTATGGCCATAAACCACTGCAATCCAGTACATCTATGCAGTGACAAAATTGTTAATATGAAACAATGATTTGTTTAAGAAGATGCATATTAATCTCAACTTAAACACGCTGACTTGAATATGTTATGTCATGTCACATCACCCGTTCTCTTGAAAAGCAGTGTTCATTTGGACTTCACCTAGATTTCCAGGAAAGAAATTAGAGCCTTTGATAGTGAGAGACAGCCCTCTGAAAGAAGTCCTTGGAGTCGTAGCAGTCATTTGAGCTTTTCTGGACAAAGTGACAAATCCCACATTTAAGAAGATGAGAAAATATGGTTGCCTCTTGTTTTTAGAGTCCTACATAAACAAAAAGTTCTGGAGTGAAAGATTGTACTTTTTTGGTGCAACTGTCACAGAAAATGTTGTTGTTGAAGGTATAATAAGCCATTCCTACTATGCAGCTCATAATGTCCATTACATACATGTGATTAGGCAGTTGTATAAAGATAAGACCATCTGATGGTCTGTGAAATGTTCTGGAAAAAACATGTTATTTAGATAAAACTTGATGCAAGTACATATAGTGAGAGAATTTCTACTTTCTATTTCTATTCTAATCTGTCTTATAATTGTGTTTTATTCTATTAGAAGACAACAATGGATGGTCTCTGCAATTTGATAAACATTATACAAAGGACAGATACAATAAACTCAAATCTCTGTATGCGTTTCACAAAAAGACACCTGAGTGCTGTAAGTAATTACTGATATCATTGTGTGATTATTACTGATGATTCCTAGAAAGAAATCTATAGCAAATATCCTTATAAGAAAGAGAAATGTTTCATTGATAGTAAAACAGAATTAATATCTCATATGAACAAATACATTGAAGTTAATTTCAATTCCACTAAGAGTGATTCATTCTCTGTAAGAAAAGCATCAAACATATACTAATTAGGTAGGCAACATGATGTTTATCTGAATATATTAATACAGCTGGAAAGACCATGAAACACGTATCTTTCAGAGTGAAACGAAGGCAAAATTCCTCCAAATTTGCTTCTTCATACAGCAAATAATCGTTGCAAACATTCTCTACTTCTGGGGGCATACATTCCTTTGTACAGATTTTCTGACTCTGCTGTCTACTATGAGCAGAGAGATGCTTGAAAAAAGGGAGCAAAGACTTACTGACCCATTTTCATCCCATTTTCACCTAGACAGAAATGTTGTTATTCTAGTAAATACCAGAGGTCTGAGCAATCTAAAAGAGCGCCACAAAAAATTGGAAAAATTGCTACCATTCCAGACTCTTCTATAGCAAGCCTAAAGTGCAAGACAAGCTCTTCAACAAGCTCTTTCACAGAGGCCGGCAGTGTAACATAATGTTTTATGTCACTTTATATTTATTGTTAGTGTCTTCCTAGGTCTAAATCAATTATGAAAAAGAATGTGCCTTAATTTGTGGCTAACACAGCCTTGCCTATCTGCCTGTGTGCTCACTTTTCTTTTTTACCATACTTCTTTTCCCTCTGTCCTACCACACCATCCCACCTTTTGGCATAACCACGTTCTTGCTCTCAGTGGCTGGTGCTGTGCCAGCAGAGTGTACCTGCCAAGGGCTGGAGATCTTCTGCGACGCTGCCAAGCTGCGTGCTGTCCCATCAGTCTCTTCAAATATAACCATAATGTAAGTAGAGCAGAAAAGTGGTCTTCTGCTCTCTCTTCAGGTTTGACTGTCAATCCTACAACCTTTTCACCATTAGCCTTATAATTATGACCGGTTGGCTCAGCTGGTGCTTGTGAAAGCCAAGTGTCTCTCTGTTGACAAGTCTTTTAATGTTTAAAGTACAGATTTTCCCTGCATAAAAGGAGAGAAAAGGGACTAAAAAACTCTGTGAAGTGATTGTTTCATGTTTGTAACAGTGACTTGAGCTAGCAGCAATTTCAGGAAATCTAAAGAAATCTTCAAAAGAAATGTTTCCTTTTAAGACACAATGCTTAGGACTTTTTTATTATTCTATGATCCTGCCAATATTTCAAGTCTATATTCCTGGCAATAAAGCCAATAACCTTGAATAAATCTTTTTAGTTCTCATTCCACGTCTCTGAATACACCACTATTTAAAAGTATTTAATCTGGCCTGGGCCATCTAACAGATACATATGTGCAAGTCAAACTTTTGGAAAAGATTGGGGAATGGTTGATATTGCTCTTAGTTTGCACATCACTATGTGAGAGGCCGTTTATGTGGTGAGCAGAGGGCAGCCTCAGATGTCCTCACCTGAGGATCTTCCCCATGGAGCAGGGGTACAAGCCTTTCCCTTAAGCTCCAGGTTGTGCTCATACGTGGCCGAGGTTCTTCTTGTTAGGTCCATGTTCAAATACTGCAATACTTCATTACAAAGACTGATGTGGAGCGTCAAAGATATATTTAAACTGGTTGTTGTCTCAGGGTCAACAAAAACACCTCAGTTCTAGCTGTAGAAAAAGAAGTGAGTCACTTCAGCTGGCTTTCAGGCCAGACTTTCTTTTAATCTAACCTGAACAATTTTTGTTCTTGACAAGACACTTAAATTGGTGCCCAATGGACATGGCGACATAAGGACATGTGCACAAGGAAATAAACTCTCTATATATTTGAAGTTTGAAATAAATCTGTAGTTTGGTTTATACTTAAACCTTTATAAATCTCAGATTTAACAATTATTTTCTTAGTTGCCCTGGGGACATGGAAGACTGTTTTTTGGTGATAAAGTATTTGGCTTAAATATATACAAATATTGAGACAAGTAGAGGTAGCATATTCACAGAATTTTGTGTTGCTTTTATTATTTAACAGTGTGAAAGCTGCTTTTATTGAATAACAAAAGTGGCAGTACTATAGGAAGCTGGGAGAGATTTTTACTGTGTGCATTCATTCCTACAGGTCTCTTCAGAGGAATCTGCTAAGGAAACTTTCCGCTGACATTTTCAAGAAATATCAAGACCTTAAAAATCTGTAAGGGAGTATGTCCTTTGAGCAGCCTGGTCTAGTGGGAGGTGTCTCTGCCCGTGGCAGGGGGGTTGGAACTCGATGATATTTAAGGTCCCTTCCAACTCTAACCATTATATGACTCCATAAAAATACAACCTAATGTTATCTCTTTTTTTGCTCAAGCCCAGTTAACTGCAAAAGCCATGTAGAGAATGAGCAGAAAAATATAATAACTTAAAAAAAAAAAAAAAAACATAAGGATCTAATGGATGATCTTTAAGGTCCCTTCCAGCTCTAACCATTCTATGATTCTATGATTCCACTTAAAATATCTATTCAGTGTCTTAAATATTTATCTTCTCCCTCTCACATACACAAAGAGCTTAACATCTAAGTGACATCCTGCAGTTCATACTCAAAATTCTGCTTTTTCTTACCCTTCAGTACTTCATCTAATTGTGTAACCTGTTTGGCTCAAAAAGTTTGTTTTTGAAAAAACATGCTTTATGCATGTGTAGGGTTTTTTTTGTATTTACTATTTTATACCAGCAAATTGCTAAACTTTCATCAAATCTGAAGTAGGTTACAATTACAATGAACAGTAATTTCCCAAAAGAAACTAACTCAAACCATTTATTTTGAAAAAAAAAAAAAAAAATTTGAAACTTAATCTTCTATTGTCACAGGGAGCTTACTCACATGACACTTGGTTTTACTCCTAATTATATCTGGTACTAATTTGATAATGCCCAAACTACTTGAATTATTAACAGCAGTGCAATACTGTGCAATGTTTTTATGATGCCTAGCACATATGTTGTTCAAAAATCATAGCCTTTAACAAGTTTACTTTATCTAGAATTAGGTAATTAACAATTAAGTGCAACAGCCTAGAGCAGGGCTCTTAAGTCACTAATTCAAGGTACTCATATTCTAGAAAACTTGCTGGACCGTAACGTCTCTGGAACCAGCGCTGTCCTGCGGCACCATCTGGTGTTCAATGCGTTAAGTGCCATTCTTTAAGTACTGAAAGATGCCTTCTCATTAAAAGAAATAATCATTAATACGTATTGTTATCATTTACTGCTAATTAATTATGGTTACTTAATATTAATTTCACACCTTTCTGATTGATAACTGTACATTTCCAGAAAGCTTTTGAGCAGTGTTTGGCACAGGCCCATTTTGTAAAAGCCAATGTCAGATTTCTTACGCTTTTTAACAGAAATGTATCTAGACGCTTCATTGACTGTGTTGTCAAATTTAAGATGTAACAAGCTTGACAACGTCTTTTCAAGTATCACACATGCATTCTGTTTCATTGATAGATTTTAATCGATTTTTTACGCTAGCCTTGACTTTGCATGCTTGGAAAATTAATAGCTGTTGTATCCTCTTAGGTACCTTCAGAATAATAAAATCCGAGCGGTATCTGAACGTGCTTTCAAAGGTTTATACAACTTGACAAAACTGTAAGTATCACACTTTGAATACTGAAGTAAAGAGCAATGGGGATTGTTCTGAGAGTTGCTATGGACAACTTGCTCTGTATTTGATTCAGTGTTAGGAAGCTGCAAAAATGCTGCAAGTCTTGAATTCAGTGATTGGATTGAGAAAGCAAATATAGATTAAGATCTGCCTGTGCAAGTTTATCTGCCAGGACAACACTATGAAAATACAAGTGTACTTCTGTTCCCCAAATCTGTAGAGTGGAAGAAGCAGACAAAATGGTAGTTAAACGTATGAAGTCAGAAAGAATGACAAAGGAAATAAACCAAAATCAATAGCTTGTGATGAATCAAAACTCTTTAGGGTAATATTTTGATTTACAGAAGCAAACAAAAGCAACCAGTATGAGTAAGGTAAAGAACACTATTTTGCAGCAGCTTTTTGAAAGGTGCTTCTAACTTCTAAGGAAAACACTGAGTGAAAGAGACGATACGTAAATCGTGTTGTTGAGTTCAGCTTTTCATTTCTGCAGTGTTTTTAAAAGGAAATTTTTTTACAAAGTTGTATCTCTTCTTTTTCCGTCACATGAGTGTGGTTGATAATCTGTTATTACAGCTGCTGTTATTACCCTCCAAGACCATTTATATAGTACAGCCACTCATTTCATTTCTCAGGCTTGCTTTTTCCACGATTCTGGTATCTACATGTGACTAACATCCTTAGCAGAGACTGAACGGGATCCTGGGAACATTCATGGAATTAATTGCTCCACAGAAGAGAACAGGGAAGGGTCTTAAAATACAACACAGTGAAAATATGTAGCCTGTTGTGTTTTCCTACAGATAAGACAAAATGTTCACCGTAATTGCTTCATAACTCCTCACTACAGAAAGTCCTGCCCTTCTCTGGTATTTCTATGAAAGATATAAACCTGCACATTTCTTTCTGTCACAAAAAAAATTTGCTTTCCTTGGGAGAAAGAGATTGGAATCATGTAAAAGGGTTTTTTTACTTACTTAGTGAGTTATTTCTCAAAGAAAAGCATGAAAAATTACCCTAATAAAAATTATAATTATGAAAAAAATGTAGCAGTGTTTTGATAAATTACAAAGGAAAAATCTCAGAACTCATTTTCATGCATCTGTTGCTAAGTAGTTGTTCCATTCACTCATCTGAGCTTGGTCTTGTTTCAGATACCTGAGCAACAACAAGATAACAAGTTTGAAGCCTGGTGTCTTTGAAGATCTACACAGACTTGAATGGCTGTATGTTGTTTTCTTATTTGTATGTTTATTTTCTTAAGGACTAAATGGAGCATGACAAAGAAATACATGGGTTGCTTTGATTTTTGTGCATAGCGGTACTTCATACTGGATAATAACTAAGGAACTCCTGTTGCACTGTGCAAGAGCACAGTGAGAGCAGAAATTTGTTCTTGGCTCCAATGACTGATGACTTTTACAGTACTAAATAATGTTTATTAGTAATTGGTTTTTTTACCAATGAGTACATTCAATAACTCAGATATGATAAAGCAGTAGAAAGATTTTTTGGGGAGCAGTAAATAGTAAACAGTGCTTGAAATATCCCAGACAAAGTGACTGTCACATTCTGACATATCTTTTTATTACTGCTTTCCAGACAGATGAAATTTAATTACTGTTTTGACTCAGTAAAGTTATTAAAAATAAGCAAGTAATAATATACCTAACCTTTCTCTGTGTTTTGAACTGATGGATTGCTGTAGAACACCATTATATGGTGTTGCTTTGTTTTCACTTTGAATTCACTCGAATTCTTGATCAAAGAATTTTGAAAACTGGCAAGAAAATACTTTTTTTTAAATTGAAAACAATTGCTTTTTCTAAGCTAAAATTTACTTTTTTTAAAAAAGAAAGAAAATTAATTCAATGAATACCCTGACCTGTTATGGAGTAGTGCATATGGAGTAGACTGAATGGGCGTTTGAAGAACACCACTTCAATTATGTTTGGTTGGTTTTTTTCACTTCTTCAATTTAAGACTGCAGTCAATTATCAATCTGATATATGCTTTGCTGTAATTCGTAGGATAATTGAAAATAACAGGATAAATCGGATCTCTCCATTAACATTTTACGGACTCAAGTCACTTATTCTTCTGTAAGTATGGAATAAGAACCAAAAGTGTTGTCCTGGTTTGAAGTGGAATGAAACCAATTTTCTTTTCAGTAATTTTACTTTTCAGTTCAGTCTTTTCTAACTGACTGCACTCTCTGAAATTAATAGTGTGTTTTTTCAGATGGTGTCCATTTCTAGCAGATAATGTCTGATGTTCATAGTTAATACCAAGGGATGGTATGCAGGGAGGGTCCTGATTATACTTATTGCTGTAACATCCAAGGTCAGCTTACTTTGTTATTCACCCCACCAGAGGGTTAGAAGCAGAAGTGCATAGAAGGGTCACACCTGTGGAGAGGAGTAGAAAGGACAAATGACCCAAAACTGACCAACGTGGTATTCCATCGTGGCTGCCTCATGCTCAGTATAAAGCTGAATGATCAAGGGGGTCAAGCCTCTTCTTCAATGGCTGACATTTGAGGAGGCTGTGTTCTTTCTTCTGCCTTTGATCCCAAACTGTGTTCCTAAATCTAGTTAATTAATCCAGTTCCCACCTGCTGCCAAGTCCCAGTGCTTGCCAGTGACATGATCATCATCCTGGTGGCTTGATATTTGTTATATATNAGTGTGTCATTAAAGCTACTTTGGGGGGTGTGTGGTGTGTGTGTGCAACACATAATTTTCTCTCCTTTATTCTCTGTCTCTTTCCCTTCTGTCATTTGTTTAGTGGCCAGCCCAGCCTTAACCACAACAGTTATTTAAAAGAACCAAACAGAAAGGGAAGATATATATACAAAAAACGTTTTATAATAGCCGTGCTTGCTCAGCATGGAGCACCAGCAGTACACCTGTAGCTTCTTCTTATCCCCAGGTGTGATGTGCTGAAGTACGAGGATTTGGCAGCAGTGGACATGTGGTGTCTGGAAAAGTATAGAGAGAAAAATGGAGGGAAACGGTAAAAAGACAGCATCTCTGAGAAGACGAGGATGTGGCAGTTGCAGCAATAGGTGGCAATGGTCCCTCAGAACCACAGTGCAGGAGGCACTGCCAAAGTGATGGAGGCACTGCCAAAGCTCCTGCCCCCTGCAACAGCCCAACCTCTATCCCTGAAACCCTGCCTGTAACCTGCTGCTGCTATCTCGAGCCCCAAAGGAGAGAGACCCTCTACCTCTGCAGTTGAGAGGCAAACCTCCTTCCATTTCCCCTTTCCTCTGCCATAAATAGAAGTTACATGTTATGACAGCATAGTCAAAACATTTATGTTGAGTGGCTATGTTTTATTTTAAAAGTAGTGAAGTGAGCATCCTTCCTTTAGCTGGTAATTAAGGAGTTAAGGGTAAAACAGTGCTCTGCAGAGCGCCACAGAGAAAATATGTGGAAGTTGAAGGAAAAATTCTACCTCTAAGACTATGAAAAATGAATAAAGTTTTGACTGCCTTTTTTTTCAAAAGCACAAATATAAAAGTGGGTTTTTTTTTCTATAATGTAATTTTTGGCAATATAAATAGCTGTACTACTCTTTTTCTTTTTTTCTTTTTTTTTTTTTTTTTTTTTTGGGGATTGTTTAATATTTTTCTTCTCTNTTTTTTCAGAGAGATGATGAATAATTCTCTTGCTCATTTGCCTGATAAACCTCTGTGCCAATATATGCCAAGACTGAACTGGCTGTAAGTCCACTTTATTTCACTAGAAAAATACTATTTTTTTTGTCTTTGTATTTCCACACCACTTTTTCTAATGGGGTGCTGAATCTTACAGGGTGCCTACTAGGTCACTGCAGGGTTGATGACCTGAAGGCACCAATTAGGTGTGCAGAAATATTATCTGTCTGGTTCCCACTCTCTTTTATATAGTCATGAAGTTCTGGCAGTATTTTTCTTTAACTACCTTTGAATAACTGCCTGCATTTATTTTCAGTGATTGATGTTTTGTTTTTATATCCCAGAGACCTTGAAGGCAACAATATTCATCATGTAAGAAATGTCACTTTCATCTCCTGCAACACTCTAACTGTACTGTAAGTAATAGGCTATACTAGCCAGCCAGAGTGAGTTACGCTTCTGTTGAACAGTCAAGGGATTTGTTACAGTTAATATTGAAGTTTTCTGACTATCATGGTTATTTAGATCTCAGGAGATTAAATTAAAATGTTCAATTTTATATGAGCACCACCATACAGAATAATGACTCTTTACATGTATAGCAAAGTTCAGCGTTAATATATGCAACTAAACTTGACTGAAGGGATTTTGACTGATATTAAGATTTAGACATTTTCACACTAGCTTTTTACTTGGAAAAGGAGGCAAACAGTCTCACAATAAAAAGCAGAAATCATACAACATACGTAGCTCATTTCTTCATTTTAACAAGTTTGGCTCGTTGGTTGGTTGGCTGGCTCATCAGCTTTAGAATTTTCTCCAAAGTTTGACTGGTCACAATGGTGTTGTGATCACCGTCAAAAAATTCCTTCAACCTTTTGCTAGATTAGTAGGCTCCAGTGTACCTGCCACTCTCATTTTTTAACTCTTCTGCAGTATCCATATTCTCAGCTTTCTCTTCGCTTTTAAATTTTAGGTTGTTCATTTAAGTAGCAAGCTCAGTGGCAGATGAAATAGGGGTGAAGGAAAATTTGCACAGCCATGTGCCCATGTCTGAGATGTGACTAGGTCGCAAGCCTTCCAGTTCACTTAATCTTCCTCCTGCCCTCTGCTAATTTATACTGGCCTCCTATGGGTGTGTGGAGATATATACACACAAACACATACATGCATAGACAATTAAAGTTATTTACCTAAATAATGCTAAGTAAAATGCTAAGCTTCTACATTCTACTCCCACCTGGAGTACTGTGTCCAGCTCTGGAGTCCTCAACAGACAAAGGACATAGAATTGTTGGAATGGGTCCAGCGGAGGGTCTGATTAGAGGGATGGAACACCTCTCCTCTCCTCTCCTATGAGGACAGGCTGAGGGAGCTGGGGGTGTTCAGCCTGGAGAAGAGAAGGCTTTGGGAAGACCTTACAGCAGCCTTCCAGTATCTGAAGAGAGCCTACAGGAGAGCAGGAGAGGGACTCTTTGTTAGGAAGTGTAGTGATAGGACAAGGGGTAATGGTTTTAAACTGGAAGAAGGGAGATTTAGATTGGGTATTAGGAAAAAATTCTTTCCTGTGAGGATGGTGAGGCACTGGAACAGGTTGCCCAGATAAGTTGTGGATGCCCCATCCCTGGGAGTGTTCAAGACCAGGCTGGATGGGGCTTTGAGCAGCCTCCTCTAGTGGGAGGTCTCCCTGCCCATGGCAGGGGAGTTGGAACTTGATGATCTTTAAGGTCCCTTCCAACTCTAATGATTCTATGATTAGCTTGTTAACTGAATTAGGCAAATATTTGAAAGTGCAGAGAAGAGAGAATTTTGAAAGTTTAGAAAAATTTTTCTTCAAAACCAAATAGATGTCAAGAGGCAGCAATATGTTTGTTTTATTCTTTCAGGGTGATGAGACGAAATAAACTCAGCTCTTTAAATGAAAACAGCTTTTCCTCTCTCCAGATGTTAGATGAATTGTGAGTTGATTTCTTCTCTTACTTGTATTAATAAGTCACAAAGTCTTATAATTTATATTACAAACATCATTTATGATAAATTCTGGGGTGTTATCTCCCATCCTCACAATTTTTTTCTGTATATTTAACAAGGAAGATTTAGTCAGTAATATAATTCATCTTTTGTGAATATCAATAATATTGGGAGTTTTGCTCACAAGGTCCTTACGTTTCCTGAATAAAATCATACTAAGTAATCTTAGACCACCACAGTATCTTTTAGACTGGTTTGCCAGTTTCAGTCAGACTGAGACTTTTTTCACTCCTCTGTCCACAGCTATTAAAATCTGTATTAAGTGAAAGTAAACAGACAGGTGGAAAGAAAACCTAAGGGAAAGATGTAGTGCTGACTAGCCTGTGTGAGAAAATTTCCCATGAAACAGTAAATTTAATTTATTTCCAAGCTCCTACAGCTCAAGGATCTTTTACTTTATTTTCAATGTAAATACAATGATAATAAACTATATATGTATAGGTATATCTGAACAAATTAGACAAAGAGAAATCTGGTGGATTTATCTTCCCACCTACTTTCAGTAGCATTCTTTCAAATTAAAAGCTTTTTATACACTATATAATAAATAATATTTGGCAAATGGAATAAAACTGTGTGCCCTGAAATTGCTAAAATTACTGAGCCTAGTTAGAACTTACTGTATCTTACCTGTGTCTCTTTCTGCAGAGATTTGGCTAGCAACAAGATTGAATCACTTCCTCCATACATATTTAAGGATCTAAGGGAGCTCTCACAACTGTAAGGATTCTTGAGTATTATGATATATTACTCATTTGATATGATGCTTTCAGTTATGAATCCTGGGAAAGAAAGTACCTTTGTATGCGTCATTTCTGCCTAAGAAATACTTACCCCAAAAGTAATTCTATATAACCTTTTGCCCAGAATCATTTTGTAGAAGATGGGTATTATCATGTCTTTTTTTTTTTTTTTTTCATCTTTCACTTTTCTGCATCTTGTGTATATACAGAATGAGCTATGCTAGCTATATAATGAGAAATTAATAACTTGATGGCAATGTTTATTGTGGTATCAGGATTTTAATCTAAAAATAGATAATAAACATCCATAAGACTGTTATATAGATGATTTGTTTGAAAGTGCTTTTTTCCTGCAAAAGAGTTCCAAAAAAAAAGCATTAGGTATTATAAAACCAGAGAGACATTCTCCCTTTTTCCCATGATGCATATATGGACAAATTCTCAAATGCTGCTGCTGGAAAGTCCCAGTCTTTCTCACATGATCCTCTGAAGGAGAGGATGCAGGATGTGAAATAACTTATTTTTATGCTTTTCTAGCATCCTTGGGATCCATCACAATACACTGGGGCAATCAATTGTGTTCAGCTGCATTTATTGAGTTTGACCATTTTAGTTACAATATCAAAATGAAAACATAAGAAAAATTTACAGAGAGAAGAAAAAGGGGGTACCTAGAAGCTCTCCTGCACAGAGTGAATGTATCTAATGTTAACGTCTATTTTTACATTCCATTGTCTCTATCTCTTCTTGAACTCACGCAAATGACTACAAAAAAACCCCAGATTTTAGCAAATAGTAAAATCAATTGTAATTTATTTCTAAATGCATGCAATTCAGCTAGGTTCTTTTACTTGAAAGACAAGTCTGGGAAGTTTAATAAATAAATATTTCTATAGTCAAAATCTTTAAGCATCAGGTTGTGGGAGGCAGGGTTGTTTGTGCATGTACTTGGCAACAGCATGCCTGTGAAGCATCTGACTACTATTTCCACTGGTTTACGATAATACTAAATCGATATTACCATTTGCAGTTGGAAGTGCCAATTGTCCTCCCTATACAACTAGAAACACAAATGGGTTATGTACATTGTCTTGTATTTTTAGAACAACCTGTAAGGAAGATGTTCAAAGTTACCAATGTCTATGTTGTATTTACAGGAACCTTTCTTACAACCCAATCAAGAAAATCCAAATAGACCAGTTTGATTTTCTAACTGAACTTAAATCCCTGTAAGTATAAAGTTTTTATATTTCAGCTAGATTTTCTTTGTGATTATGCATATCTCCTTCAGAACGTGATCTAGAATATGTTTTATGAGAAATTGCCCTTGAAATAGTTCATAGTTATGTTGACAGTCCACAAGAATTTGAGCCTGGAAAATAATTACTAGCGATACTCAATTTTTCCTTCCTGACGATACCAGTTCTCTGATGGATTCTTTCCCAACAAAAAGATCATAAATTGAGCTCAGAGAAGGAAGACATTTTCTTTTCTGCTATTACAGACAAGATTAATGCAACTCTTGTTTTACCTTGCACCATTTGTTCACAGGGGTTAAGGGTTCCAGTTTGGGCTATCAATGTCATTAGTCAGTACCATTAGGATATGCAAAGACAGGAATTATAAAGAAATTTGGTATATGTACACATTTGGGGTCATATTTCCCTTCTTACAGAATTTACTGCTAGCACCATGAAAAGAACACCGTAAACCAAGTAAAATTCAGCTGCCATGTCAGAAGCAGGTGAAACTTCTATAAATCTTTTTGAAGAGTTGAGGGGAAGTTTTTGTGGGTGCAATAACACCGGAGCTCCAACTTAAATTCTGCCAGCAGAGCTCTTTCTAAAACTGTCATAGTGCAGTGACAATCTTACAAATCTGAAATTATCCTGCAGTGCATCTTTAAGTACATCTTCACAGGCCACTGCAGTTCTGTAATGACCATCTTGGTAGCACTGGCTCTTTTTGGTCATAATTTCAAAATCATAGAATAGTTTGGCTTGGAAGGGACATTTAAAGGTCAGCTACTTCAACCCACCTGCAGTGAGCAGGGGCATCTTCAACAAGATGAGGTTGCTCAGAGCTCTGTTTAACCTGACCCTGAATTTTTCTAGGGATGGGGCATCTGCCACCTCTCTGGGGAATTTGTTCCAGTGTTACACCACCCTCAGTGTAAAGAATTTCTTCTTTATATCTAGTCTAAATCTTCTCTTTTTAGTTTAAAGCCATTGCCCCCTTTTCTATCACAACAGGCCCTGCTAAAAATGGTTGTGGAAATCAAAAAAGAGATGTTTCCTTGGAGAGGAATGTAGTAGGAATTTATGATTTGACCCATGAGCTGTAGCCAGCAGTGCATATGCCTCTGTTGATCAGTCCAGCTTCCTCCCAGTGAGTTGGAATCTAGTGGCCAAATTCAACTAAATACTGAATCTGTACAAGTTTCATGAAAATAAGAAATGAGCACAGAAAAGAATAATTAATTACCTCCCTAACAGTCAAGCTACAGAATATACTTTATCCATTATTTAACACCAAAGAAGCCATGTGATTTGGTCACTGTGACCTTCTGTGTTTTTAAGTTAAGAAAATTGTTAAGTCTCGAGACATATCTATAGGAAACTGTATATTTCATCAGTTTGAAAAACACCAGTTGCATCTTTACTAGTTTGAAATAGTAATAATAGCTGGGGAAAGGCCATCCTAAGATTCATTACAGTGCTTAAATAAAACTAGTACATTTCCATATTGGTGGCTTTTTTCTTGTCTCCTAGCAAAATTACCAGCCAGCCCACAGCAACTAACCAGTAAGACTGGTACTTTTCTTCACTTTTGCCTAAATGTGCTCAGAATTCACATGAATATTGCATTCCAAGCTTTGAATAGTGAATTCAAATAAGGCTCCCCACAAGGAGAACTGAAGACCTCTGACCAGTTGCACATTTAACCAATGGATGAGATGGACTGGAAAAGTACAGAAACTGAAGTTCTAAAAGACAGTTACACTTTACTGATCTAGCACTTCAGGGGGGAATAATACTGACATTTTCTATATCTTAAAGAATAAATCTTGAAATAAGGTGTCCCATTTATGTGTCACAAGAAAGTCAGTGTTTTCCCTTACATGCCATGCTCTGTGTCCCAGCTTCCTGCTGCTCTTGACACAATGAAAACCAAATTCCTGCAGTGGTTTGTTTGTGCAGGAAAGCTGGGATAAAAGACAAAAGAGACATGTAAAATATTACTATTGGGAAGAGTTCTTATTTCTCAGAGATGATGAAAGAACATCAGTAAAACAGTTCTTTGGAAGGGCAACACAATAATAAGAGGTCGAACTGCTGAGAACACTAAAAGAGCCACCTTCGTGATTTTGGGAGACCAGCGATTTAATAGAACTAACGGCAATTTATTTTATTACACTTCAGCTTTTACACAGACTTTCTGCTCAAATTTCAAAGGGATGACAGATCAGGTGCAGTTAAAGTTCATCTCTAGCTTCCTATATTCATAGAAGCACAATTAAATGCTCATAAAATTTGTTCTTCTACTACTGAGTTTGCATGGCTTTTAATTGAGAGTATATTGTTTACAGCAGCTTGGAGGGAATTGAAATTGCAGACATCCACAGAAGAATGTTCAAGCCCCTGAGAAACCTTTCCCACATGTAAGTAGATTTGCTTTCTTTGGTCCGAATTTCACAATTTACAATGGTTAATTGAAAACAAAACTGTCTGAATGGCAGCATGGGCAGAGTTGTCAAACTTTGACAGTTTTTAATTGATTTTGCTTCTTTCAGAATGTTTTCTGAGTAGTTACCTAGAGAGTTTTGATATTTTGGTAACCCAACTAGAACCATTTAATATCTGCTTTTCTTTTTCACAACCAGATATTTTAAGAAATTCCAGTACTGTGGATACGCCCCTCACGTGCGCAGCTGCAAGCCCAATACTGATGGGATTTCATCCCTTGAGAATCTTTTAGCTAGTGTCATCCAGAGAGTGTTTGTCTGGGTGGTATCTGCCATCACCTGCTTCGGAAATATTTTTGTTATCTGCATGAGGCCTTACATCAGATCAGAGAATAAGCTTCACGCCATCTCAATAATGTCTCTCTGCTGTGAGTACTCCAGGCACAAAAGAATATTGCTTTAGTCTGCTCATAGTGTATATGATATTTGTTGTTATAATATAGCGACATATTTCCAGCATTGGATTAACTGAACTTTCATGTTGCAAGTGACGATACAAAATGTTGTGTACCTTATGCATCAGGAGGTCTCCTTAGATGCTGCTTGTGTTCTGTACCAACAGGCAGTTGATAAATTCCAAAGGTTTCACATTCAATTTTAATGCTGTGGGTGTTGTATCACACTCTCTTCAGCAAGGAGAAATAAAATTCCAAATTTTTCAAAGGCCCATAACCTTAAATTTTACTATGCGTTTTTGAATAAATATCAATTTGCACATGTAAACGTGTTCAATATAGATACTCTACTTTTCACACAAGCAAAAGGTTACTTACGCAAACATAGAAAATTGGTCATTCCTGGTTCCCCAATATTAAGAATTAGGACCTCTTCTATTTCAGTTCTAAAGACAAGACAGGTTTATGGATTAACTACTTGGCAGCAGAGTCACCACAATCTCAAGTACCCTGTCCCAATACAGGAGAGTCTACAAGTGTTTCACAAATGCTATTAGTTGCATTTTGAAAGGTAACTGTCAACAGTGTATAAAATTATTGCAATGTTTCTAAACACAGCAGGACAGTGATTTTGAAACTTTGATGTTTGATCATGGGAATCATCTGAACACCACCATGCAGAACTTCCAGCCAAAATACCCGAGTAAACCTTCAGTTCTGTGTTGCCAGTTCCTCTGCCCTTACTGGTCTTAGTAACAGAGATACGTGTTAGATACGTGATAGAGTTTTGAATTACAATAAGGTGAATAAGCCAAAACTAAGCTTTCAATCCAGCAGAGAGGCCTTACTCAAGACAAAATATCTTAAGCTAAATGTCAATGTCAAAAGGAGTAAGACATAATTAAAAGAAGGGTTGCAGGAGTATTTCTATAAAAGAAGCCATATATTTTTCTACTTGCAAATCAATTTTATCTGAACTTCAAAAAAGCAGGTTGCAAACAAGTATACCAACTAAAAATAAGTAAATAAATAAAAAAGGTATGGAACTGAATTGTACTGCCTTAATTTTAATTCACAACAGTATTCTATCCTCCCAACTATAATATTGACTTTTTATATCTATATATTGGCTGACTTTTAAATATGTACTCATATGTATGTGTGTATGTCCGTTTTCCAATATACTTATACACAGAGAATGGGAAATTCAGATGTGTGAATAATGATGTTAAGCACTGTGCCCACAGGTGCTGACTGTCTGATGGGAATATATTTATTTGTGATTGGAGCTTTTGATCTTAAATATCGCGGAGAATACAACAAGCACGCTCAGTTGTGGATGGACAGTATTCATTGTCAATTGGTGGGATCGCTGGCTATTCTGTCTACAGAGGTGTCAGTCTTACTGTTGACTTACCTGACTTTGGAAAAATACATCTGCATAGTTTATCCTTTTAGGTGTTGGAAGCCCAGAAAATGCAGGACAATTTCCATTTTGGTTCTTATCTGGATAATTGGGTTTGCTGTTGCTTTTATCCCACTGAGCAACAAGGAATTTTTCAGGAACTACTATGGCACCAACGGCGTCTGTTTTCCTCTTCACTCAGAACAATCAGAAAGTTCAGGAAGTCAGATTTATTCTGTTGTCATTTTTTTAGGTAAGTTGCATTTCTTCTCTATATGTGATTAGGGCTGCAAATGAACTTAGTTTTTACACAAATAAGATAGCTTTGCTGTGATACTCACACCTCAAATTTAGATGCTCCGGTAAGCACTTACAGACGTTTCCAGGCTGAGTATTTCACTATATTGGATGCATGAAGGGCTGGAA
Organism: Pedionomus torquatus; assembly: GCA_013398155.1. Classification (NCBI taxonomy): domain Eukaryota; kingdom Metazoa; phylum Chordata; class Aves; order Charadriiformes; family Pedionomidae; genus Pedionomus; species Pedionomus torquatus. The sequence continues at coordinate 967,375 of VZRU01017409.1, forward strand.
AAGTAAAAAAGAAATTAATGACTGTGAAGTTCCTGAATGAACACACTTTGTCAGGGAAGTAGAGCAATGGTAAGGCCAGAGCAGAAGTATGTGGTTTGGATCATATGGTAGCCATTTATCAGGTGACGACGAATTAAATAAATACCTGACTAGAGGAGAAAATTCAGTGTTCAAGTGAATACAGGCTCTGATCTTCTGGCCACTTAATTCTATGGGACCAGCAGTTTAGATGAAGTATTCTTCTTTACTCAGCCTGCAAATAGGTGATGTGAAATTGCCATTACGCTCTTCAATTATAACTTATCTTAACTTCTTAAACAGGTGTAAACTTGGCAGCCTTTATCATCATTGTGTTTTCCTATGGGAGTATGTTCTACAGTGTTCACCAAACAGCTATTACAGCTACTGAAATTCGGAATCACATTAAAAAAGAGATGATCCTTGCTAAACGTTTTTTCTTCATTGTGTTTACCGATGCACTGTGTTGGATACCCATTTTTATTTTGAAACTCCTTTCTCTACTCCAAGTAGAAATACCAGGTACGTCCTTTCTTTTGTGAGGCTGTTTCAACTGTGGCTGTATGAAGAGCATTGTTTCTACTTTAGAAGAAAAATAATTTAATATACTGAACTGTATCAGTGTAATTAACTTTGTTACATATCTGTTTACACAATTTAATGAGCTATATAGTTTTACTACTGCATTGAGCTATATTACTCTAATAATCAAAGAGTGGTCACCTTTTAGTCAGCCAAACAAACCTCAAAATTCAAATTATTCAAGTCTGTCTCCATAGGGTAATATAAAATGTACAAAATATATTTGAAAACCAAGGCTGAATTGCATTGGCTTCCCTCATCTTGGGTTTGGCTGGTTTGGGCTTTGAGCAAACTGCTCTAGTGGGAGGTGTCCCTGCCCACAGCAGAGGGGTTGGAACGCGATGATCTTTGAGGTCCCTTCCAACTCTAACCAGTCTATGATTCTATAGTTTTGTTGCCTAAATACAGCTCAGGACAATATAGCGTTTCCTATCTTGATTTAATAATACAATTCTTACTCTGAAATAACTTTATTTTATGAACTGATACTTATAGTTCAATACATTAAGTTATATAAAGCTGTGCTTACCTTCTTTATGCTATACCAGCATGTGAAAATAGTCTAACCTAAAAGATTAAAAATCGCACCTTATTTTTTAATCAGCACATGAATGTTCTGTATTAGATAAACCAAATTAAACAGTAAATACTCATTTCCTAAAATTAAAGACAATATAGAATCATAGAATAGTTTGGGTTGGAAGGAATCTTTAAGGGTCATCTAGTCCAATCCCTCTGCAATAAGCAGGAACATCTTCAACTGGATCAGGTTGCTCAGAGCCCTGTCCAATCTTACTTGGAATATTTTCAGGGATGTGGCATCTACCACCTCTCTGGGAAAGCTGTTCAAGAGTTTCACAACACTGTACAAAGCATCTTCATTATATCCAGTTTACATCATACCTCTTCTAGTTTAAAACCATTACCCCTTGTCCTACCACAACAGGCCCTGCCAGAAAAGTCTGTCTCCATCTTTCTTATAAATTCCCTTTAAGTACTGGAAGGCCACAATAAGGTCTCCCCGGAGCCTTCTCTTCTCCAGGCTGAACAGCCCCATCTCTCTCGGCCTGTGTTCACAGAAGAGGTGCTCCAGCTCTCTGATCATCTTCATGGCCCTCCTCTGGACCCACTCCAACAGGTCCATGTCTTTCCTGTGCTGAGGTCTTGAGAGCTGGATGCAGTACTTCCAGTGGGGTCTTACCAGAGCAGAGTAGAGGGGCAGATCGACTTGCTGGCCATACTTCTTTTGATGCTGCCCAGGATACAGTTGGCTTTCTCAGTTGTGAACACACATTGTCAGCCCATGTCCAGCTTGCCATCCAGCAGTACCCCAGGCCTTTCTCTGAAGGCCTGGTCTCAATCCCTTCATCCCCGGGCCACTAATGATACTGGAGGGTAACCCCAACACAGGTACAGTATCCTGCACTTGGCCTTGTTGAACCTTATAACTCATTTGATAGCATTTATTTTCCCTTGGGGATACGCTGTGACAGCTTTTGAACTAAGTATCAGCTTGTTTCCCAAACTGTAGGCCATGTTACCGGCACCAGCAGGAAGGTATTGATACTGCAACAAAGTCATAAAGCCAGAGAAGGGGGTGAAAGGGAGAGGGAATTAAGCTTTTACCTGTGGCTTGGCACAATTCTATGATTGTTTTATAAATCCAACAGTGCAACCCAGGGCACCTGCTAACATCTTTCAGCACTTCAATCCTGTCCCTTCTCTGCCTGCCCCTCAGGTAACAAGTTCTTACTGCCACGAGTAAGGATGAGAAGCGGGGGCTGGAAAAATGCACACAGACTCTGGTACAGTCAGGACAGCAGGGAACCTTCAGAAAGGAAGGTGGTGTGAACACAGAAACTCTTCCAACAGGGCAAGAACGAAATATGTAGGATGTATACAATGCCCTTCACAGGGGTGGAATGGAAAAGTTGTGGCGCAGAGGAGAAAACCAGCCTCTGAGGGGATACAGGGACTGGAGGCTATCACTCTGCAGGACAGGACATCAGGGACACTGTTAGGCTTGCATATCATTAATCATGGGAAGAGGATAGAGAACAGAGATCACGGGGAGAGAAAGGGAGCAAAGCAGAGACAAACTGTTTTGGGCAAGAATATGGGGATCAGCCAGAATAAGAAGCATGCCAGGGCTAATGGGGAGCTATGGTATAGCAAAATAAGAGGGAAAAATAGAACTACTGGGAGAGTAAAAAATGTCTAGTGTTGCAGGGAGTCCTGGAAACAGAAGGGCGTGAGGGCAGTGCAAGTGTAACAGTGAGAAGAACAGCACCTGTTGCGACGCGAACTCAGCCTAGGAGTACACGACCCCCTCTCGCCAGGAAGCTGGGCTGCATAGGAATCGAGAGCTTGTATTAACAGGTACAAAAGCTGGAATGGATGTTACAGCTGCCTTTCTTTTTCCCTCCCTAAGGTACCATAACTTCTTGGGTGGTGATTTTCATACTGCCAATAAATAGTGCTTTGAATCCTCTTCTCTACACTCTGACTACACGACCTTTCAAAGAAATGATTCATCAGGTTTGGTATAATTACAAACAAAGAAGATCCAAAAGAGGTAAAGGCAATCCGAAAACGTATGGTCCATCATTCATTTGGGTAGAGATGTGGCCAATGCATGAAATCACACCAAAGCTAACGAAGCCTGTGCTTTGTACAGACTCCTCTGACGCTTCGGTGACTACACAGTCAACGAGACTAAATTCATACACGTAAATAAATACATTTTGAATCTTCATGGTGACACCTGCACTGTTAGCTTCACATCTGTGGGTTTACTGCTTCACAGCAATGAGGAAAAACAAGGGAGGTACGTATGACACCTGGGCTCATGTTGAACCAAAGCAGGAAGAAGAGGGAGCAGCATGTCTGTTTGCAGGTAGAACTGACACAATAATTTTACCAGCTCACAACGGTACATGACATTTTGACAACTTACCCTAGATCACGATGAGAAGTCAGTTGTTTGGATTTTTCCTCCCAGAAGCATGGAAAAAAAATGAATTGTCATTTAAAATATCTCACCCGGAAAACAGAGTGTTTCAAAATTATGTATCTTTGGCTGAGGGTGGGGGCGGGGGGAAGGTTATTTTCATTAAACTTATTGGGGAAAAAAAATCCTTATTTCAAAAGTTATTTTTTTTAAGAGTTGATTGGTTTCCTCATAAAGAATTTTTTTTCCCCTCCTTAAAATTTCTAACTAGCCCTATTTGGGCTGCAGCAGCTCTTAAAATCTTTAGGGAGTAAGAGACCGAAGAAAAATATTTAAATCCCATAATTAGACCTGTTTATCATATTTGTCAAAGCCAAACAAGTAAAAATGTTATTCCTTTTAAAAAATTACCAACCAACCAATTCAGATAGAACCAGAACTGGGGGGTAGAGGGGGGTGGGGGTAGTTTTTTCCTCATCTGAGTGTCCCTCCAGCTGTACCTACTGGAAGTTTCCTCCTTCAGAAGAGCATCCTTCCCTGGAAAAAACGGACTAAGTATCCCAACTTGATGCTGCTCTTTTCCTCACTGTTTCTTACTGGGCTACCATAAGTAGTTCCCTACAGCTTGCAGAATCCAGCAAATTTCAGTCTTAGGATGTGTATGTCTGTACATGCAATAATGAGATATGACCAAATAGAAGACTCAATAGGTGTCATGACATCTACATTTTTATCATCTTGTGCATCTGACTGGATGCGTTACAATTAAATAATTTAAGTAGCACAGCCACTCTGCACTATTAGGGCATTATTTTACTTCCCAATGTTACACGGGTTAAAAAACAAAACAAAACAAAAACAAACAAAATTTTCATCTGAAACAATCCTCGAGGCACTTCTTCACATACACTTACCGAAGAGAATCTTTTCCCTCATGAATTACTACAGCTTCCTAGTACTGTGCTCGCAGACTGATAGCCTAGGACCCCACAAAAGTAAAATAAATACTTCTTTTGCATTGGCAATTTGATGCTTTTTAAAATTAAGTTTAAGTTAAAAGACACTTCCAATGTTTGCACTTAACTTCTTAACAGTGTAAGAAGTAGAATTAAAAAAGTGTGACTCACACTTTAACTGTTTACAGAATTTTGGATTATCTTGGAATCGATGATTGTTAAACTTCTTGTTTCCACTACTGTACGTTTTATTGAAATAAAAGATTATCTGCTGAACAAAATGACTTATTTTCAAAGTCACTTGGAAACATTTTTGGTTGTGGGTTTAAAAACAGCTATGTGAAATCCTGCCACGTAGATTGCCTTAACTGCAGCAATTAGAACTCATTTTAAAAGAACTTGTGTACTCTGAGAGGCCAAGCCTTCTCAATAACTGCAACTGCTTTTGAGGAGCTACGCAAGGATGCCTGTCCATACTGTTACTCCTGTTCTTCACTTAAGTTGATTATGGATATATTCAACATCATAGTTATTTTCTATGAATAACAACAGAGTATCCATTAAGTCAGATATTTTTTAGCATCTTTATTGTTTTGATAAGAAAACTAGTTTGTCTTTTAAAAAAGTCCTTCTACCAGTAAAAATAGCCTCAGTAATAAATCATGGTACAGCCATTTTCTCCTACAGCCTCCCACTGCATTTCAGCATTATTTTTTTTCACATTGCTCTAGTGAAGGTACAAGAGTTTCAGTACAGCTATTACAGAATAGTGATCTTTCACACCAAAAGGTTATGTTAACAGTAAGCTCTAGATCAATTAACATGTAATTGCTCAAGGCAAAGATATTAAACAGGACCAAATACTGCAAAAGCATTAACAGCCCCCCCAAGAGATGGGAGAATACGTCTCAGATTCTCTTCAACTGATGGAAGCCTTCACTTACAGTTCAAAATAACCCATCTTATCAGTAAACAACACTGTTAAGCTTCTGTCATGCAGAGATATATGATCCATCATAAGGCACTTTATTACAACAAAGGATAGCGTAAAATAGTTTATTGTAATCAAACATCTTGCAAAAAGTCTGCAACTTTATAGAAATATATTGCAATATTGCTAAAAAAAATAGTAAGGTTTGGGATTGGGGATTTATTTCAAGCTTGTAGGTAAGCCACAACTTGGTATAATTACCCCATCCCCAAGACGAAAAAAAAGCGTGCATAGAGAAAACCTGAAGTTAGTTCGGCAAGTTTTTCTGGGGTTGGCAGGGTTTCCATTGGTGGCAGCTCTTAAAAAGGAGGGCTGGCAATGCCTCCTGGCAGGACACCACTTCCCCAGCAGCAACGAGTTCTGGGCGTACCGCGCATACTAAGATCGCTTGAGCTACAGCAGAAGTGTCTAAAAATCACAACCGATTCCCTAAGCGATGTTATTGTACTCAGTGACTTACATACAACATCCACACGAGTCATCAAGAAGCATTTCTGAAAGAACTCCGGGCTCGCGGGGAGCTGCCGAGGGAAAACAAAAATCCAGGTGAACTTCCCGCAAAAGGTCGTTTAAAAAAAAAAAAA
>VZRU01017409.1:978373-1010437 GCA_013398155.1 Pedionomus torquatus
ACCATCCCCCGGTACAGTCAGGTCTTATCACTGCGAGATGGAACAGCTCCGCACAATGTGCTGTTAATTTCAGAGTCCAGCTAGCTAGGAGAGGCCTAGCTAAGAAAGCAAAACTGTAAAATAGAAAATTGGTTCATTTTACCTCAAACCAGGACAAGTACAAACCATAGAAGTGAATTGTGAGGCTCTGTTCCTGTTTTTTTTTTTTTACCTCTATGGGTTGTGGTAATTCTTGCCTGATGACTGCCTAATAAAGTACTTTATCTTCAAACTTATGATACTTTTGTATAGAAGTGCTTTATTAAAACTTCTTATTGACTTCTGGTTTGGTTTGGTTGTTGTTGATTTTTCTTGAATTTAACTAGAAAAATATAACTTTCAGTACTGTTTCTCTTTTTTTTTTATGTAGGCTCCACTTAATACTCCTGTAACTGAAGACAAGTTTGGAATTTTAACAAAGAAATCTAGAATCCCAGTGCCAATTCTTCCAGGTAAAGTTTGGTGAAATGGTAACAAATCACCTTTCAGGGTGTCTTATTCAACTTTTCCATAAGTGATACAATTGATTTGATTCAATGTAGTACTGCAGGTGTATGGAGTACACCTCTTGTAGTACTACCTCCTGTAGTAGCTTCCAGTCATAGGGTCCTTGTAGGTGATGGCTGTAGTAACATGAAATAGTAGTTGTAGAAGAAGATATGGTATCTGATGTATGTAACTGTTGTTATTTTGCTTGGTGTTGTGGTTTTTATTTGTGTGTGTCTTTTTTGCTTAGGACTTCCTATGGTTAATCATGGAAATTATATTGTACGTCTGGGCCACTTTGTGAGTTGGCTCGGTGAACAAGCAGAAGCTTTGGGTGTTGAGATTTATCCAGGCTATGCAGCAGCTGAGGTAATAATCACATGAATGTGCATTTTTGGCCCCCCCTATTCACTCAATTCCCAGTTTATATGTACATTCACAACATTCCTCTTAAAAGAGGCATGTTGTCGAAACTGTTTCGTTGTCTGAATTCCCTGTTCCTGATTCAGCAAAGTGCAAGTGGATCATACAGTATGCTAATAAATACATAATTTTCAAGTTTGACCATTAAAGACTTAGTGCTTAGAAGTTCTGCATTGAAACTTTTAATGGATGAAGTGACACATCATTAAAATGTTTTGCTTGTTTGTTTAAATATTTCCAAAGGTTCTTTTTCATGAAGATGGTAGTGTGAAAGGGATAGCAACTAATGATGTAGGCATTCAAAAGGATGGAGCACCAAAAGTAAGTAACTGTCTTCCCCGTAACAAGAGGTCTAACTATGGAAGTAGTGGTGTATTTGCTTTTACTGCTCTCAGTAGTCTTCCTGCAGCCTAAGAAAAAGTGTAAAACTTGGTACCTGTCTTTCCTCTCTGTATATAAAATGGATCAATTACCTGTGAAAGCGCTGGTCTCAGAACATTGTAAGCTGCTTCTGAGATTATTAGAAAAAGTCTTTGCAGAGAGGAGGTTTGTTTGGGGGTGACTTAAGGAAACATTGCAAGGGTGCTTTGGCACATATGAAATCTAGAAACAAAGGAAAGGATTCCAGAGACTCTTAGAAAAAAGGTGCAAAGGTGAAATAGGAAGCTGTAGTCCAGGTGGAAAGTAGCAACGTGCAAGAGAGCATGCTTCTGTCTGATCTGTTTTCGTTGATATTTACAACTGTGGTCACGTTTGTGGACAGTCTGTCTACCTTGTTGGGGCAAGGTACACATTGAATCTTTATACCTTTCTGCTGGTTGGTCACGTTCCTGTATCCAGAATGGGACTCCCTGCTCTAAGTGTCAGACTTTGGCTGATTTTTAGTGGAGTCTAGAACCTGTGGTAAGCATATTGCCATCCTGTGCAATACATACAGAAAAACTGGAATCACGGAATAACTCGGAGCCACTTTTACAGGGAATTTTTTGGCTATGGAAGTTATGGGTAAAAGTTTTTTCTTAAGATTTTATTTCTTTTACAAGGTTTCTTGCTACTTATGTAGAGTTTCAAAGAAGTATTTACTTTCACATAAAAGTGTGGGTTATTTTTACCATTTAAGGCAGATGATGAGAAGAGATTAATTATTGTTTTGAGAGGATATAGTCAACGGAAGAGGAAGTGTTGGCAGGGAAAAGTAATGTATTTACAATTCAGACAGTGTTGTCCACCTCCCGTAGGGGATAGTCAGGCTCCGGTTTTCAGATACGCATTTTCTCCAGAAGGGGGCGCAAGCCTCGCGTACAACGTGCTGCAGTATTGAAGATTAGTTGGGGGTTTGGGTTGGTTTTGTTTTAAAGTGAGAAGGAACTAGGATTTTTATGTATTTTTTAAAGCATCCTAGATTTTTTTTTTTTCTCATGTGTCTATTGACTTCTTTAATATACATAACTAGTGTGCCACTACTGCAAACTTTTTGAGTATTCAAACTTTTTAACTGTCAGGACAGCTGATAACACCTTCAGAATATAAAAGTTAAAGTAAATAAACACAGCTTGTGCAACCATCAGGGCAAGAATATTTTCAATGTGTTTGTACAGGGCTTAATCAAATAGACTGTGGTTAATGAATAGAGCTTCACCTTGCAGTCAGCACCAATCAAACAAAGTTGTCAGTGGTAAAATTACACAGTAAGAAGTTGCACATTGATTCTTGTGTAGAAGATGGAGAAGGATGTTAACTGTAAAAACCAACTTGTCACGTTACTGAAACATTTCAAATTAATGAATTTCTGCTATTTACAACATGGAGTTGTAGTGACTGATTTATTTTATATATATCTACTTTAAATTGGACAGCATACATTTTTAATCTTTAGATCAAGTAATAAGTTGTCTCTGTAGGTCTCTTAGTAATTTGCAAGATGAATTTCTAATTGTCAACAAGAAAATTAAAAGAATATACTCAAAAATTGGCAAAATCTTGTAACTCCTACTTAAAGGTCATTCCCAGCTAGAACATTTTTTTGTTGCTAGCCTTTTTCAGAGGTTTCCAGCCAGTGAGTTAAAAGGTTTCTCCTAAGAGACAATTTAAAACCAAAGCAATCATCTCCTGGACGTGTGATGGCTTACCTTGGTTTTATTGGATACTACTGGTATCTTTATAGGTATCTCAATAGGAAGCTATTTTCATTATTTTTCAACATTAAACTTTCTGTGTCAAGCATTTTCTTCTTTTCCCTGCAAAATTATATATGCTTAGAATCTTGTATCATTACATTGCAAGTGTTGTCTAGTAATGATCTTATCCAGTGCACTTAAATATGTAATTGATGGACTTACATGTGAGTATGCTGGTTCCAGTTATCTTATTCTGAATCTCATTTGTGGAATTTTCGAGGAAGTTTTTTTTTTTTAATCATTTTTAATGTTAGTTTAATTTTACTGTACCTTTTAACACGTTAGATTGGTGTAATCTTATAGTGACTTTATTCAGTGGTAGTGGGTTCTTTTGCGGGCAGGGGTAATGCAGGTTTTTCTGATCTGTGTGTCTCATACAGGGTGTGGGAGGGATGTGCATGGTATTTTATTGTAATGTAACTTCATGAGAGAAAATTAGTGAAGTTTTAGGTTAAAATTCTTTGTCCTGTCCTGTGCATTCTTTGCACTGCATGAACAAGCAGATGTGTTATAAGTATCCTCCCATCTGGAAAAGATTCTCTTTTACAGTAATGACTGGCGATTCACTGTAGTGCTGCTCTGCTGGAATCCCCTTACAAGATTTGCCAGGGGTGCATCCTGGTTAGGTGGAAAACTGGATTAGAGCCATGGCTTGCAATGGTTTGCAGGTTCTGGGCAGTGCCACTGAGTCGTGTAAAATCACTTGATTACCCACCGGTTTCTTCCTATGAGTTTGGTGTGGCACAGGTCTAAATGCTGATAAAGTGTTCTTCTTTTGTAGGCGACCTTTGAAAGAGGCTTGGAACTCCATGCTAAAGTCACAGTCTTCGCTGAAGGTTGTCATGGGCATCTAGCCAAACAGCTGTACAAAAAATACAATCTAAGGGAGAAATGTCAACCCCAGAGCTATGGCATTGGACTGAAAGAGGTATCAGCTGCATAATTTTAACAATTAAGGAAAGTGCTGTGAAGCTATAAGGTAGTTTCTGTTTGCCTTCAAGCTAATTTAAGTAAGGTATTAGAATGATAGATTTTGAGTCGTGCTTTAAGACTTCAGAATCTTCACTGTTCTGAAGCTGACGAGAGAAAATGCTCCCTGAATGTTGTGACTGTTGTGTTTCAGCTGCTGCTTCTCTTATATCTGTGTTATAACTAGATTTATCTGTGAATTTGCTCTGTTATCATCTTAATTTGATTTCAAAGTATGTTAATTTCTGAAATTTGTTTTTAGTAGTTATAGTAAATGAGAGAGAGATTCATGCTGCCTAATTTTAAGGTGCTTACTACCTGGGGAAGGGAAGAGAGGCCTTCTGTGGATTTTCTGTATATTCATTAGGGAGAGGGGAGAGAAAGTGGTTGTTCATGCTCTCTGAAACACTGTCTAGATGACCTTTTTTATTCTCCCACCCCTCAAAAGTATCTTCACTTGTCGTATAAAATTGGGATAAAGATCAGATTTCCTTTTTGAAATACTTTGTACTTGGAAAATATGAGTTATGAAAAAGAGCTGTATTATTTATAATGTTTAGAGTTTAACTGTAGCATACTCCTTACTACTTTAAGCATGTGCTTCCAGCTACAAAATATTTGTTAGATACTCAGCTTATGCTTCTGCACAGACTAACCACTCTGTAAATGTTGCTATATATGATGTAGTCTTAGTGACAGTTTCTGATACCTAAGTTGTCATAAAGCAGGGTTTTGCTGTAGAATTCCTTTGCTTCTCAATGAGACTGTATCTGCTTTAGCAAAAAGTGTATTCCGATAGGAATGGATCTGTAAAGTGAAATAGTTGGTGCTGATCGGCTGGTATCCATACTGTGCATATTTCAGAGTTATTTTTTACTTTGAGCTAGCTTTGGTCTAGTCCCATAGACAGAGTGCCATTTCATGACTGGAATGTTTTAGATTGGCTTCTGGAGCTTGTCTTACAGTTTAGTTTCATGTGAAAGGAATCTAGTTCATGCCTTCCGTGGCTGCTGTGCAGTGTGAACCAAAGCACAGTAAGTCCTGCTCAACAGTGTGCTCCTTAATCAAAGCTGAAACATTAATGTAGATGTGCCCTCCATGCTTGAGCTGATCTAATGGTGCTCAACTGCCTTCTCTCATTAGACTGCACCTGACACATAACTCCATGGTGAAGAGATGTTTTGTGAAATTAGCAGAAAATTGACTTTTTGCGGGAAACACAAAGGTGCTTCTGTGAATTCACCATGGGTCAGATGAGTCCTGGAGATGTGTAGGAGAGAGCAGAGAGAGGCCAGCCTGTTTGACAGCAAATGTTTGAATCAACTCAGACATATTGTTCAGACTGACATTGAAACACTTGTGAAGAAGTTGCAGTGATTCATATGAAAAAGTAAAGATTTTAAAGAAGAGAGTAAGCATTGCATTCCTTAGCAGAGGTATCTATAAAGTCACTAATACAAAGGGTCTTGTGGTTGAATGAAAGTTTTGGGTGTAATGCTGGAGTCTCAGTCGTGTTTTCTGATGCACAACATTTCAAGAAAGAGAAGTATTAGGAAATTCTTAAATGGTAATCCAAAACAAGTATTTCTGCTTATTACCTGCTATTTTGATATATGAATTTGTGCATTGGTCATAGCAGAAAATTAACTTTTTTCTATACTTAATTGTGTGTTTGTCTTGCAATAGAAAATAAGGGTTTTTTTCTGATCATCATTACAGTTATGGACTATCGATGAAAAGAAATGGAAACCAGGAAGAGTAGAACATACTGTAGGCTGGCCTTTAGACAGACATACATATGGAGGATCCTTTCTTTACCATTTAAATGAGGGTGAACCTTTAGTTGCTCTTGGATTTGTGGTAAGTTGAAGGTTTTTTCATGCTTGTTTGTTGTTGTTTGGTCTTCATATTTATGCAATTTCTTTTCTCTGTTTCAATGTGAAGATGAGAACACAAGAATAGCAGCAGAGCAAATTTAGTATTTTCTCAGTCTTAAGTATGTTTATTCTCATATTAGGGAACGTTAATTTGTCATATTGATCTGTCCTTAATCAATTGTGTGTATCTTATTAGAAACAAAATAGAAAACTTACAAATACATCTTTTTGTAAACCAAACAAATTATGGCAAAGTGAAAAATACATGATTAATAAAAACTGTGCTTACAACATTTTTGCAAATTAGGAAATATCTAAATCACATATACTTTGTACCATTCATTTTCCTCATTCGTGTGAGAACCATATGGACTTTGAGAGACGCATATGAAGTAGAAGCACTCAGTGGTTCCACAAGCACCATCCCTTCCATTTCTGAGATCTTCAGTTTGTTCTTACCATTCTTCACCCACATTCGACTTGCCCCTGGCTTTCTGAATTGAACAGGCAGTTTCTTCCTTCTTACTACCTCTCTATCAGAAGTGTTGAAATCACTAGAGAGAAACTGTCTCATTCTGCCAGCCAGTGATGCAAGGAGCAATGGTAGGAAATGTTATTCTAGCACCTACAGTCCTAAATGTAGCATGCACTATTTATTCTGTGCATGCACTGTACAGAAACGTAAGTCAGGGACACGATCTGGACTTTTAGCAGCGTGGGGCTGAGGTGACCCTTTGGGCTGCTAGATTGGGCTGCTAGATTTCAGAAGGATTTTTTTTTTTTTTTTTTTTTTTTTTTTTTTTTTTTTGTGGTGAAAGCTGTATTTTTGTTTAATTGTTTTATAAGAAACATTGAAAAATCTTGTTGGCTTTTCTCAGACATGTAAACTTGTACCAGTTTCCAGTATTGAATTAATTAGGACAGACCGTAGACATTAAAATTCTGTTTGTTTTTAGAAGGGTAGAGAGCTTTGATTCTTACAGAGATTGGTAATCAGTAATGTTTATATTATTTCCAGTTTAGATAGGAGAAAACCAACTTTTGTGTGAACATACAAGCACTTTTTCTTTTTTTGTCTTTGAACTTCACACCTATGTCAGTCTGAGCTGATTGTCTTGCACTTGTTTTGAAATTGTTCATTATCTAGCAAGGGTTGCAAACAGTGGTCAAAAGGCAGTGAGCTGCCAGAGAAATCAAGGTATTGTTTGCTGCTGACTCATGATTTATTTTGTTATTTGTCTCAAAGCTTGCAGGAACCAGAAATAACCCTTTTCTCAACAGACAAAATTGGGCAATATAGGTCCTTTTAACAGTATACTAAAGATAGGAAATGCAGAGTATATCTATCAGCAAATTCTCAGAATAAGATAAGAATCCTAGGCATCCAGCCATTTGGCAAAGTTGTTTTCCCCCATTTTCTGCTTTCATTATTGCTCCCCTGTGCTTTATTACAATGGCTTACCTAATTGGAAATGATAATTCACTCTGCTAAACTATGTGAAGAACTGTTTAAAATACGTGAGCATAAGGGCATAACTATCTAGAAATAGTTGTTTACCTCTTCTTCCAGCTTTTCTAGGGCAAAGAGGTTTTGAAACACAAATTTAAAATAAGTTTCCTTGCTTATCATGCCCATTAAACCATACTTAATTCAAAGACAGATGGAAGATGGTTACAATGTAATTGAATGTTTTCCATGATTCAGGTTCCTGGTAGGGCAGAGAAGAGTACTATGGCAGCAAATTCTCGAATTTGCTTCTACTATGCTGTTAATACAATGTATTTTGGGCAGTTGTTTCTCCAAGTAGAAAGATCCTGAGGTTGGTTTAGTGTAAAAGAGATTTAAAGAGGTGATGTGCTAATATGCGATTGTTTTGTTTTCAAGCTTTTGTTGAAATTTCACACTTTTATTCTTGTTAATGTTGCAACTTTTCTTTTGTTTGTTGCTTTTTTTTTTTTTAAGGTTGGTTTAGATTATCAAAATCCCTATTTGAATCCATTTAGGGAGTTTCAGAGGTGGAAGCACCATCCTAGTGTACAGCCTACTTTGGAGGGTGGAACAAGGATTGCCTATGGTGCTAGAGCATTGAATGAAGGTGGTTTCCAGGTAACTTTTTTTGTGATTTTTTTTTTTTTTTTTTTTAGTTCTCTATAGCCATGCTTTCAGTGCTGTAGATTGAAGTTTCATGTCATTGAGAAACAACTGAACTATAACAAAAATGAATAAAGCCAAAAGTTTTGCTGGACAGAAAAGCCTTGTTATTTTGCTGGATACTGACTGCCAAGATTTGCTGGGCTTAGGCTCTGTCAAACTAAAAATCTTCTGACAAAGTCACTTTACTTTCTAAATGAAATAGGAAGCAGAGTTTATATTGCAATCAAATGTGTTCAGCGGCAAAGAAAGTACAGATAATTCTTTCTTGTGCTTGGAACCCCAGGGAAGAGAAAGTAGGACCACTCAGAGGGCTTTATTTGTGGGTTTTGGGGCAAGGTGGCCTATTTTCCAAATTACTTGTTTATCATAGCAGAGGGAAGTTCTTTCATGTGCTTGACCCTTAAGTCAGTGATGGTGCTGAAATTGTTATGTAGCTTGGCAGATAAGTCTTCACCTCCTCGAGTACAGATTCCTTCAGTATCTTTCATGTATGGCTTTGAATTTCTGCTTTCTTGGAACATGAAATACCTTTGTTCATTTTGTTCCCTTAAAGAGTCTAAAAGGTGAAATTTTAAAAATGTATTCATAAAGACTTAGGTCAGTTAAAAGGGTTGGAACAACTCGCAGGAGAAATAGTCTAGAATTTATATTTAGCAGCTAAAGTCCTTTCAACCTGTTGGCTTCTCCTGTGAGAATGTTGAAATGCAGGACATGGCTGTGTCATAGACTCTCAGATCCATCTTCTAGTTCCTTTCAGTTTGGAATTTAAAGCTATCCTGAGTGTTCATGATCCAGAGCCTCTGTGTGTGGCTGTTTCACTCTACTCTTTGACTATTTTGTCTTTCTTTTCTGAACCTCTTATTTGGGGTAAATGTGGCTTTGTGCAGCTTTTTCAATACAAGTAGAATTTCAGCAGCAGTGTAACTTCTGTCGCAATCCTATGGAGTTAAGCTTTGACACCAGTGTGGGTGCCTGGGACAGAGTCATGTGGGTTCACGAAGCAGCTTCTTGGTTATTATGTTTGTGATACATGTTTAATCAGCCTGCAGGTTAATTACTTTGTCCACACTGAAGTGGAAATATGTCATATCATGTTGTAACACAGCTGTGTTACTAGCTTATTTCAGAAGCCATTGTCAGTCCATTATTAACTCAGATAAGATACAAAATGCCAAGATGTTTTAATATAGACTTTTACGTAATAGGGGCTGGGCTTCTTTTTCCACCATGTGCGCTGTTTTCTCTACCACAGATAGTCGTTACTGAATTTCTGGCTTTGATGAAACAGCCAGATTGTGACTTCAGTTGCATAGTCTTTATTCTGCTTTAGACATATGGCTGAAAGAATGTGGTATTTTTTAAGTTACTAAAGACATTTGTGCTAAGTTACACAGACAGTAGGACTACAGCTTTTGCACATCTCTGCCTAGTCTTTGGACTTATTTGCTGGACTTAATACATATCACTTACTTTGCACTGTTCTTAATATAAAACCATGGGGTTTGTAAGTTGGTGGCGTTTTTTATTTCCTGTAGATAGAGTTTTCTACTTCATCATGAAGTCAAACTTTTAAGTGGCTTTTTTTAATACAGGCTTTCAGTAAAAGGAAAAAAAAAAAAAGCTTTATTCATGAGTCACTTAGGAAGATTTAGCTCTTCTTTTGCATGTGTTGCTTTGATTAATAACTGTAGCAGTCTGACTCATTTGCATCACTGGAGTCCAGGAATATTTTCTTATGTAAGTTCTGTAGCACCAGTTTTCATTTTGGTGACAGTATTGCATCAAATTGGTATATAAAATTACCATCAATCTAAACTTTTTTTTTTTTTTTTTTGCCTGTTACACATAACATTATGACCCCATTTCCCAAGGCCAGGCTGGATGGGGCTTTGAGCAACCTGCTGTAGTGGGAGGTGTCCCTGCCCATGGCAGGGGGTTTGGAACTAAATGATCTTTAAGGTCCCTTCCAATCCAATTTCATGGTTCTGTGTTCTTTAGTCTTTAACATACAGTGATGCTAAGTTGGTGAAAGAGAGAGCTCTTGGACATTGCCCTGATTTCATAGCTTTTTTGGGATATCTGGAGGGGAGGGGACATAGTTATAAGGCTGCATCTACATAGCCGTTATTTCTTTTGTTCATTGAAATTGCAAAATCAAACACTTAATTTTTAAAAATTCCCATGCAGCCTCTGGTTTGTCTCTATTTTATCAAAAACTCTGAAAAGATATGAGTCCTGTGGGGGCAAAAAAAAAAAACCAAACCAGCCAAAAGGTATTGCTATTCTTGGGCACTTGATATTAAGAACATCAGGGAAAAAAACCCTTCACATTGATGACCCATGCAAATGTCAAACACTAGACTCGCTTAACAGATTTTTCAACCCTGAGCTGAGCAAAGGGAAAGAGAATGTGGGGTTCCCCATTCACTCTGGGGGAGGTCTCTGCAGAGAGCAGGAGTCTCCCCTTCTTCCTTCCTCCAAACAGACAGCCTTTTTCTGTCTGTTTGTTGCCAGGAGCGTGGTGGTTTCTTCAGGTGCCCAAGGCTGAAAGGACTGCACCCTGTATCTCAAGGGCAGGGAGGGCTTGTGCCACGCTGGCACAATGTGTTCCTTCAACTCAGTAAACTGACTGTAAAAACAAATACCAAGTGCCACAGTACTAATGAGAATTACTAACAAAGCTGCATTGTGTGTAACCTTGTGTGTTATATGACTAATGTAACATACTTTGACAGTATGTTGGTCACTAAGTACTTATTAAGTGAAACAGTTGTTGCAGAAAAAAAAAATTGCCTGATCACCATCTTCTTCAATTGGAAGAGTTAGTCAAGAAATCTTTCTGTCATAGAATCACAGAAAGGTTTGGGTTGGAAGGGACCTTAAAGGTCATCTAGCTCCAAGCCCCTGCCATGGGCAGAGACACCTCCCACTAGACCAGGTCATTCAAAGCCCCATCCAGCCTGGCCTCAAACACTTCCCCTTCAGGGATGGGGCATCCACAACATCTCTCGTCAGCCGCTTCTAGTGCCTCACCACCTTCACAGTAAAGAATTTCTTCCTAATATCTAATGCAAATCTACCCTCTTTCAGTCTAAAACAGTTAGCCTTTGTCCTATCACTACACTCCCTGATAAAGAGTCTCTCCCCATCTCTCGTGTAGGCCCTGTGCAGGTACTGGAAGGCCATTATAAGGTCTCCCCAGAGCCTTCTCTTTTCAGGCTGAACAACCTCACTTCTCTCAGCTTGTCTTCATAGGAGAGGTGCTGCAGCCCTCTGATCATCTTCGTGGCCCACCTCTGGACTTGCTCCAACAGGTCCATGTCCTTATGCCTACGTCAGTGTTGCATTATTGCATCCTAATAGATAGGGCAGAGTAACTGTTTTCAGCCACAGGTCTTGTGAAAAAGAGAGGACATACTTAAATCCTTTAAAATACTGTTAGCTGAATTTATGGCTTGTAATCACAGAAAAGTAAATTATAAGTTGTAGTTCTGTTTTCAGCCTAAATTACCTTTTTTACAAACCAAATCACTAAGTCTGTGATTAAACAAATTGCCCAAAAAACAGAGGGAATGCTGTCTAGTACAACTTTTTTTAGGGACTATTATATAAATATTTAAACATGGCCAGCCCTGGGGATATGGTAAACAGACAATAAGTGAACAAGCGGAAGACACAAAACCTTTGGTTTGGATCATGTTGAATTCCAAAGGATGCTTTTTTGTTTTGCTATTTTTCATTAAAAAAACTACTTGCTTGGGGTCAAATTATTTAGGCTATTAAAAACTGAATTCTTTCAAGCAGCTTTAATAAAAGCAGGATGCTCAATTCACAAGCAGTGCTCAGTCCTAACGACTTTGGGAGGAGCACTATGTTCATAACTTACCTTCAGCAATGTCAGACCTAGGATTTGGTCGCAGCTTTCTGCTCAAAGTTCTGCAGTCAGTCCATGTTTTGAAGCTGTTCCTGTCTAAAATCTTCATCTCCATGGACGAGGGTGGGAGTAACTGTCTTGATAGCTTAAGTATTCCATAGTTAGATATATTTCATATATCCATAGGCATATAACATAGTATATTAATACCATAGAGTGGATGTTTGCAAATCATCTGGCTGTCTTAGGTTTGCGACTTGACTGTCCTCGATGATACTATGCTTCTTACAGAATGGGAGCAAGACGAGAGTTTTGCACCAAAAACATACTTCTTGGCCGCTGACCAACTTCTAAAATAAGTGAGACCTGGAGGGAGATGAGGAAGGCACTGTGTAGTTTCACGGAAAAGATTTGAGGAAAAAAGCACTGATAGTAAACTCTGAGATGAGATACATGCAACTTACTGAGTGGGAAACAGGAACAAAAATGTATTTTTGTTTGTTTGTTTTAAAAAAAGAATTCACTTAAACTTGGAGGAAGAAAACAGTATTTGTGGGTGACATTACCACAGTCTTGTTGCGGACAAAACAACTGGAGGGAGGATATAAGGAAAATGTTTTCTTGTCATTATTTTATACTCAGCTGCAGTACAGTGGCTGTATTTGTATTTGCTTACTATGCAAAAAAAAATAGGGGAGTAACTCTGGTGTATTTTTAGGTAGTACACATGCAGCTCTAAAAATGTAAAGGACACTCAAGCCTCATGCCAGTTGGTTTCCAGAATGTTATTTTCACTTCCAAAAAGCACAAAAGCTAACAAACCACCTTTCTTCCTGTTTCTTTTTCAGTCAATACCCAAACTCACCTTCCCAGGTGGATTGTTAATTGGTTGCAGTCCTGGACTCATGAATGTTCCAAAGATCAAAGGAACACATACCGCAATGAAAAGTGGCATGTTGGCCTCAGAAGCCATCTTTAGCCAATTGATTAATGAGAATCTCCAGTCAAAGACAATAGGTAAGACAGTACTTTGTCTGTAATTTGCACTTTGATTTGTAATTGGAACTGCCAAGAGCTCAGTGGTAACAAAATGTGTCTGAAAGAATTAGTTGGGAATGCAAAGAAATCATTAAGTGTGGCGATTTAATAAGATATCTTTTCTTTCTTTAAGATTTATACTGTTAAATTATTTAAGAAATTAATAAAGTTTTGCTTAGTTATTCTTAAGTATTGATCCTACTGCTAGAACAAAAACATGCCTCTAACAAACATCTGAAAAGTAAGCTTACCCTTTTGTTAGTACAGAACAGTGTAAGTTTTCTTCCTACAAATACGGTAAAAATTAGAACTTCGGAAAACAATTAAAAAGAACACATTAAATGTAAGGAAAACAGAGTGAGATTTTTCAAGTTTACTCTTCAGCAATTTGTTAATTGCT
Organism: Pedionomus torquatus; assembly: GCA_013398155.1. Lineage (NCBI taxonomy): Eukaryota > Metazoa > Chordata > Aves > Charadriiformes > Pedionomidae > Pedionomus > Pedionomus torquatus. Next base: position 991,812 of record VZRU01017409.1, read on the forward strand.
AGAATACTTTTTTCCCTCAGTCTTCTTTTTCTATCTTCAATTTTATAGTCTTCTCCATTTGAGATTGTGTGTATTTTCCATTATATGTAATGCAAGCACACTATAGTAATCACCGGATCCTGACCACATTGTACCAAATCTTTTACGCCTTTGTTGTTCCGTTACATTTGTTAACAAAGACTGTACAGACAGGGAGAACCCGATTAGAATTTCAGTCATTTTGGAGACAGACGCTATAGCCAGGTGCCACATGATTACTATTTTAGAAATCTCTGTAGTCCTGGATTCAGTCTTGGTGAGCTCTCGTTCAGCTGAAACACACAGTACATGTTACCACAGGGGTTTTGCTGAACAATTGAAACTTCAACTACTGAAACGTGTTAAAATGCCTAGAACCCACATGAAACAATAAATGCCATTCTTGTTGGGTTATGGACAGATTTTACACAGGATGATATGAGGTTGGAAGGACTGCATCTAGTCCAAACCCCCTGCCAAAGGAGGTTCTCCCAGAGCAGGTTGCGCAGGAACTAGTTCAGGTGGGTTTGAATGCCTCCAGAGTCCGTGACTCCATCACCTCTCTAGGCAGCCTTTCCCAGTGTTCTGCCACTCTCAAAGTGAAGAAGTTCCTCCTCATGTTTAGATGGAACTTCTTATGCTCAAGTTTGTGCCCATTTCATCTTGCCCTCTCACTGGGCACCACTGAAAAAAACCTGGCCTGTTCTTCTTGACACCCAGCCTGTAAGTATTTATAGGTGTTGATCGGATCCTCCCTCAGTCTTCTCTTCTCCAGACGACCCAAGCCCCTCAGCCTTTCCCCGTAAGAGAGATGCTCCAGGCCTCTAATCATCTTGGTGGTCCTCTGCTGTACCCTGTCCAGCAGTTCCCTGTTCTTCCTGAACTGGGGTGCCCAGAACTAGACGCAGTGCTTCAGATGAGGCCTCACCAGGGCAGAGTAGAGGGGCTGTTTCCAGTTTTGTCAAGACAGTAGAATATTACAACCCACTTACTTTTCTGTGCTCTTTTTTCAGAGCCTTATCTGGAATATCTGGACTGAAGCGTGTTTTTATGTGTACACAAGGCTCAAAACTTAGTATTTAGAACATCTCTTCCTGTACAGTAATAATGGAGAATGATAAAGGGGAAGCTCAGAAAATTTTCATTTGAAAAAATGTAATTTTTTTCTAAGATGACTACTTGACTTCAGCTACACTGCAGTAGGTGTCAAGTGTGCAATGTCTAGTACTTTTAAAGAATAGAATCAAAGAACTCAAATCAAAACCTTGTAGTCTTATTATAGCTCATTAACATGCTGATTACAAAGGGAGAAAACTGGTTCTCTAGTACTGACATCATCCAGTGGGCCACACTCAGTTACTGAAATCAGAACGCTTGTGGTTGCGTACCTTGTGAAGGAAAAGATTTTGAACTTGACAACATAGAAACTACAAACATGGTTGTTGGATCTCCTGGTCAGTTCATAAATTTTATGAGCGAGTAGCTGCTTTCCCATAGACATGCCACCTGGCTGGTTATCTTTATATTTTGCTGACCTTTGAGGCAATTTAGTGCTGCCTGTGGGTCTTTTAATAGGGGCAGCAAAGGAGTGGTCGGTAACTGCTGTCAGCTGCCAACAAAATAGATCCCTTCAAAGGGGCTGAAAGCTGTTGTGTAGTGTATTCCTAGCTTATTATTCCAAAATTCTCATTTTGCTGCCTTCCTTGCTAACAATTGCCTTTATTCAGCAATTATTTTTTTATTTCAAGGATAGTCTTTATGTACTATAGGTACCTAACAAGTCATGTACTGCCTTAGGACTTGATGTGCAAGAATACGAAGAGAACCTGAAAAAGTCCTGGGTCTGGAAAGAGCTGTATGCAGTTAGAAACATCCGACCCTCCTGCCATAGCATACTTGGTGTGTACGGAGGAATGATTTACACAGGTATATTTTATTGGCTACTGAGAGGAATGGAACCGTGGACCTTAAAACATCCAGGTAATTTCATTATCTCCTCAAAGGAGATCCTAAATGTGTATGTCTCTCTTTTCTGGTCTTAGCTGAAGCTGGAGTGCACCTAATCAAGTGGTGAGGCCATATAGTGTAAAAAACAAATTGAAGATAAGAGGCAGCAAGGTAGACCTTGTCCTATTGCCTACCATATACTGTAAATAAATAATAAAAAGACATTAAAACACTGTTCTACTTAGCATAGGTTTTGTGTCATGGAAAAGGCTACTCTTTAAATACTTCATTCTGATGACAAGGAAGGTTAAAATACCTTAATTAAATTGTTATAGAGTAACTGCAACTTACAGTGATTTTATACTGAAACTTATTTATTAAAAATATATTTAGGACCAGATTTTGCTCAGCTCAAGCCAGCCAAAGATTGCACGCCTATTGAATACCCAAAGCCTGATGGAAAAATCAGTTTTGATCTCCTGTCGTCTGTGGCTTTAAGTGGTACAAACCATGAACACGACCAGCCTGCTCATTTAACTCTCAAAGATGACAGCATCCCTGTGAGCAGGAATTTGGCTGTATTTGATGGACCAGAACAAAGATTTTGTCCAGCAGGTAGGTAACAAAAATGTGTGTCTGAGCTGTTTTTGCATGACAGAAGACTTAGAACTTTAGGAATGGTCCACCTGGTCTACTACTTATTTCAGGCATTCTATCCCATCTTCCTCCTAGAAGAGGTTGAACCCACTTGAACATGCAGGTCTTAAAATATGTTAGCATTACTTTCATGACGAAATAATTAGTAAAGATGGAAGCAGGCATTAAAACCCCACTAGTAATATACTGCCCTCCTCACACTTGCTGGTACGTAGTTGAGCAGAGGGAAACTGTTCAGTGAAGTGATAGCTCTCTTTTGCTCTTCGCAGGAGTTTATGAATATATTCCTCTGGAAGCAGGAGAAGGATCAAGACTGCAGATAAATGCTCAGAACTGTGTCCACTGCAAAACCTGTGATATTAAAGACCCAAGTCAGAACATTAACTGGGTAGTGCCTGAAGGTGGAGGAGGACCAGCTTATAATGGGATGTAAACTGATCAAATTCACTGACTTGCCAACCAAAAAGTTGGAGTATTTTACGCTGCATTGTCATTAAAGTACAGCACTGATGTGAATGTTAAAGCGTTTGAGGCTAATGTGCCATTCTGAATTTTAGGTATGTCCGCTGCATTACATGGAAAGTTGGTGCCTTCTAGTTAAACCCTTGCCTTATTTAAATAGAACTTCTTCACAGGAGTTGTGCGGCAGGCAGAACAGAGTTCTTCTGAGGACTGACAAAGGAACTTTGGATCCTGGATTTATTGCTGAAGTTCAGTGATAATGCGAGCTATATCCCATGCTGTGGGTATGGTGGAAGAATTTAATTGCTACCCTTAAGAAAAATAATAATAATAAAAAAAAGGATTTTCTCGCTATCTGGAGTGATTTACTGTGTGTAATCCTACCTTGCAGTAGGAAAAACACATCAGTCTAGAAAACTCACTGCTTTTAAGTGTTACACATTTTACATCACGTCTACGGTCTGCATACAACCTGTAAAGTGGCTTAAAAAACCTAATACTTGCACCTTCATTGTACATCTACCAACATTTTTATTCTTTACAAGAAATCAGGCCTGCTCTAATAAAAACCACTTAAGAAAAACTGCCTGTCTTAGCGTTAAACCAAGCTTCTTAGGAAGCACTAATTATTAAGCTGTAAAAATACAACTGCTACTGCTTTACTCATTAGAAACGCATCTGAGCAACGAAACACAAGTTACTACAGCTTAAAAAAAAAAAAGAAAATCACCTTTGAACAGTTTGTCTTTATTAGACTTCTGAGTTGTAAACACTGAAAACTGCAGTACAGGGCAAATGAAAGAAGCGGCTCCACTTATCCTTTTGCATGAGTGCATAGATTCTAAAGTTTAGGAAAAAAAATCAAGCAAACATTTTAGCATAAGCTGCCTTCTCTTTCTCCTTTTGGGCTTTTATCTTCTGCTTGATTTTGAGTGTTTCCGCCTGGATAGCTGCATAAAAAGAAAATCCACAACACAGGTAAGTAATCTGTTTACATTAGGTCTCCTAGTATGTATGTCATGTATGTATTCCATTTAGCAGAACTGCATTTTGTCTCCTGTTAGGTCAGATACTAGCAGCAAGAAACCCTTGTCCCTTACTTTGTTTTACTTGGTAAGGTAACCAGGTAGAGGAGGGTGTAGCAAGCATAGTATTGGTGCTAACACAGAATTTGAGTTAAAAATCTTACCCAATTATACCAGGAAATTAAGAAAGTTAGTAAGACCTCTGTGAGACAGGGAGATGGTTCAAGAGGCATGCTGTTGACCTACATAAGCAGGTTTCCCAGCGCAACAGAAGCATCACTGCTGTATAAAAATGGGTTTTCCACCTCAGTGGGCTCTGCACATCAGCATTTAACCTGTTAGAAGCCAGCATTTTAGGCATCACACTAGTAAGATTTCCTACTAAATACTACCCTAGTTACTTTGTTACATTCTAAAAATACAAAAAAAGGCATTTATAAAAAAAGGCTTAGTTTTACCTTTGTCTTCAGGGGCTATCTCATGAGCCTTTTTAAGATCAGCCTTAAATAAAAGAAAAATATAAATTAATGTTCTGATGAATTGTTAAAATTATTTTTTAAAAGTATATTAAATATTGTGATCATTACCAATGCCTGATCAAGATCTCTTATTCCCTGCCATCCTTGAGCCCGTCTGTAGAGAGCTTTAGTATTTGCTGGATCTATTTTAAGAGCCTGTAAATGTAATAAAATTGTCACATTAACATTTCATATACTTCACAGCCTCTCATCTCCACAAATGGCACAGTTCACACCAGCAATCTCCCCACTCGGTTTGAGGGTAAGCTGTCAAAACATTAACTGTGTAAAAAAAGGAATGGCGTGCTGTAGCACACTGAATAACTAGCTAATCGGTTTTAATGCCACTGCACTAGCAGTGGTCTTTTGCGAAGGATGAACATGTAAGAGGATAAAGTGGAACCTCTACATGTATACATATATGTCATGGCAAAGGTATTGCTGCAGTTCAACTTTATCCTCACCTTGACTCTCATAGTACAACTCTCAATGTAGCTCTTTCACACAACCCCTCCCCCCCTCAGATGGCATCATAAAGAGAACACACAGATTTCCTGCAAAGCTTTTTTCACTGAAGGCTACAAAGATACATGCAGGCAATGCATCTCCTGCTTCAGGGACCTTGCCACGTTCCAGTGATTATGCCTTTTTTGAGCTGAAGGGTTTCACTAAGATGTATATGCCAGCTCTAATATGACACTATCAAAATAGGAAATACAATGGCTGGGCAAAGAGATTGTTCCATTGTTTGATTACTTAAGTTATTCAAAGTACCTCAGTTAATTGGGCTGGCTAGGTGTTTTGTTTTCTTGCCTGCAAGGATCATATTCTCTTTTTTGTACTGCAGATAATTCTATAGTGTGCCTTTTTTTTTTTTTTTTTGGTTATTAGTTTAAAGAATACAGTTTCTTAGTGATTAGGGGAAATATTTTTGCATTAATGCGTAGCTTTGTTATTTTCACTGATTAACTTTAATTCATTAATTAAGAATTAAAAGCATCAGACAACATATCTAGATTTTTTTTAAATTACTTCGGTTTTGGCTGTTCACGTAATGGAAGTCTTACTCTCGGCACCCATCCTGATCTGTCTGCAATAAAGCCTGAGGCTCTTCTGTGTCAACAATTAGAAAATTAGGCGTCCGTACTGCATATACACGGGTTACCTGCCTTGGTTTTAGCTTGACAATTGTGCTCAGCTATTTAAAGCAAGGTTTGTCTGAACAGGTTCAGCCATTCAAGTTCCTATTTGTACCAAATAATTCATGAACTATAGATTGTTAATTTAAAACACCTTTGGCCTTTGGAAATCATAAAGGTAAAAATGTATAGTTTCTCAATAGCAATTACCTTGAACTCTACTAGTTAATCTTAGAAAACTGGTGTTCTGATTAAAGCACTGATATACTGTTTTAACACTTGTCATGAGGCATAAGCTAAATAATTACAGAAATCTGTTACAGCTATGGAGTTGCCTTTACCTGACAATTCTGTAATATTAAAGAATAATAAAAAAAAAAAGGTAAGATTATTTTTTTCCCTCAATGGCAAGTATTATGATCGCTCATTTATAACACCTACATGAAATGGTGTTTCAATTTTTACTTTTTTTCCTAGATGACAGATATCACGTTACACAGGTTTTGTGTATTTTTTTTCTCTCCCCATCCCCCATCTGTCCATTCTGAAGATAGGTTTATGAAAGTTTTCCCTGTGGTAATGCTGTCTGCAAGCTAGAAAGCAACACAGCTCTCCAAAGACTTCTTTCTCACACAAATTAGCCGTGACTCCTGCTCTCAGTATGAAGCCCTAGGACATGCTGCTCAAGATCCTCTGTGGACAGGTAAGAGCACTCTTTACTCAGTTTCCTTCAAAGTTTCAGAGTTTTACTGAACTATTTAAAGTTTCCTCAGCAACACTGATTTCTGTTAGTATGACTATATCACTGTTACTTTTTTAAAAAATTCTATTATTTTTTGGTATTTCTGTATCTATTGTTTCCTTCCTCCTTTCTTCCTGTTCACCACTAAGTCCACCTGAAAAGGCTTTAGTTAGACAAGTCACTTCAATGAATAAAATACAAGACCATAAAATCTAAAAGCAAGTAAAACGTTTTACTCATACTAGTATTCCAAGGAAAAACATTCCTCTTTCACTGAAGACAGTTTAACTCTTTGTAACAGAAAAAAATTACCTCTGCTCTTAGGAAACAAAACTCACAGTGACCATATGCAATTTTTCTGGCAGTAAGCAACAGCACTCTTTTGATTGCTTCTAATGAGTCACTTCAATTCTAAAATTTTTTTAAAAAGCCACATAACATACTGAAAAGTTAGTAGTAACTTACAATCAGCCTTCTACTTTGCTTACTTTCAAATCTTGTCAGAAAACTCTTAAAGCTTTTGTTGTTTCAGGCTCCATTTTCTCTATAGGCCAACTGTTAATACTAGGCATTAAATTTACCTCTGAACAACTTTCAATGGCTCCCTGCCAATCAGACAGTTTTAGTTTACAAGCCCCGATGTTTAATACGCAGGTCAAAGCAACAGTCTTTAACTTTGGTTTGTCTGCCTCCTCTGCCACTGCTTCAGAAGCTTCTACATACCTGCAGAAAAACAGATTTAGAAAGAACACATATTAATGTTGCAATTTCCATTTCGTTCTCCCTTAGCTATCTTTCCACATATAGGTGTGAACTGGCCTCTCCAAATTGGTATTTTTAAAGCAGCTTCAATTCCACTATTATAATATGTACTGAACTAAATATTTAAAACCTACCCTGACAAAAACAATGAACTCACTGGCAAATGTTTTCCTGTAACTCCTTTCCCTCTGTTGTACTAATAGCATTATTTTTCTTAAGACTATTCCAGATGGCATGAAACCATTAGAATTTCTCTTAATGACTGTTTATTCTCAAAAAACATTGCTCATCAGTGGCAAAAAGTCAACACCACCCCTCCACCTTCCTCATTCATGGGAACCTTCAACTTTTATTCAGTTCCCTTGGTAATATTTTAATTAATTTAGGCATTTATGGCTAAAAGTTGAAGCTAACTTCACATTGTAAAGGAGGGTGTTTTATGAGCATTAGTAACTCCACCTTCTAGCTACTGTCTTCCTTCATGACTTTTTTCCTGAAGTTCAAAACTGATACTGCCTCAGGACTAAGCCCCATCATTTACTCCATCTCAATTTCATAGGCAAATTGTTAGGCAAGCTGTACCTCATTCTTCTTCATTTACAATGTGCTAATGCTGTCACTTTTTGTTTCAAGTGGCAAAGGTCTGTTCTGGATATAAAAGTTCTAACTCTTTCAATGGCCTACTTGATAGAACTTCTGTGGCTTTTATTTAAAAAAGTAAAAATCAAGTGTTTGCAGACATTTTAATCATGCCACGATCAATGCAGTCTTTGCAGATCGGTGCCTATGCGAATTCAATTTTTGCATACCCTATCTTTTGCATGTTGCATGGTTTGTATACAGCTTTGGACCACAGCAATACTTTAAAATACTTTAAATCAATACTTTAAAAGTAAATTAGACATTGTCACAGTGGTTTTTCCACTTGCTGGGCATCATGCAAACAATGAGAACCAGATGAGAGAGAATTCAGTAAAAAGCTAAGGAGAGTTGTAATACAAAACTCTGTTCAAAACCAACTGAATACCCTGCTAGTATTTATAAGCACACCAAAACATTACAAAAGATTACAACCATTCTGGAAACAAAATTAGAGCTTCCAAGTCAAAAAATCAGTAAGATGAGTATCAAAGGAGACAATAGGAAGTAATACATTTTTTGTCACAGAAGTGTCAATTCTTACGTATTAAAGAAAACTAGTTGAGCTACAATAAGACAAGAAAAGGCACAGAAGGTGGTTTGCTAAAAAACAAACACAAACCCAACCAAAAAAAAAAAAAAGAACNTGCAACAAACAAACAAAAACAACATTGCCAGATGGTCTGCTAGGTGAGCTGTATGTAAGACATAGGAGATAAGAACTATTCTGTTCCTGTTAGTCCTGGCAAAGTGCCAGCTGAAGTACACCATTGTATATCAAGTATTAGATTTTAAGATATAACAACAGGGCTTGTTCGCAAAAGTATGACCTGTGAAGAAGACCTGGACCCTGACCTCTGTGAAGAAGAGCTGGAATGATCAGATTTGTTTGCTCTAGAAAAGTTACTATCCTTTCCATCCAAAAGGACAAATAAACACCAAATAGAAGCCATCTGCTCAAACTTCATTGGGTGTCCTTAAGAATAAGCAAGACAACTAATTGTAAGGGATGGCATAATCATACCTGATATTTACATAACAATGGGGTGAGGAAATGGACAAATGCAACACAAAGCTCCTTAAAGATCCATTCCAGCCATCTCAACCTTTTTTTCTGTATGATTTCTAAAAGGTTTACATAGAAATCCTATTTAGTTCAGGGTTTTTATTGGGTCTATGATAGCCTTTCTGAGGGCAGAGGGAGATGTATCTTGGGTTGATACCTGTAATTAAATGATTCGTTTTTATGCTTCAGAAAGACATGATTTGTTTGAAACCCAGTCAGCTGAAGCATTAAATATGCCTGAATTATTCTGCTTTCATTATTGTTACTGCTAGTTAACCAGTGATCATTAAGAAGGCGGGAATAAAGGTCAGTATACTTTTGTTGAAAAGTTCCTAGAAGGTCATATACATAAAGCAAAAAGCATGAAAAGAAGGAGCAGAGGAGCACTGTGGAAACAAAACCAGAACAACAATGATTGAAAGCAAGTCTGAATTAGACATGGAGTCAGTATGGAGCCTCAAAAAAAAAATAACCCAACAAAAACAACAAACCAACCCAGAAAGAATTAATAAGGGTCACATATGAGGGTGCTCTCTCTTTAATTTATCCATTCCCTAAACCTATTTGATTTTAGAAACCAGAGAAAAAGTATCTCCCTCCTTTCCTGTCCATTCCCTGACTACGCTATTGTGTTTTTCTTCCCAGTTATGTATCAGCACAGCATAAGTATTAAAAAAAGGAGCACTTAGTCCATTCTAAACAATACTTCCTCCCTATAGCTCTTACCTAGCAATCAGTACAAGACCTACTTGAATAAAAGCTAAAAATCAACCAGGTATTTTTGAAATTCAGAAGGCTCTTTTTCAAAAAAATAAAAGTAATGAGCACAGCATCTGGCACTTCTTAAATGCACATATCATTGCTCGATAGCAGTATTAATTTGGGTTATAGGAACTACCTGATTGAATGATGATAGCCTTACCGTAAACTTTTACTATACTTTTTAGCTGCCACTGCCCAATTTTGCGATTTGAAGAAAGTATTTCCTATATTCTTTATGTCTTCTGCTATGGCCACAATCTTGTCAACCTAATAAAATAGATGGAAAATATAAAAGTATAAATGTACTTAGGAAAGAAGTCTTGAATTACTTAATGTTTAACAGCAGGATCCCATGTCCATTCAGTTTCACAGGTTATTATAAAATCTCAGATTTATTATAAAATCTATAAAAATATTCTAATTTTCCACAAATACTAACTTCAAACCCACTCCTATAGTATTTTCTACTTTATGTAACACCATAGTCTGAAAGATGAAATTCCTAATGAGTTTTTACAGCATAAAGGGTGAGAAAATAACAGAGACAACACAGCAGTTCAAATCCTTCTCCTAAATGCTGCTATACCCACACAGAGCTATATATAAAGGTGTTGACCATTATTCATAGGAAAGACATGCTAACAATCAAAGGATTTGACCAAGACTGTCTTATTCCTGAAAAAAATTTGTTTTCTGCTTCTCAAAACTGTATTAGTCACCCAAACTCTGCACACTCTCAAACTACAAGTCATACCAACGCAATTCTCCTTCTCTCAAAACACTTAAAACATCTACAGAAGGGAAAAAAAGAACAACTGCCTGTCTTTATCAAGTCTATCATATCTGTTTCCAGACTGGCATACATTTCAAGTGTTAAGTTACTTTTCCAGTGGCAATAAATAGTTTATAATTACTGCTGTCTATACCACAGTTGTCCGAAGCCCTGTCAAATGTATATATTGCCATTTGTAAAATTAGAATTAATGACCTTGGAAAAAAAACTGATCACAGCTTGAGAGAAATGTCACCACAGTTTCTGTAGTTAGTTTATATGAACAGGCTTAAGGTTAAAGGAGGTGAGCACCTGCCAGCTTCAGTTCTGAAAGGCAGCAAATGCTACCCGAAAACATTTTCACAAGCTGAAAGTGCTCCTCAATAGCCAGACACAAGGAGTTTCAAATTTCTAGCTGTAATTTTTTTTTTACTTGTCCATTTCTAATTCTGTATTTGGAATCTATACCTCCTTTTTTTCCCTTTACACAAAACACTGTTTGACTTACGCTATTTGTCTATTTCACTTTCACAATAAAGTAAACCTCGCAGAAAAGCTGCTTTCACCAGTCTCCCTAATTCTCAACAAAAGGTCTTCCTTCAGTTTGAACAACTTGCAAAGCAAACAACTACTGAGAATTGAGAATGACTAAGCTCAGATGTAGTAAAAATCTTTCTAAAGGTTGATCTTTTATTATTTCTAGTGAGAAAAAATCTTTTTAAGGGTGGATATTTAAAAAGTTGCACAGAAAACGTGCAACACTGTTAGCCATCTGCAGGATGAAGTTCTAGTAATTGCAATTTGTCTATACAGCATAAAGAAAAAAAGAAACAGAATAGAAAGAAATTAAGTGTAATAATTATAAGTATTTTTAGTTACTGGAAAAAAAAATCAGCTGCAATTAGCACTGAAAAAGAAACAGTAATCCCCTCCCATAGCATTCTCTTTCCTAAAATTGAATGTCACCATTTGATCAGGACCTTGATCAATTCATAAGAGAAAAGGCTTAGTGAACATCATCACAGACACCATGTAACTCAGATTACCTGCAAGTCTTGCATTCTGTAAAATACCTTAAAAGAATAATACTTACATCCTTCAAGTCTATATCTGAATCATCAGGAAAATCTGGATGAGAATCTCCAGATCCATCCTGGGGAACAATGCCTCAGTCTTCTCCTTCCTTTAGCTCTCCACATTCTGCAATAACGCACAACTGAAAAATAAAATATAAACAGAAGTATTGCTTATTAAGACAATTGCCCCCCAAAAAAGCCGCAACTTGTGAGTGCTCTTTGAAATTCAGTAAAAGTGTTTTTTCATCTGTTGTTTGGGTTCACCGATTTCAGAAACTCATCACATCATTAACCTATCCTCATCAAAAGGCTTCTATCACAAGAAGAGTTCCCTTCAGAGAAGGAGCATTCCAAGAACACCATACCCACGCTCCGCAGAGAGGCTGGAAGAGGAACCGGCAGCAAGCTGTGCTGCAGCAAAACACAAGACATGGAATTTCTACTACATTACAGAAGATGGTTCTTTCTCAATCTGGTAAGTCTTTTAAAGTTACAGAGGTATTAATTTCTCAAACTACCACAAACCTTCATGACCTACACATCAATTGCTTTTCCAGAAATACAACTTCTGACATAGAATTCATAATAATTACCTATCACTTAGGTAGGGTTGTGAATTCCATCTTTTAATTTTGTCAGTCATCCTATACTTTTAGCCATGCAGTTCAACCTTCACCCTGATAAAGACTTCTACCCTCACAGCTGTATTGAATAAATCATTTGTGGAAATTTACAGCAATAGAACAAAAGCCTCTTAAGAATAGTGAAATGGTCAAAATAACTGATTAACATTTCATAGTTGTAAACATTACACCAAGCTTTCAGAAGAAATGAATATACACGATATAAGGGATGAATAAGCATAATCCCTAAGTGCTTTGGATTTTGCTTACCTTAGCAGGATTTTCTCCATTTACTTCAACGTTTTCTAGTATTTTAACTACACCCATTCCTTTGATCACTTGGCCAAACACCACATGTTTGCCATCCAGGTGAGAAGTAGGCACCGTTGTAATAAAGAACTGAGAACCGTTAGTACCAGGTCCTGCGTTGGCCATGCTCAGCAGCCCTGGTTTATCATGCTGCATTGGGATAAAAAAAACAAAAATCATAACCAGCATATAAAAGGCCTGTTGCAAAACCCATACATAAGATTCTGTAAGGCTGTATCGCAAGGACAGCCATAGTGACAATTTAGTAAACCAGTTATATACAGTTGGCAACTAATTCTATGAATCACAACTGAAGAGGGCAAATTGCCCAGCTCTGCATCTTTACTTGCCACCCAGCAGTCTGGCAAGCAGAGCCACATGTGGGACTCAATGATGTAATTTCTGTCTGCTTCTTGTACACTCAATCCCCTGCACAGCTGCTGAGTTTAGACAGATCACCTGAGAGATCTGTGGAGTTCCTCACCGGATTGTTCAAGACCACTGGCCTCAAGGAAAAAAGCAAAATATGACTTAAACCAACTTTAATCTTAAACTTTCAAGACAGGTATGTATTGTTAATTTTATAAGGGCTACTCACACAAAATATGTCATAGAACTATGGGGTTTAGGGAACTGTGGTCTTTATTATTTAAAGATGGGTGGTTTTCTTTTTAACTCCTTCACTAACCATCTAATTGTTTTGGCTTATGCTACCAGGCCACAAACTAAAAAAAAATTTACTAAACAGCACAACATGAGAAGATAATTTCCTTTAAGTACTTTCTCCTTCTCTGAAATAAGAACTATCTTGCTCCATCACACAGATCATTTCATTTTTACTTGTACTGCAAAAATGTACTTCCCACATGTCGTGAACTCTTGCTGTAAAACTGGCATGACACAGTCATTAAGAAATTAATTAATCCCCAAGTTGATCTGGTTATTAAGTGCAAAGAACTCTGTCTAACCCCAGTCAGTATGTTACACCAAGACATGGTATGACTGTAGCAAGCAAGCTCTGGTATTCCTAAGAAATTTGATACTGTGGGGAGGAGTAGAGGACAACAGCAACAACAAAAAAGTATAGCAGTGCAAAGGAGATGAAGGCAGAAATGGCTGTGAAGTGGACCTTGAGCTCGATGGTAAGCTGATTAGTTTGAGACGGTCTGAGACAGCTGTATTTAAGCATCTGGTTTGTCCCTATAGTCTCTACTACTTTGAAGAACATGTTGTTTTGAAAACTGTTTTCCCGTGCAGTGTTTGCATTTCCATGGTGGTAGGGAGAACTCCTTGACTGAGATGTTCATCTGGTTGTAAGGCGCGAGTCTGAATCTTTCAACCAGGATTTGGCTCAGGAACTCTGGGAAAAGGTTGTACAGCTGAGAGCCTAGAATTGCACCTAGCCAGCAGAAGGCTACGGGAATAATCTCTGTCTGGCTTTGTCTCTTCTAATCTTGAAACTCATCCTGGGAATCAGAGATGGCAAGCAAGAGAGAGGAATCCTTTGTTCCACAGCAAGAGAAGGCATCTGGTAGCAAATGTGCAGGAATGCAGCCTCCAAAACAAACACCTGACACTTTGCATTGTAATTGCTGACAAGTTAATCAGAAAGGGTTCTCCCATAGGGGATTTTTGCAAATAACATATGAGTCTGGTCACTGACTCACCGCTCAAGAGGCAGAAAAAGACTGGTAAATCTTACCTTTTTTTTTTTTTGTCAATGACAACTAATGCTAAACAGTAATGATTCATAAACAAAGAGTCAGGCATTGCTGTACACCTGCAAGTTTACCTTTTGTCTGTAAAGATTTGAAGGACAATTTGGAAAGTTACAGACAGCAATCTGATACTCACGTGCAACCCCATTTCACTAGGGACCACATCTCAACATTAGTCCCATGCTGAGAGTCCCTATCTATGAACAAAACTGTTGTCACTCATGCATTTTCTTGCCATGAGTGTTGGGAAAAACACTGCAGATAAGATTTGTCTTTCCCACGATCATTTCTGCTTTTCATTTTGTAAGCTTATAATGTGAGTAAAAAAGTCCAGACAAAAATCAGATTCTTTGACAGACTCAAGGCTTGCAAAACTATGCCATGGTTAACAACACTGCTGAGGACTATGGAAGTTGGGTATTTCACAACAGCACAGCCATTAGCTGCAAAAGTGACACCAAAAAAAGCCTATTGGGCATCATAACCTGGCATCGTAAACTGACTACCAACATAGTCTTGCAGTTTATTGCAGTTTACAGGAAACCATACAAACAGATAGCTCCAGCGTTCCCAAGTGCCAACAAAACCAACTTTGCAGGACTGGTAGGTTAAGTGCAAGATCCAGTGCATTTCTACATAGCAGAGGCACTTTAACTCCCACTAAAATCTTAACCTACTTGGCCAACAGACGCTTGGAATTGAGCTCACAGACTCTGTACAAGATCCAAGTGATGCAGATCTTCAACTCATCCCTCGCACATCAACAACTTTTGTTGTAGCTGAGCAGTCAGAGAAATACAGAAATGGGTATCATCTGCATTCTACTCATAACTACCTCCAGATCTCACTTGACAGTCCAACAAAAAAATTAATGATGACAGTCTCCTTCAGGGATCTAGAGATCCTGTGACAAGGACCAATGTGGAGGAATAACTTTAAGCAGCAGTGCTACTGGTACCACCATAGCAAGTGCCAGACTTCAGGGAACATCTCTTATTGTCAATAAGGCTATGATGAATGCAGGAGCTACATTTCTGGTTATTGCTCCAAACTCAGTCATGGACTTCGATGCCTGCTTAGTGGAGGACTGCCAGATTTTATTTTCCTAAGTACTGTTTGGAGGCAAGCACAATTGCAGATCAGGCTTTGTTTTAACTACAGGACAATGATGCCTGTAAGCTTTTTAATGAGTGTTGTTAAGGAGTCATTCATGTGCTATCACATAGTAACACGGAATGTGAATGGTCAATGCCAGTGCTGAAAATTGTTACACCTACAGCAGCAGGTATCCTGGCTGTTCTATGGGCTAGCTGCAGAACACATTGGTTTTGTTGTTTCCAGGTAGTACGCCCACCCAAGTTCAAGATGTGGTTACTGATTTTTCAAGCTCAGGGGATTTCTTCAGTCACAGTCCTTCATGTACAGCTGAGAACACAGACAAGCACTCGGAACAATTAATGTGATCGCCACTCTTCTCCAGAAAAGCTAAGTGTGCTATTCAAAAAATTTAAGTCACAGTGTACAGGTAGTACTTAAATTTGAAGATCTTCAAATACTGTATAAATTGTAGGCTTAAGGTAGACAGACTTGCTGTACAGTATGGTACAGCAATCTTCTTCCCTTTCTGGAATACCCAGTTTTAAAGAAAGGTAGAACTAAAATGCTTGAAAAAAATATTTACAGAAGGCAAACAGTTCTTCTTCAAAAGCATAAAAAAAAGAAGTCAATCTTATGTCAAAAGACAGACCCTAGAGGCATCAACTGCATTTGATTTTGATGATAAAGAGAAGCCTGAAGAATGGTAATGGACATTTTGATGGTTATGCCTTTGCAAAAGAAAAGAGAAAGAGAAAACACAGGCTACATCCTGACAAAACTGATTTTCAAAAATTGTACTTGTTGTGTGTGTAAATATGTGCACCTGCAGTCTTCCTTGTGTCACTAGATGTTGATTTCTAGGACAAAGACCGTTTTAGAATTTCCTACTCTCACAGCATAGCTCCCTCCTCTCTTCCTGCAGCTGGGCTGCCAAAACTCCTTGTGGGACTGCACGAATGGCTTCTAGTAATGAAACAGTGAGCTCTGATACAGGAGTGGGAGTAAGTAATGGGAGGGGTAAGAATTTCTGCCATCAAAGCCAGCATCTCTTAAAATAACATCCTCAAATCAAGACCTTGCATATTCAAAAGCTAGCTTTGTGCACAGCACATTCTTCCAACATTTTTGATGAAAAAAAGCCATTCATAAACAGCCTTTTACTTCTCATGTCATTGAAAGTAACTGTAGCAGAGAAAATACTTTCTTTTAAATTTTCCTCTGGATTAATATTGCAATCTACCACGAATTCCCTGCTTCTTAAGTCAGAGAGGTTATTTCTCACATCTAATCTTATGAATATTAGTATATGAAAAAAAAGCATAAAATCCATTTAATGCTAACATACTATATATGCTTCAGTGACAAAACATGCCACTCTTCAATGAGAACTAAAAAATTGTTTCAAATGAACTTCTGTTGGTGCAATGAAAAAGAAAACTTAAACTATGGTTGTCTGTCTTAATGAGTTTGACTTCCCTTTGTAGGTATTCATACATGTATTGTTCTGCATTCAATAAACATTTTAAATACAAACTACTTTGGGGCATTTTTGCTGCATTCTCTCCAAAGCTTAAAAATATGTTAGTCTGGAACTGAAGAGCGTTAATTCTGAACTTGAAGTAAAATAAAAATCACTGAAACCTCAAAAAATGAATACAATTAGTATTTCCAGTAGAGTACCTTGTAATGAAAGTTTTCATCTTCAAATTTTTCACCATATATACTTTCTCCACCTGTGCCATTTTGGTTTGAGAAATCTCCACCCTGGATCATGAATTCCTTAATGACTGTAAAAGAAAATAATTTTAAAATACAGCAGCAAGGCAGGAAAGGCGTGAAGAGCAATCCCTGTCACCAGCACCCACACCTAAATAAAACCGAAACCTACCTTTTATTTATCAAGTGTCCCCTAAGTACTCTTTCTCAGTTAAGTGGACATCACTTGATATTTAATCCTTTACCTGAAATCAATTTCAACCTATTCACAGCTCATATTAAACTAGTTTCACTATTACTAACTTACTCGCTAATTTATAATTTACTACTGTCAACCCATCATAAAAACATCTAGTCATCAGGAGGATCAAAAAGTCTAAAACTTATTTTCAGTCAAGTTATTTCTTTAAGAAGTGCTCCAAAACATTATGTAACATTATTTCAAATACTGATAATGGAGACCTTCTGTTACCACCAGGAAACAGAGGATTTCACTTACTTCGGTGGAAAGGACATCCTTTATAATGAAGAGGTTTTCCAGTGGTAGGTCCTGTTCCTTTTTCTCCTGTACATAACGCACGGAAATTTTCAGCAGTTTTAGGTACAACATCAGCAAATAATTCAAAGACAATGCGTCCAACTGAAACGACAAAGAAAGAACGAGACCTATTTTTAAGTCCTGACCTTGGCACGGTAATGTATTGAGCATCACAGGGCAAATGAAATTAATGGTTCAGACTTAATTATTTTTATTTAGGTTACTATTAAATTTACATTTTGGGGTTGTTCCACAGCAATTGCTGTCAAAGTTACATTAGGTTTTAAGCAAGGTTATTACCAATAATTAATTCCACTATCAAGAATAACTTGTGGGGAATAAAGATACATTCTGCCAAAAACTAAAAAAATGCTAAATGCAATTTTTGCCACAAAAATGTGCATGGGAAATCACACACGCATATATGAAAGCCAAATTATGTATTTTAACATGCAAACTTATTTCATGTCTACTTTAATTATGCGTGTGTTTTTATATATAATTATGCATACATATATATATGTATCAAAAATAGTTACAATTAAAAAAAACTCTTTTGTGAGAACTTTCATTTCACAGAATTCAGAGAATGATACTGGCTTGGAAGGGTCCTCTGGAGATCATCTAATCCAAACCCCCTGCCAAAGCAGGTTCTCCCACAGCAGGTTGCGCAGGAACTAGTCCAGGTTTTGAATGTCTCCAGAGTCGGAGACTCCATCACCTCTCTAGGCAGCCTGTTCCAGTGCTCTGCCACCCTCAAAGTGAAGAAGTTCCTCCTCATGTTTAGATGGAACTTCTTATGCTCAAGCTTGTGCCCATTTCCTCTTGCCCTCTCACTGGGCATCACTGAAAAAATCCTGAACCTTTCTTCTTGACACCCAGCCTGTAAGTATGTATAGACGTTGATCTGATCCCCCTTCAACCTTCTCTTCTCCAGACTAAGACCTAAGTCCCTCAGCCTTTCCTCATAAGAGATGCTCCAGGCCCCTAATCATCTTGGTGGTCCTCTGCTGCACCCTGTCCAGCAGTTCCCTGTTCT
>VZRU01017410.1:0-36032 GCA_013398155.1 Pedionomus torquatus
GCCCAGGGAAGTGGTTGTGGCACCATCCCTGTTTTTCAAAAGACCCGTTGACATACTGCTTAGTAATGTGGTTTAGTGATCGGTTGTTGTTTGGATTTTTTTTAAATTGGAGTTAGGTTGGTGGTTGGACTAGATGATCTCAAATGTCCCTTCCAACCTAGATGATTCTATGATTCTATTTGGAATTTCAAAGAACTTACGTAAATTATATTCCTCATGGATAAATTGTTTACTCAAGGCTAGAAAATTAACCCCTCAGAAATATTAGTTTCATGAGTAAGCCATCAAAGTTTAAAGGATGGGATTAGGGGACTTTATCACTCCTACCAGGGCTAATTCTGTTATTGTATTGCAGTTTTTTGATGCAAATCTATTTTAAAATGTATACACAGAATGAAATCAGTATGAATCTTGCTCATTAGCAATAGCTAAAATCAAATATCAATAAATTTTCTTACTGCTTTTTTTTAATCTTTTTTTTTTTTAAATTATGAGAATCTACTAAATAAAAGCATCTGATAGCAAGTTTGTTAGAAACTCTTATCATCAAAATGACACAGGACAAAAACATTGATGCAACAAGATGCATTTGTCAAATGTAATCTGATAAAGGTGAAGTAATCTGTCAATGGAGTTGCTGGCTGATTCAGTAGAAAGTCCATAAGGTGTATAAGGGTTTCATATATTTTTTCGTAATATGTACTTCATGTTACTACAAATAGTGGAAATTAGCACAAAATACTTATTTTGTTCTTTAGAAAGCAAGAACCTTAGTGACATTTAAATAACCCTTAATTTCAGAGTTTTTCATTCCTAGATCACATAGTGAAGCTGATTTGCATTTTAGATTATGTCTTTTGGAAGTCAGGCAATTTATTTTTGACAACCAGCTATGGGAATTTGCAATTTTTTTTTTTGTTGAGGGACCCAAATTGATAGAAGTGTGGGGGCCAGCCTCTGAGAAATTTTTTTACTCTCAGGCCTAAACTACTACATAGTAAGAGATGGTCTTTCATCTGTTAGCTGCGCATTTTTAAATGGTTTGCTGATCTGGGCAAAGAATGTTGAGTGTTCTGAGGTGTCAAGGCTGGCTCCAAGTGATAATGAGCACAAACAAAGGAATGCAGCTGAGGAATACATTGCTCTTTAGCTCTAGCTAAAGGAATAACTTTGCTGGACAATGAGGAAGCCTTTGAGTTGGATGTTTTTTTCTTGCAGCACTGAGGGAAAGCATTGACAAGACAGGTGGGTTAGCCTAAATCATTGGGTAGAAATGTATAAGAGAAGATGAGCTCACTGCACGTGGGGACTTTATATCATGAAATAACACAGGTTCCCACAACAAGGAAAAGAATTATACTTGTAAGAATCACAAAAAATTATTAGCAGTAATAATAAAAAAGATTGCACATGTAAAGTTATTGGCCAAATATCAGACAAATAATTTAAATAATGAAAAAGAAGGTATTGCATATGCAGTTGTGACCATGACCAATGTGCAATAAGAGGATCAACTATTTTTTCTGAGTGTTAGAAAATTTATGTGAAACTCAGGGTCTCATAGCAGTGCACCTTTGTGTACCCAAGGATGCATTCCTCTGTTTCTTTGGTGCACCGGAGTTTCACCAGATGCATCTGCCAGGAGATCCAGAATATAAAGCATTCGCTACCTTAAATGAAATGCCATTTTAAAGGCTGAGGAAGTCTCTTTTCTGGGTTCCACAGCATCCTAGAATGGTTAGAGTTGGAAGGGACCTCAAAGATTATCGAATTCCAAACCCCCTGCCGTGGCCAGGGACACCTCCCACTAGAACAGGTTGTTCAAAGCCCCATCCAGCCTGGCCTTGAACACTTCCAGGGATGGGGCATCCACAGCTTCTCTGGGCAACCTGTTCCAGTGTCTCACCACCCACACAGGAAAGAATTTCTTCCTAAGATCTAATCTAAATCTCCCCTCTTCCAATTTAAAACCATCACCCCTTGTCCTATCACTACATTTTCTGACAAAGATTCCTTGTCCAGCTCTCCTGTAGGCTCTCTTCAGACACTGGAAGGCTGCTATAAGGTCTCCCTGGAGCCTTCTCATCTCCAGGCTGAATAACCCCAACTCTCTCATCCTGCCTTCGTAGGAGAAGTGCTCCATTGCTCTGATCATCTTTGTGGCCCTCCTCTCAACCCATTAAAACAGGTCCATGTCCTTCCTGTGCCGAGGACTCCAGAGCTGGACACAGGACTCCAGGTGGGGTCTCACAAGCGCAGAGTAGAGGGGGAGATTTACTTCCTGTGACCTGCTGGTCACACTTCTTTAGATGCAACCCAGGATACGGTTGGCTTTCTGGGCTGCCAGCGCACACTGCCAGCTCATGTTGAGCTTCTCATCCATGAGCACCCTCAAGTCCTTGTCCTCAGGGCTGCACTCCAGCCATTCTCTGTCTCTGCCAAACTCATATTTGTGCCTGGGATCGCCACGTCCCAGGTTCAGTACCCTGTACTTGGCTGGGTTGAACTTTGTTGGATTTGCACTAGCCCACATCCATCCATAGCTTTCCAACCATTGTCTGCCCAGACTGTATTGTGCTTGTGATTGCCACCTTGCACTTGGCTTGGATGAACTTCATGTGGTTTGCATGAGCCTACCTCTCAAGCCTTTCCAGGTCCTTCTGGATGGCATCCCTTCCCTCTGGTGTGTCGACCACACAGCTTCGTGTTGTCAGCAAACTTGCTGAGGGTGCACTCTATCCCACTGTCCATGTCTCTGACATAGATGTTAAACAACACTAATCCCAGTACCAACCCCGAACGAACACCACATAACTAGCAACCACTTGGACATTGAGCCATTGACCATAACCCTTTGAGTGCAGTCAGCCAGCCAGTTCCTTATCCACTGAGTGGTGTGTCCATCGAATCCATGATTATCCAATTCGGAGACTACGATGTCATGTAGGACAGCATGAAATGAAATGTGTTGCTTAAGTCCAGGTAGATGACGTAGATGATATCTGTTGCCCTGCCCTTTTCTACCAAGTCTGTGGCAGTATCATAAAAGGCCACCACATTTTTCAGGCATGACTTGCCCTTGGTGAAGCCATGTTGGCTCTCACTAATCCCCTCTTTATTTTCCATGTGCCTTAGCAGAGATTCCAGGAGGACCTGCTCCATGAATCTCTGCAAAGGCACATGGAAAATAAAGAGGTGATTGGAGANTGCCCTGCCCTTTTCTACCAAGTCTGTGGCAGTATCATAAAAGGCCACCACATTTTTCAGGCATGACTTGCCCTTGGTGAAGCCATGTTGGCTCTCACTAATCCCCTCTTTATTTTCCATGTGCCTTAGCAGAGATTCCAGGAGGACCTGCTCCATGATCTTGCCAGGCATGGAGGCGAGACTGACTGGCTTCTAGTTCCCTGGGTCTTCTTTTTTTTCCATTTTGAATATCAGGGTTATGTTTTCCCCTTTTCCAGTCAGCAGGAACTTCATCAGATTGTCACGGCTTCTCAAATATGATGGAAAGCAGCTTAGCAACTTCATCCACCAGCTGCCTTAGGACACTTGGATGGATTTCATCAGGTCCCATGGATTTACACACCTTCAGGTTCCTTAGGTGGTCTTGAACCTGATCTCCTACAGTGGGCAATTCTTCATTTTCATAGCCCAGCCCCATTTGCTGCATGAGGAAAGTGCAACAGATGTCTTGCACATCCTATACCATATCTTTGGCCTTGGACAGAGAGAATAGATGGCATTGCAATGGATTTTAAGTACTTCTCTTTGAGCAACTGAATCCTGGCTAGATTATGGTATCTATTTATTTCCAAAAATAAGTAGGGGTCATTGAGAAATAGTCTTCCCAAATCAGAAGTAGTGGAAGTGGAAGTAAGTGGAAGAAGTAAGTGGAAACATCATTCCATATTCCTTAACTCCTGTTCAGAAGACAATTTTGGAAACCACTTGCATGTCTGAAGAACAGAAAAATGTTGTAAAGACCAAGATTAGCATTTATAATGCTATTTCCACTTGCCTTGCTTTAGAGCAAGTTCATCACAGAACTGTACATTTATCTTCAGGTCACATAATAATGTGAAAACTACCGTGGAATCACGGGAACATAGCAATAGCCTTTCTAACCAGCATTCCACAGATGTTTTTAAAAGAACTTCTGGTGCTAAATTGTAGGGGATCATTGTCCTGGATACCATTCTATAGGGATTTTTCCTTTCATTATTATTAATTTATCTGTTATGATAAGAGCTATTGTCAGTCAGGATCAGGTACCTGTTGCTCTAGGGGTTGAAATCACAGAGAGTAAAGCTTTACACAGTTTAGCTCAAAGCAATTGTCCTAACTCATTTCTGCGCAGCCGCCATAACTGTCAGTAAAATGAGAGTTCCAACTGCAAATGGTAGCCTCAGGTGTATTGTTGGAAACTTTGCTATTGTATTAGAGATTCGGGATCCATTAGGTAATGAATGGACTACTTTGAGCAACTAGAGAAGATTAATTCGTTGTTGTTTGTAAATTGCTTTGCAGATACTAAGTCTCATATAAGTGCTCTGTATTACTGTTATTAATGGACTATTTTTATCTGCAGTGGGTATCTCACTTTGCCATTGTTCATATACATAAAGAGAAACTGTAATACTTTCCTTCAGACCAGCATTCAGAACTTCAAAAGAAATTACTTTTGAGCCTGAATAGACTGATTAATGTTTATCAACAACGTGACTGTAAAGAAAGGAAAGAATTTGTGCAAAAATGTATTTAAAATACTGAAAGAGAGATCTCAGCAGATGGTTTGCTAACAGGAAATTTTCAAGTATGACCTGGAAATTTATAAAACAAGAAGCCCTTAAAAGTCCAGCCATAAGCTTTTGTCATATTTTCTCTATAAATATTCAGTCATAAGCTCCTGTCATATCTTCTCCATGTCCTTAATTCTTCTAGAAACACATGCTTTCCTGACTAATATTTTACAGGATATTATCATAGTACCACTACTTAAAAGATTTAAAGAATTTCTTTGTTTGAGAAAGAATAAGGAACAGATTGACAATTAAAGCACACTGATCAGAAATCTTACTTTTAAGAAAAGTATCTTTTACTATGATTACATTTTTTTCATCTGCTACGAACAATAGAATAACTTCTCTATTATTGAACTTAATTTCTGTAGATCTTGTGTCAGACATTGAAGAGTGTTCAGGTGTGAACTGATATATACAGAAGAAACTAACAAAAAAGGCTGTTAGCAAACCTGTTTGCCTAAATATCTTTTCACCCTTAGTCTCATGTGCCTAACATAACACTAGACTATTATCACTCCTGTAAGATTACACAGTTTCTTATATTCTCTGAGAAGTAATTCTGAGAAAAAACGCCAAGGTATGACTCCATTAAATATTATGTTCTTATGTAAGCAACAACATAATTTTGAAACGTGGTAAGCCACCACCCATATCTAGAAAGTAAATGAATATAAAGGATACTTAGCAGTGAAAAGAATTTATAGCTAACCTATGGATATGGTCCACTGCATGTTTGCTCTGCCTCCCTTGCCATCTTAGTAATGTATACTGTTATCTTAGGCTCTGTTCTGTGCTAATGTGGCTGTAAGTGTTTTGAGACTATGGCAGGCTCATACCTGGCCCACTAAGCACATAGACAGAAGATCTGTTTGCACCCCCTTATGCAGAATATTTAAGACATAAGACATGAACCCTCATTTAAGGTACAGTATACATATTTTTTTCATAGGTAGCAGAAAGAAATTAAGAAATTCATCTAGATTCCTATCAGTGTTATCTCAACATCATTTTGGTGTAGACATTACACATTTTTGAACCTCTTTCAAATTAAAAAAACTGGCAGATCAGCCACATCACACAGCTAAATCCTAAGCATCTCTAGTGACTTCAGTAGATTCTTGCCATTCTAGCAGTGAAAGATCAGATTTGTCGAGTCCATATGCAATTGTTTCACTAACTGCATGGAAGCTCCCATCACTCAGACACACTTACATGCAGAATCCTAACTTAACATCAGAACTACATGTTTGTACACTATTTATTCTCAGTGATGGCTCAGGAGAAAACTAGATCAGGCATGTGTCACAGAACAGTTTATTTAATTCTTTAAATTATTTAAAACAGGCAAAAAGCAAATGTATATTATGTCTTTCACTTCAGTGATGGTATTTTTCAGGTGCTACAAAAGTACTGCCACTTCATCTGTATAATCCAGCAATACATTTAAGTCAGATCCTCTGTATTGGATTTTTCAGTTATACGATTCAGTGTTTGGAAGAATCCCAATTATCTGATGTCGAAAATATTGATGAGGTGCTAAAACGCTGTGGTGGCAAAATCTGCTCAAGCCTCTTACAATATTAGATACATATCGTGATGCCTAATATTGTAGTGCCATAGGTAACTTCCCCATTACATAGCATGTTCCTGTTATAAATGTGATTTCTGACATTTTTGCTAAATACTGTCAGAAATAATCCATCATTGAACATCTTTTAGATTGTCCTTTGGGATTCCTTTGAGATTCTGTTAATTTATCACACATGTAAATATGCATCATATGATATTATTCATTTTAAGGAAGTTGTTTCAGGGTATTTTCAGTCAAAATAAATGCATAAACAAACAAGTACACAAGTATTGGGAAGTCTTTGTGTGTTGAATGGATGAAATTTCCTACATTAATAAAATTTATTAGTTAGTAGAAAAGCACTGACATTAGGTTTCTGATATACAGCTAAGCAACTCCATCACAAATTTCCCCACTTCTGCAACTTAACAAGCAAACAAAAAGGTCTGATATCTTAAAAATGTAAAAAAAATAGAAAAAAACATACTCAGTATTTTACTCTTTTTCTATGGGAAGAATGAAAGCACTTCTTTGTTGTAAACATAGAAATGAACAGAAGATAAAAGTGTGCTTTAAGACAGTTTAGGAATAGCCTGTTCATTGCACCTTTCATATTTGCAATTTAAACCTTAATTTTGACTGCCACTTTGTGATTGGGTTTCAGGGAAACATATTGTACTTTACCGTTGTTAATGAGTTATTTTGGGGAAGGAGAGGAAAGGGTATACACAGGTGTGAAAGACTATACTTAGTGCTGAACAATGAAGGAAGATGACTATAATGTCTGGAGGAGTGCAGGATTACAAAACATAGTGTTCTTAGCTCTTCATTTCTGGACCTAGTGCAGTCATTTCTAGCTGTGCAAAGGCTGTCTATCAGAGTGTCAGTATAGTATATTTTGCGTTAAATAGCAAGGAAGAAACAGACTTGACATATGCAAGGACCAATGCAAAGATTGTGACAATAGGTATTTTGTAATGACAATGCTACAGAAGTGTCTTCAAAAAAATAAAGCAAAACTTGCTAAGTTTATAATATTGCTCTTTCCAGTCAATTGGCAATGTTTTTGGATCAGTGGTAGATAAACAAGTACATAGCTTAACTGTATTTCTCATGCGTTACTTTCCCTTGCAGGTTACCTAGTCAAAGAATAAATTTCAACATACAACAGATTTAAAATGTGAATTAAAGTATTGAAGAATTCAAAACAGGAAGCAGAAAATAAAAATTTCAGCTTCACTTTCCTTGAATAAAGGCATTGATGATAATGGGAAATGCATATGACATAGAGGAGGATAGAATTAGACCCATTCTTTCGGGTTTTTTTTCATTTGGAAAGCAAGAAACGTGACCTTTGAGGACTGATTTTGCATTACAGTTTGGGCTTAGTAGTCACTTGGTTTAAAAATTGCAGTTATTATTCATCCATTCTTTGAGAATGACTTTTACTTATCCAAACAGATCCTGTATAAGTAACATAGAGGTAAATGTGCTTGCTAAAAGTTAGAAAATAACTGCTAAATTCAAGAAAAAATGAGAGCCTCCAAGGAACAGTGCTCTGCTTTTTACCATGCATTTTAGAAGATTTTGTCTGCTGTATACAGAAAAATTAAAAACTTGTAGTATCACAGACAGAAATGATTTGCCAGAAGTATAGTCTATCTGGGTAAAAGAATTTCTAAATAAGACACACATGCCAGGAGTTAAGGGAAATATTTTGTGGAAAGCTATTTACCATGTGTGTGTGAACTCCTAATTACCCTGGTCTATGGACTCTTTTAGCGCTACAGTTCCCAGAATTTCCATACAACATAGAAACGACTTTTGTGTCTTTATATCCTCTCAAAAGCTGTGATAATGCAACAAAATTAAATTGTTGCTAAGTGTGTTTCCTCAGAGAAAGGCTCAAATATATATATTGTAGTGGCAGGTTGCTGGCAAATTTATATTCATTCATGTTTGCATTTAGTAACATACAATGAAGAGGTGAATTTAAGTAAGCAGGAATGTCATTTTCTTCCTGAAATGGGTGGTGTAGAAATATTATTTTGTAAGAATGAAAATCAAAAGTCGGGCATCTATTAAGAGGAAGAAAGCATCTGATATTGATTACCCACTGAAACAAATAGTTATTTAATGTATTTTATTATATTTTATTCACAATTTCACAAAACTAGGAAATTTGATTCTGGAGAAGAAATTGGTTAATATATATGCTTTCATCATTAGGAATCTGAATACAGCACTGGCAAGTTCAGTGTAGGAATCTAGATGGATTAGTAGGGATCAGAAAACTTCCTTTCGTTCATAGAGGTATTAGAATAGGATGCAGAAATTAGATGAGGCTGGACAACCACGTGGACTTATAAGTTGCTGTATGGAATTCAAGCATTCAAGCATTTCATTTCACTTTGGAGAACTAGATAAAGTACTCTGGTACTTTATGTATGGTAAAGTTAACTAACTTGTAGGCCAAGATGATTTCAGAGTTTTGATGAAATGAACCACATACAGAGACATATTAGGAAGCATCTACTCTCTCTTAGTCCACCACTGCTTCAGTCCTTGGTTAAGCTTTGTGTAAGACCTAAGGATTTGCATGCCCATTAATAATTCCTAAACAATAGCTCAGTTTTACTTTTTCCCTCTGTCTACAAATTCTTCTCATCAGTACTTTTATCTTATTTTTGTGATGTGAAAATATTTGCTAAACAAGAGTTTTAAACAATGGTGGTTTGCTCTATATAACATTCGAGTCAGGAAATTGGACATAGTAACCACAAAAAGTTTCCTTCCTCTTGACTAGTGGTTTAGTATCTGTGAATGTCTGCCATATATCAGACACGGAATTCTTATCAAAATAAGATAATTTGGAGAGATTGTCAGTTATACTCTAAATGTTTCAAACAGAAGAAAAGTAAAAAGGGGGTGAGAGACAGTATGTTAGCTAATTAGTTCAACAAAGTGAGTCTTCTATCTGAATGTCTTCCAAATATCAGTCAAGATAAGAAAAAAGAAGATTTTTAGGCTTGGAAGTAGAATCATGTTCTTTGTATGAATTGCTGTGGATTGAAGAACACAGTCTTTATTCCCACCATTTTAAAGTATGAATTTTTGAGATTTCAGTATAGGACATCAACTCATATTACTGTAATCATGCTAACACACAGAACACTGTAAATGAACCTTATTTGATTTGATGGCTCATTACTTGCTTTCACAAAAGTGCTCTGAGAATACAGCGTATCAAATCAAAACACACACACAATGCAGACTTTTGAAAAAGTCCTGAAATGATCCCAAGAAGGGAGAGTATAGTCCACGTACACCTAACTACGGAGTACAAATACAGCGTCAGTGACATTCATCAAGCTAAAGTGAAATACTCTGATGAATGTTTCTTAGATGATAACAAAAAGGCGTGTGTGTGTGAGGTGGTGGTGTCATCTCCCAATGGAATATGAAAGTGATTTCCCAGTTTCATGGGGTACATATCAGCCTGCATATTGGCCATTTTCCCCACTCTTTACTACCTTGAAAGACTTGTGCACCACAAAATGCACCCCAAGCGCATACATCAAACAGGATTACCCCACAGTCTCAATCTTTATGCTACGTGCTGTTTAACTCGCACAGTATTGCCACAACTACCATACTCCCACATTCACGGTCTTTATCTCACAGTATTATAACACAGTCAATACTTTCAGAACCTTTAACCTTCCCCACACTCCTTCTACCTGGCAGCACTCCCTTACAGAAGAAGGATTTATTGAGAAAAGTGCATGTATCCTCTGGGATCAACTACAGTATCTGGTTGAAGAATTTTCTTATAAAAATATCAGGATGACCCACTTGCTATCTGGGGATCTCCCTTTGGTTTCAAATTCTACTTTAGAGATGAACAATTTAAAATATAGGTTTTAATAGCCTGAATTTTAAACACATATTTTATTAGCTGCAGTCCCGTTGTGCTTTCAGATGGGATAGAGTTAATTTTTTTTTACTAACAGCTGGTATAGTGCTATGTTTTGGATTTGGGATGAGAAATGCTTTTGATAAAATTGGTAGTTTTAGTTGTTGCTAGGCAGTCAAGTAGGCTGGGGGTGCACAAAAAACTGGGGGGCTACAAAGCCAGGACAGTTGACCCCAAGTGACCAATGAGAGTTTCTGTACCATGTGACATCATGGGCATTAGTACAAAGCTGGAGGGAGAAGAAGGGAGGAGGGATGTTTGGAGTGATAGTGTTTGTCTTCCCAAGTAACCCTGTTTTTCTGGAGATGGCTGAAGACCTCTCTGCTGATGGGAAGCAGAGAAGGAATCCTTTATTTCGCTTTACTTGCATGTGCAACTTTTGCTTTTTTTAATAAACTGTTTTCATCTGAGCCCACGAGTTTTCTCACTTTTACTTTTCTGATTCTCTCCTCAGTCCCAGCTGGGAGGAGTTAGCAAGTGACTGCATGGTCATAGCTGCCAAGTGGGGGTTAAACCACAAGTCCAAATAAATATTTCTTTATGAAAATGTAACAACAGTTATAAATTGTTCTTGGATGTGGATATCAGATCTGTCATTGTATTTGCTGTGTTCTGATACTACCCACTGGACTAGACCAATCTAGAGAACAGGAATAGGAGGGTACCTAATTTCTGCCTCCATTAGAATTCTGTTTGAGGTGATCAGGTTCTCACAGGAGCAGACCAACTTCAGAACATAATGAAGTACAACTCTAAGGAGTCTCTACAACTCCAGAGAAAGGCCAAAATTTTTGTCCCAAATACATGATTTTTAGAATCACAATTTTGATCATGGACAGCTGAATTTTGCATGTGTGCCATTGGTTACTATTACCTTATTTCTAACTCATTGGACTCAAGCATATATTGCAGTACTGAAAATAGCACAGAATATAACTTGAAAACTTCTTACCACATATTTTAAATCTCCTTTTGCTCTCTATATTCTTATGTTAAGATCCTCAAAGCATGGTGTAGTTCTAGAAACCTGGATTGCTTGATGAACATAGAATTTTTTAACAGAGAAAATGACATTATGGAATTCAATGGCAGATCTGCCATTATGCATCTGCCCAGAGACTTCTGGACCAGATCCCTGGATCTGGGCAGTTACGAAATTCTAACTAGTGTCAGTACTGTCTTCCTGATCAGTATGGAGCCTGTGGAGCCTTTTGTTCCCACACATGCATGTGAAGAAAACTGGAAACATAATATAGAAGAAAGACATGTGATACATAAATGCACACCTTCAGTTTCTATTTGAGTTTGGTAAAATAAAGAGGTAAGTAATGGGAAGAGTCATATAGAAGATTCATCGTGAGAACAAAAGTGATTGCTTAGGCACCTGATAGGTGGGGATTTCAGCCTTTTACATCAGGACACAAAGGGTCCATTTCAGTTGCTCCAACATAGGTGGCTACTGCCAATTATGATAGTTTAAGACATCTGAGTTGACTCCATGGAGCTATGAAATATGACACAAGACTGAACTCCTCTACAGAAGCAGCTGAAGGCCAAGTGGGTTATTTGAGGGCATCTCAAATGACTGACTCGAGCTGAACTGAACTAAGACCATAAGCTGCATCACAGTTCCGTGCTAAAACACCAGAATTTATAAATCTGTTTGTGAGCCAGATGCTAAAAAATAAGTTACAGACTAGAAGGCATTGCACTTGACCAGCTTCTAGTGTCCACCTGAGGGGAAACTTTAGGCTCCATTTACTATATTGACTATATCTTGACTGCATAGGAAGCTTAGACACAGAGCTGACATCTAAATATTGACATATAGACATCTATATTTAGATGTCTTAATCTGAAGCTGCTCACATAAGGGTGGAATTGAAAGGAAGAAGGGAAAGGACCTCCAGAGGAGATAAGAGATAGATCCATAAGATTTCAGAGAAAATCAGAAATAGTTAAAGAGCTGAATCATATGACCGGTAAGGGAAGGAACTAATTTATATATTTTATCAACATGTGCTGTATACATTATTTAAACTAGTGTCAAAAGGGTAAATATGGCATATTGATACACAGTAGAATAATTAAAACAGAGCAGCTGACTAAAGGAAGTTCAGAATTAAAAAAAATAAACAATGGCATGTAACTGATATCAGAGTAAGCCAAATTCTATTTTTGATGGATTAGTTAGACTGAAGCATGTTCAAAGACAAACGTAAATCAAGATGCATGAATAAGAATGAGTACCTATAAGTGAATAAAGACTTAATAAAAAACACATGAAAGAAAAAAAAGTAGTTTTAAAGCCTAGAGTTACTGTATACTATAAAATGAACAAACAGACAAATAGACATTATCTGCTGGTAACATTCTGTCATATGAAGGAAAATTCAACCCACCTTCTCTAGCAAAAGTTAATTGAACTTATATTAAATAAGATGTGCTATAAATTACTTGAAAAAGATTCTACATGACTTAGGGAGCTGAAAAAAAATTAATACAAGTATGTGAAAACATAAAAGATCAGTAATTGGGTATTTCTGAACAGATTAGAGGAAACAGATCGAGAGTCTGCCAGTTTGGCAGGGTAGAAAATACTCACAAATAAAAAATATAGTATCAAAATATTATTAGAAAAATTAAATTACTTGGACTAGACAATACAGAAGCAAGCAAAATTTGAACACTTGTGTGAAGTATGGAACATTCCTTGTTTGTGGGCAGTTTGGGCTTGCAGTATAGTCAATAGGAGTCAACGTACTAATCACCTTGTAGAATTGGACAGATGGTGTGTATTGTGTGCAGTTCATATTTTATTTAATTCTCTGGCAGAGGAAAAGAATTACAGGTCAATATTTGTCAGGAAGTGCTGCAGCTAATGAGAAACTAAAGGAGAATAATGTGTATGAGCTTTTACTTCCTTTTTACTTGGAAAGCTAGTGACTCTGTTAATTAAACAAATGCAATATATCCAAATGAGAGGTTTTCAGGCAAAGGAGAAATATAACCCATGCATTTCTGTCACATTTATCAATTACAGCTGTGACCTCACTGCAGAAAAAAAATTAGGGTTTAGTAAAACTACTGGTAATATTATTTACCTCTTTATTAATCAGTGCTTATCTTCACAGCAGCAAAGGGCAAGCAATAGCAAATGTTCTTGGGTGTTTTCTTACCTTCAGAAATGAGACAGTGCCAGATTATCACAGCAGAGCCACGGGCTATTGTTCTGTGAAGCAGCCATGGACTCTGTTTTCTGTCCATCTCTGATTTCAAGCAGCACAACTGTTCATGTGTTGCTGGTTTTTCAGTATGGCTATTCCAGTCTTCTGGTTCTGATAGCAAAAGAAGTGCTTGAAGTGAAAACTGAAGTCAATATGGTATCCTTATCTTTGACTTCTATTTCAACAAAAGTTTGCAAAAGGCACAGGTAAGATTCAATATGCTTCCATGAGGTCCCTGGCTACTATCAAAATTTTGGGTGCCGAGGAGGAAGTCTGATTAAACAAAACACCTAAAAGTTACCAGTAGTCATAGGAGGGAAACAAAGGCCTGAGTGGGAAATTCTATCTGCTTAAATCAGACGTTTAAACTAAGGTCTACGGGATCTCCTACTGAGGCCTTAGCTATTTCTGCACTCACAATTTGGTACAAAATTGTAAGTGGTACTACTGCAGCTGTGAATCAGTGAATACCGATTGTCCCAAATTGCTGCATGTGGCTGTGGATCAAGGTGTGATTTTGGATTAAACAAATGCAGTTATACTCCTTGTGAAGAAAGTAAAAGTGGAAACTGCTTCTTCTGTACACCAAAGGCACTCAGTGTTCATAATAGAAACCTGAGGGTTTGAACCAGAGTCTGATTCTTTGCGTCCAAACTGCATTCATACCAATAGCTTCAAACCATACTCTGAAATACGAACTCTGAGATTTGTGTAAATACAGAAGCTTCAGCACAAATTGCTTTGATCTACAGATCCATTCTTTCTGAGCCAAATTACTTGCTGATGTAGCGACCGTTGCCAATGTGCCTTCAGTGACTATATAAGGAACTTAGACATAGCAAGACTGCTTCTTAAGTAAATAAAAAAATAAACAGGTGGACTGTATTTCTTTCACACTAATGTTTCTCTCAA
Source organism: Pedionomus torquatus (assembly GCA_013398155.1). NCBI lineage: Eukaryota > Metazoa > Chordata > Aves > Charadriiformes > Pedionomidae > Pedionomus > Pedionomus torquatus. The sequence goes on from VZRU01017410.1 coordinate 14,491, forward strand.
ATAAATCTAACTGTGAAATGTCAGTATTTTAACTCTGAAACACAAGCTAGTTTTAAGAACTAGAGATTCAGGTTTACATATGTGGGAAGATTGTAATCTGATTTAATGTGGAAATGATACCTCTTTGGAGTCAACAAACTGTGAAGATTTAGTAAGAAGAAACAGCAATCTCATTTCTCCCCTCCTCTCCTTTTTCCTTCCACCCTCTCCCCCCTGCCCAAGCCAATTACACTGAGAAATTCCAGCAGATTTAAAGAGAGATGCTTTGCAAATGCATACCATGTGACAACCATTGCTATAAGACCTTGCAGTCTAAGTTGGCCAGATTAGATCTTGGAAAAGGGAAGTAAAATTATTGTCATTTTTTAGGTAGGTGGAAAACTAAGACAGAAGAGATCTGCTTCTGACCTTTGCACATGGAAGAGAGTAGAAGAAAGAACTCCATGACTTCAGAATGAGTTTAAAGTTTCAAACACTGTATTCCAAGCCCAATAAAGCAAGATTGGTGGGATTCAATTCAAGGCTCAGACTACAGTAGTTTGGACAAAATAATAGCTAGCTTCTTAAATACATCTGTATTAAAAAAGAAGAAACCAGCAGAAGAAAATAATCACTAAGAATATAATCATTAATCACTATAATGACTAAGTTTACTGACCCAGGTCATGAATGCAGGGTAATGTAGCAGTTAAAAGGCTACAACAGTATAATGTAAACAGTAAAAAACTTGTAGACAATCAAGAAAGGAAAAAATTATTCCCAGAACATGATGATAAAATTACTTTCTAATATTTTCTAAAGTTATTTTAAATCAACCTGGTACTATGAAATCTTTTGGTAAAATCAGGATTATCATGTGAAATTAAACCAAAATCTAATAAAAGTTGTAAGTCTTTAACAATTTTTTTTCTACCTTTCCTTTCACCCCCGCTTCTTCTGTATATAAACCCAGAAATTACATGTAGGATACCTAGTAGAGAAAGAAAACATCACCTTCACACATCATCTCTCTGCATGAAGTGATTCCAATTTCCACAAAAAAGAGTCACACACTAAATAATCAAATTTTGGTAGAATATCCTGAGAAACGAATTGTCACTAATTGATTCAAAACTTATAGATTTATTCAGAACAATACTGTATGTTATGGAGGATAATCTTTCTCAGAGCACATAATTCCACTATTTCAAACTCAGTCTTGGGGCAACTGATTAATCAGAAATAATTGTTGATAATCAGGATGTAAGCAAATTCATGGTCTCTCCTATTAAATGTCAGCTTTCATCATGTCAGATTTCTTTGTCCTGTGTCCTATGTTCCATGTCCCATGTCTCATTATTGAATTAGACAACATATATTTCTAAATGTGTGACCTCAGATAGCTATTATATTTTGGTTGGATTTGGAGTGAATGTAGGAAGGCATCTTAAAACAATCATTACTACCTTTTCTGTTTCTGAATCAAATCCCTTCCTTCCTTCCTTCCTTCCTTCCTTCTTTCCTTCTCCTCCCCCTAAAAAACCCTTTGATTTATGTGTACTTTGTTAGTGCCCAAATCAGAACATACATAGAACATACATATTTTTTCCTTTCCAGAGTCATTGGGATAGAAACATCCTGCCAAAATGTTGTACTAGAAAAAAAGTTTGGTTTTTTTTTTTTTTTATTAAGGGTAGAATTCAAATTTCCTACATGTAGCCTTCAAAGTCAAGATTTATACCTAAATACTGAATTTTCTGCCATGTAGGTCTTTTCCTTAGAAGCATATAAAGCTTTTAGGCAATGAAGAGGATTTGGGTTTTCTGTTACAGTCCATGGAAATCTAATCAGTGCAGTCGATGACACGTGAATCAGTTGACCACACACAGATGTTTAGTGCCTCTTGAGATATTCTGGACTTCTTCAGTGGCCATTTCAGATGGACACACATCTCCTATAGGTACTAGACCATATCTGCCAGCCTGGGCAGACTCATATACCACAGAGTGTCTTAGACATCTCTAGAAGTTAACAGTAGGCAAGATTCTGGCTTTTGGAATATGCTGAAAAATACAAACCCTATAGGACTTCTAACGTTGCTCTAGAATGCAAAGTCAACTTGTTGAGAAAGTCACATTGCACTCCAGAATGACCAATGCCTTCTGTATTACTGGGTGAATTTTAATGAAGACTGTGAGTTTTGTAGAGGCTGGTGTCTATAAAACGCTGAAGATAATTAAGTGAGTCATATGCTTTTATAATTACTATTCCTTATGCTTCTAAAACTTTCCCTTAACCAAAATTTAATATGTTTTAAAATTACAAATGTGGTTTAACTTACGTTTAGTTTTTTTACACATCAAAAGAACAACTGTTGATTCATGTAGAGCAATTTCTTGGGGGGAGGAAAGTAGGACAAACAATTTAAACTAAAAGGCAGCTGCTGTAACTTGGCTATCTATGTACCTATGGCTTTAACCATATTTTAGAGTTCCAGAACTCCACAAGGGACTGTTGATGATAGAGTATTTACAAAAGATGTAAATATTATTAATTAAGCCTAGTAGTCTGATGACAGAAAATTGCTGTTGCACAATACTGTCTTTGAAAAGTGGTAATTCTGAAAAAGATAAAAAAGAAGCCATCTTTGATCATATCAGCTAGCAGCTAGGCAAGCGACTGAGTTCAGTCTCTGGCCATTTTTAGTAACTCATTGTTAAACCGAAGTATGTATGCAGTTACATAACCTTGGTGAAATTTTAACGTGGACATTTTTCATTAACTTCTTTTCCTTTAATGAAAACAAAAATGAAAAGGGAAAAAAGAAAGAAAATAAAAGAAAAAAGGTGGCCCCAAATAAATGAAACTCAATTTCACGGCACATTATCTCTCTCAATTCTTTCCTCTCAGCTTTCATTTTCATTAAAATCACAGACAACCATAAATTAATAATTACTTCAGGTTGACTAAATGCAGGCCACACTATTTAGCTCTCGTTTTCTTACAGTGGCCCTTCTTGTTCATGCTGGAAAAATGTTAATTTAGATAATGTGGCTTGCCCCTTGTCATATAATTCTGTTTTGCAGTTTCACTGATCTATAATGGTCTGTTCTTATTAGGTAGTATTAACTTTATCTTATGTTCAATCAAGCTTCACAGTTTCCTCCGACAAGATAACTATTGTGAAATATCAGATGAAATGTTCTATTATACATATTTCTGTTATATTTTGATTCATCTTTACGTTGTAACAGTATTCAGCAACATCTGTAATTTCTTCCAGTAATAAATTTATTGTCCATTAGCCCAAGCCATATGTGAGACTTTTTTTGGCAGGAACTACAGAATATATACCTCAGTCTACTACTTTACAGTTTATGCACATTTCAAATTAGACATTTTATCAACCTACTTTTCAATTAAGAATGGGTGAATCGGTTCAAAACTGAACTTTCACCCAGAGCTTGAATCCAATTGGTTTCTGAGGTTTGAAACAATTTAGTGTGGTTCAGTTATCCACAATTTTTTTCTTCTTTTTGGCAGAGTATTCCAGTAGTGAATGATGGAAACTGAGACTTACAGCAGCATTTATTTCTCATTGGTCATTGACTTGTTGCTATTGTCTTTTTGATTAAACCATTTAACTTCTCCATGCCTCAGTTTACCCATCCTTAGAACATTTCAGTTCATCTCAGATGGGTATCTAGAGGTCTTCAAGGGAAAATTAGGGATATATCCTCCTCTAAAACTCCTTATTTCAATATAGGTGTATGTTTTGTCAAATATTTATAAAAGAAAATATACAAAATTAAACTTTTAAATTCCACTGCCAATATGATACAACCGACATTTGTTTTTTTATTTATTTATAGGTAGAGAACACCTGAAAGCTTATGCAGTAAAGGTGATATATTTTCATGCAATAACTTGTGCAATGTAATTAGATGAATATCAGTTGTGTTGCCATATGTGTAGGAATTTACTAGATATGTACCCACACCTATCCAAACTAAGTAAATCATTGCAAATACCTGTAAATATGAGAGGTCAAATATGACTGTAAAATTCTTATGGATTATGGGGCCCCCTTTTAATGAGTGGTCATGGAGTGTAATATAATCAGTAAAATTTATTTCAGATAAGTTCTCATTTATTTTCACCCCAAAAAATCTTCTGAAAGCAAGACATAGGAAGTTACCTAACATGACATTAAATACCATTGATAAACATTTGAAAGTGATATTTATCTTTTTTTCCAAGTGTCAGGGTTCTAATTGCCACGGCATATGTTCTCTAATAAGATATAGATACTCACAGTTTGAAATACATGCATTTTTCTGAGTGAATAGCATATTTTCTTCCACCCTTGAAATTTATTTATTTATATAAACATTCTGGTAACAGGCTACTGACATATGGCCTAAGCTAATTCCTTAGCTTTTTTGTTTGTTTGTTTCTAGGGAAATAAGCAAAAGTAATTAGTGGAAGTTAGAAGAAAGAAGAAGAAGAAGAAGAAGAAGAAGGAGGAGGAGGAGGAGGAGGAGAAGAAGAAGAAGAAGAAGAAGAAGAAGAAGAAGAAGAAGAAGAAGAAGAAGAAGAAGAAGAAGAAGAGCTAGCCTGCAAAATTGTTTTTGTTATATATAAGTATTTCTCTGGACACTACTAATATATCTGAATCTTGTGATCTGCAGTAGATTATCAGCCAACTTAAGAAAATATTTCAAGGTTTATAATAAATTTTGATTGGCCAATTGCATAATATATGAATGCATCTTTCCTGAACTTATAAATATTTATCAGCTACCAAGGCAATATACTTTAAAGGACCAAAGAAGCTTCTATCATCCGAGTGATATAGCTCAACAGTGATACACATATTTCATAGGCTTAATTTTTGGCAGTCTTTAGGGGTGCACCTAGAAAAAAAAGAAATGTGATCTAGTTTACAGAGTAATACATAAGAAAACAAGAGCTGTTCATTTATGTAAGTTGTATTAGTAATCACAGCATTGTTGTCATTGGCAAGTCAGTTCACCTTCGAAGTCCTTTATAGTTATGTCGCCTTTGAATCAGAAAGATGAACTGACTTGCCCAATGACAAGTGGATCCCCTTTCTGCAGACTGTAGTACAGCGTATCAACTTCTAAGGTAGGATTATTCTTCCGAAAGCATGGATGTCTAGAGCATAAATGTCTTCATTTCAGCTTGTCATTTAGAATCCCCATATAGTCAATGGAGAGGAACAAGCACTTTGTATCATTCATCTTACCCTAATGCAGCTATTAAATATAGGTCAGAGGAACTGCACTTTAATACTGCCAGTTTCTGAACACTGACTCTTAACAGAATTTAGACAAGTAGCTCATATGTAGATGTCTTCATCATAGACAGCTGAATTTGGGCAAATGTGTCCCTAAAAACCTGTCTTTACATACTCTTAAGCCACCATCATTACCAGATGTTAATAAAAATACTTCTATACATTTTGCTGGTATCAACAAAATTTAGGAAAGGAAAAGGTAAGCAGGTAGTGTATTTGAGAGGCCTTTTGCCCATGCAGCATACAAAATATAAGAAACAGTATTTCCTGAAAAATTTTCTTTCATAACAGCAAAACCAAAGTTGTCTGAGTCATATTACACAGTAATTTTAGGGAAGAAAAGACAAATTAAATTGTTACAGAATTAAGGTTTTCTAAAGTACTTCCAGGGAAATTATTTTAATTAGTGTTCCTTTAAATAAAAGCCAGGAGAGCGTTTTCCTTTTCAATAATAATTCTTTTGTTCAGCCCCAATCCAAACATTGCAGCACTGTATTAATGTGAGACAATTTGAAAAATGGAACTGACTAGTTTCCATTTGACTGAAATGAGAACAAGATCTAGCCTTAGGCAACAGGAGCATAACTAGCCAAAAACAAATGCCATTTTTAAATTTCATGAAGTGATTATTTGCTGTTAAAAAGTCAGTATTTCCCAACACATATAAGACAGTAATAGAATCTGAGCTCTCAAATGACCTTATGCTTACAAAGGAAATAGCTGTAATATATCAGCCATTCCTGTGGTCACTGGAAATAAGGCTCTATCAGATCTTGTGTGAATTAAAATAGTATAAATTAGTATAGCACTACTTCAAATTGGAGTAGTACCATAAACTTCAACAAGCTGATTCAGATCAACAGATATATGATTTACTAATTGTCCAGTGATGGATCTGACTCATCAGATTTTCAATTTGACTGATTGGTCTCTTTAGAAGTATTCCTTTTATACATCACTCTAGTGTAACAGACCTATATAAAACGGGAAGGGGAGGGAAGGGAAGGGAAGGGAAGGGAAGGGAAGGGAAGGGAAGNGAGGGAAGGGAAGGGAAGGGAAGGGAAGGGAAGGGAAGGGAGATGATGAAGATTTGGGTAGAAAGCTAGAACCCAGTGAGAATGAGTTATCTATAGAAAATAATCAAGTCATGAAGCTGTGTTTGTTCTTGCACAGGATGAGCCAACAAATGTACTTTCAATTAAATCCTAATTAAAGAGAGCACTGTAAATCTTCAGAATCTCTTATTTTCACATCAGGAAACACAGTTGTTTTTATGAACAATGACTCTGTTGTGACACTCACATAAACTCCTCGCCTTATAGTTAAACCACTGAATTACAGGAGATGTAGTAAAATTTCCTTCATTGTGGGAAAAAGAGTGCCTACCTTAGAGGAAGTATAACTAGCCACATCTCAGATTTTTTTCTGTTTTCTTTTGTATACCTCTCTGTGTCTCTGTAACTCCTCAGGACTCTTTCTACATGTACTTGAGGCTAAACTGCACACCAGCAGTTTGTTTGGTGTTTCTCCAATTTGCTTTCCAACTGTTTGCTCCAACATGACCCAGTTAAAAGGGCTGGTTCAGTCACAGATGTTTCTTGAACATATAGGACTGCATTCGTCCTGTATAGAGTTAGTTTTTAAGACCATCAGTTTCAAAATGATTGTCTTAGATTTATTCCATAGCCAGTGGCAAAAGACAGTTACTTCAGAGTACATTTCAGATAGCCTGGGATCCAATCAGTTAAGGACCTGAAACACTATCACCCAGATGATAATCCAAGTCAAATTCATGTGTGTGCTACCATTATACATAGACACACATATATTTACTTAAAAAGGAGACATGGGGTACCCAATTTCCACATGCAGGAGGATAGCAAAGAAAGCCATTTCTTGATGGTAATTTTATAAAATCCTTTAACCATGTGCTAAAAGCTGATCATTAAATCATTTATGTTGTAATCCCTTCCACATACATATACTAATGGCTTTCTATAGCTGTACACATAGGTAAGTAGAAAATATGGTTAGTTAACTGTACTTATATAGTTATGCAATTAGTTAACCATATACTAAATTTTTAATACATTTTGCAGATAGACAAGAAATAAAAAGACACCAATATAGAAATAAAACAGACTAAACCCCCCCCCAAATCAAAACCCAAACATTTTTTTTTAATATATTTCTAGCTGTTGTGTTACACTGTGATATGATAGAACCTTGCTGAGTTTTCCTGGCTCATGCTGAGTATATCCACAGTGCAATGTTACCTGCGGGGAGGTATTCCTGATATTGAGACATAGCACCAAAACCCTCACAATTGTGCAGCATATATGTAATTTATGTACTTTATTCCATACTCTTGTCACTCCGAAGGAACTGGTTCTGAAAAAAACCCAAAACCAAATAGCAAATGCTATAGTATTTTATCATGTACTGCTAAATACTGTAATTATGTACTTAAATTCTTTCCATGTCTATGGATCTATGAGTGAACATTCATTCTTTGAAGATTTCTGCTTCTGGGGAGCACTGCTATGGATTGCGATGCATCATTTTCTGTAAAGACATACTTTACAATAAAATGTTTCAATTACCTAAAAATTTATAACACTGATAACATTAGTATGACTAGGGATCTAGTAAGTATTTTTTCAGAATCCTTGCCTGAGCTTGCTGGACAATCACACTATCTAGCTTTGAGGAATAATTTCCTAGGACTCTGTGTTTTGTTATCTCTGAAAAGAACAAATGTGATTGTGTAACCCACTTTTTACTGTGTGTTTCAAGTCTCCTCTGCCCAATCCTATTGTGAAGGCCTGAGAGAAAATTTTTAGCGTTTCAGTACCACAATGATGAGATTGTACCTCACAAGTGCTGACCAAGAAAATTCCCTTTGATTTCAGTTCTTGAGGGGAATAGTGACACATTATTTTTTCTAATAACCTGTGCTTTAAAGTAATTGAAGGTGAAGACTAAATGTTTCTACTATCAAAATGTCAAATCCCCACCTAAACAGTTAAAGGTCTGATTTTCTGGTCACAGAAATGTTTAAATCAGGTATATGTGGGAAAATAAAAATAAAGCACTTACCTGGTTAACTGCATGAGACAGAATGTACTTACTCAGAACTCACAGACAGCATTTTTTCAATATTCTTAATGCTGAACAATTTAAAAAAATTAAAATAAAAATTAAAACAATTTAAAATAAAAATTATATAACTTAGTTGCACTAAGACAGATACTTTGATATAAATCTATATGCTTTGCAAGGAAATGATGTTATATTTTCCACCTTCTCAGATTTTAGTTTACTAATACAGAAGGAAAAATGATATGCAAAGAAGAAAAGGAAAAAAAAAAAGAAGCTGAATTCTTACAGAATGGATCTTTGACTGTTCTCACCTTCTGCCAGTCTCACAGGCAGGAACAAGATTTTCAAAGCATTTAGACCCACAAATATACATTGCACTCCAGCTATGCTTCTTAGTTGTTCATACATGCACTATTTTTACATCAATACCCATTTTTTGCATAGATTAGAGACTTTGAGATGATCAGATCTAAGAGTCCCCTTTAACACTTCAAGTTTAAAGTAAAGAGTCTAGACTTTTCTGTAGCTGGTTGAAAAAAAAAAAAAAAAAAGAAAATCCTCTTATGTCTTCTATTGCATCAATCACTGTTCTTCTTTACTAGCTATTCCCTTCAGAATACTTTGAAATGAGATCTGTCTTTGGATTGTCCTACCTGCCACAGTTCAAACACCTTTCTAAAGAGTGGCAATAAAAAGCTCTAAGTGCAAACCTGGCAGAACAAGGAATCATTAGACCCCTTAGATACTGTGAAGGTGGTGATTACATAAGAATCTATACAGATAGATGAAAGGTTTGGGAAAACATACTATGTTAGCAGAACTGTAGGGATTTATCCCCTGCATGCAAATAACTTTAAATTTAGAAATCTTGTGTACGCAAAAGATTCAAAGTGGGGCTGCAGTCACTTACAGTCAAAATTTGACAATGGACAAGAAATTGCATTTTTATTTGTAAATCTGACATACATCTACGTTTTGCATATGTAGCTATTTATAATGCATGTGTAACTGTTTATTTCTATCTAATCAGAAACAGACCCCCATGTGTTTATGTAATAAACCTTCATCCTGTGATTTTTCTAAATTTTGGGTAGTAGATGACATACTGTCATGACTTGCAATTAGTAGATAGCTATTTTGTTTTTGAACTGTTTGACCACAGAAGGCTTTTCAAAATTGTTATTTTCAATTGGGCTTCACCTGAAGAATTTATGGAAAATTAGGCAAGTCCTGCTATTCTTAGAGAGTGAAAGTGGATGTTTTTTTTCCTCAAATATTGACAGCACCAGACTACTTTCTCAGGTTCAGCCCCAAAGACCTTTAACAAAGACCTGCAAAGTGAATTGTGGCTTGGATCTTGGCTTCTGTGGACTTCCAGTGGAGGGAGGAATGTTCCCACACTCAACGTGCTGCTGCCCCCTCTTGGCAATTTTTTTTTTTAGCGCAGTTGACCAGCTCGCTAGGGTGTTGCATAGATGGACGACTGGCTGGTGAGGCACTCTTCTTTCATTGTCTCACTGCTTTAGTTAAACTAATTTCTTGGCTTTATTTCAGCACCTGTAATCTGAAACACATTTTCAAGCCAACAGTTCAAGACTCTACAAGTTACTTTATAAAAATTTCCTGCAAAATCTTATTAATAATTTTTTTTCAGAAACATGTATGTATCTACAATTTCCCCATACAGATTTCCTTCAGCTGCTGCCTTTTCAATATTGTCCCTCTTTCCAGTTTTATACCTACGTAGCCTAAGATCCCACACTCACTGCTCTGTCCCCAGCATCCTTCTGCCTTTTGGATTTAGAAATGTTCTCAGGAGAAATTAGCACAGCAAAACTTGTGGAATCTGTAAACACACTATCAAATGCTTTGCTCATTATACACCAAAGTGGATTGTCCTTACAACTTCCTTTTATGTTTATGTGTGTCAGCTGCTGTTGAGGCCTTTTATTACTCTAAATCCATCAACTTGAAGGTCACACTTTTATAGACCGTTGATGTCACTGCATTTTGCATTTGGTGTAATGTGTGCTTGAAAATATAGTGAAGGCAAAAGGGCTTTTGGTTTCCTTGGGGAGTCCCATGCTATTATGACCATGACCAATCAAATGAAGTTTCACATGGCATTTTCTTGTAAAGTAAGAACTTTATCTGCAAGGTATGGATATGGACTGAGTTACATTCTGATATAATGTGCTTCTTATTTTCAGGTTTTTTAAATTTGTTCTGACAATTAAAAAGCTATTTAATTTAAATGGAAGTTAGCACACATGGGTGGACCTCAGAGAGGCGTGTTTTCTTTACAATCTAAATTAGTTCCTAACTTATAGATATATTTATTTTTTTCAGAACAATATTATGATGTGTTCTGCATTTTGATGTGAGTAAAATAGTGTATTATTCTGTCTGCATGTGTAGTTCCAGTGTTTAATTCTGAAAAAAAAGGGGTAATTCCAGAGTGAAAAAAAGATAAAGAAAAATCCCCCAAATCCAAATACATATTGTTCTCTGTTTGTTGCTGATGATAGCTGTCAAGGTAAAAAGAGAAATCAGTACTTTCTACAAGGCATTAATTTCTCTTTTCAGATGTAAAGCTAGCAAAATGGAATACTGAAAAAGAAATATTTAAAACTGAAATAACTTCATCTCCTGCTAGAATATAGCGGGAAGGAGACATAGATTTGAGGACAATATTTCAGGTTTATAAAAATGTATGTGAAGAGTTGTGTCCCAAGATAAATGAGAAAAGAAAAAAAGAAAGCATTGCTATTGAGACTCAGTAGACATCTAGTCTCTTTGGATGATACAAACTTCTTAAAACTTAGTGTCCTGGTTTGAGGTAAAACGAATCAATTTTCTGTTTTACAATTTTACTTTCTTAGCTAGGCCTCTTCTAACTAACTAAACTCTAAAATTAACAGCACATTGTTCAGAACTGTTTTGTCTCACAGTGATAAGACCTGATTATACCAAGGGATGGTGTGCAGAGAGGCCCTTGTTTATACTTATTTCTAGAAGAACCAAGGTCAGGTAATTTTCATCATTTGCCCCATTGGAGGGTCGGAAATGGAAAAGCACAAAGGGGTCCCACCTGCAAGGCAGAGCGGACAGGACAGGTGACTCAAAACTGACCAACAGGGGTATTCCATCCCATCTACATCAAGCCCCGTATAAAAGCTGAAGGATCAAAAGGTCAACTCTCCTTCTTCGATGGCTGATGTCCAAGGAGGACCCTGCCTGTTCGTCTGCCTTTGATCCTGATCCGAGCATTCCTGACTCCAGATCTGGAATCCAGCTCCTGTCAATCACTGAGTCTAGTTTGGGACTTTTCCTGAAGCCTGCTGGTGACGTGGTCGTCATCCTGGAAGCTTGATACTGTTTTGTATATACTGTATACTTCCTTTTTCCCTTTTTCCTAGATTTCCTATTTATTATTATTATTTATATTTTCATTAAAGTAGTTTAGTTTTTTTTTTAAATTCTTGAATCTCTTTAATTTCTTCCTCTCCTCTCTTTTACCCAAAGGTGGGAGGGGGGGACATCTGTCAATCTGGTTTTGGTAAATTTGGCTGAAACCACGACACTTAGGTAACTACAATGCAGAGACAAACCTTACCTGTCTTGGGATAAAAAACATCTTTTGCCTTGCAAAATGAACTGTATCAGCAGTTTTCACATCTTCCTAGGTTTAACCTTTGTTTCAGACTGATCATTTTGTTTACTGCTAAATATAAGCACAACTATTGGATTAAAATATATTTTTCCTAGGTCTGTAATTTTATTCGGAGTTAGTAGCAGGAACCATATCTGCTATATTTGAGAATTACTTCTGTACATATTTGTCCCTCAGGGCAGAACTAAAACTCAGTGACTGGAAGTAAAGGACCACACAACATAAGATGATGGGATGCACCCATGAGTGCTGAGCGAGCTGGCTGATGTCATTGCGTGGCCACTCTTGATTATCTTTGAAAGGTCAGGGTAACTGGAGGAGGTTCCTGAGGACAGCAAGAATGCAAATGTCATTCCTATCTTCAAGAAGGGCAAGAAGGAAGATATAGGGAACTGTAGTCTTGTCAACCTCACCTCAGTTCTTAGAAAGGCAATGGAGGAACTAAAACCACTTGCAAGCACATGAAGAACAAGAAGGTGATCATGAAGAGTCAACATGGATTTCTGAAGGGGAAGTCAACCTGGTAGTTTTCCACAATGAGGTGACTAGCTTAGTGGATGGTGAAAGAATGATGAGGGATGTTGCCTACATTGACTTTGGCAAGGCTTTTAGTAAGGGTTAGTTATGTGATATCATCCTTATAGATGGTCTGACAAAATACAGGTTAGATAAATGGACAGATTAAAAACTGGCTTAATGGATGGGTCCAGAGGATTGCAATCAGTGACATAAAGCCTAGATAGTGGGCAGCCACTAGTTGAGTATCATGGAGGTTGATATTGGGGCAAATGTAGTTCAACTTCTTCATTATGACCTGAATGATGGGGCAGAGCACACCTCTGCCAGTTCATACCCAAATCAAAATTAGGAAGAGTGGCTGATAGATCAGATTGGTCTGCTGCCATTCAGATGCACCTGGACAGGCTGGACAATTGGGCAGACAGGAATCTCATGAAGTTCAGCAAAGGAAAATTCAAAGCCTTGTACCTGAGGAGGAATGATCCATTGCACTAGTACATACTGAGGATCTACTAGCTGGAAAGCTGCTCTGCAAAGAAGGACCCAGGAATCTTGGTGGACCCCAAGCTTACCATGAAGCAGAAGTTTAGCTATGTTGCAGCAAAGAAGGACAACAACATCCTGTTGGAATTAGGAAAAGCATTCTATGAAGGGTCACAAAGGGTCACAAAGGTTATTAAGGAACTGGAGCATCTGTCATGTGAGGAGAGGCTGAAAGAATTGGAACTGTTCAGTCTGGAGAAAAGAAGGCTCAGGGGGATTTTATCTATGTGTGTAAATATCTGATGGGAGAGAGTGAAGAGGCAGCCATGCTCTTTTCAGTAGTGCACAATGACAGGGCCATAGACCATAAGCACAAATTAAAACACATAAAATTCCATCTGAAAGCAATGAATTTTTTTTTCTTCTTTTACTTTGACAGTGGTCAAACAGTGAAATACGCTGCCCAGGAATGTGGAATCTCCATTCTTAGAGATACTTAAAACCCAACTGGCCACAGTCCTCAACAACTTTACCTAGCTGATTGCTTGATCAGGGGGCTTGCACTAAGTGATCTCAAGAGGTCTCCTACTACCTCAAGGATTCTGTAATTTTTCTGCAGTACATGAATGTTATTTTAAATTAACTCTTTACTTAAATAAAATACTAAAAATTTTTCTTTAGCTTCCATAGGCAGAAAAATTGCTTCTTATTTACTAGCAGGCTGCTCAGTTGAATTAATATGATCACTGCTGTGTTTTTTAAGATAGTTAAAAAAAAACCCAAACCAACATTTTTCAAGGAGATGTTTTGCACTATAGTTACAATAGAATACTATAGCTATTCTTTCAAGAATTTCATGAAATTCAAAGTAAACTTAACCCAGTGCTAGAAATCTTTACATTTAAATTGTTAAGCAATGGCTACATCTTACTCCATGATCTCCTTAAACTGTTATTTTCTTCCCTGAGCTGTTGGATCTTCAGTGTATTTATTTCACTTTGACCTTGGCTAATGATTGCAGCATTTTTTATTTTTCAGGAAACATGAAGTCATTATTTAGCTCTCCAAGTAGTTCTGCTGTTGCTGTTGTTTTTTATTTTACATTATCATGATGAATAACAACTTCACATCATAAACAAAGGTTTGGATCATCAGCCTGAGAATTGGCAGTGCTAGTGTTAAAAACTGGATCTCACGCTCTACTACTAAGACACGGAGAGCTTTCTCTAATAAACTATTCCTAACCATAAAATATGGTGATACATTTGTACTTCCTTGAAAAATCCCTCTGGTCTTTCCTGAATCAATTGTATCCTCCCCTCAACATGCAGTAGTAGGAAAAAATGCTATTGTAAGAGGACATCCCAAATGACAAATACATATAAACAGTAGTCTATTTAGCCATTTTATTGAGTGATTAATGGAGATTTAGTTAGAGAAAAATAACAAACTCTGATATTTTGCACAGAAAACCATTTAAAGGTATTAATGTTACAGTATTTTATAATTAGAATCTGAGGAAAGTTTAAATTCCAATGAACAATATTGAACAGCAGCATTAGAAACAATGGCAGAGTTTGGCGAATATTGCCTGTGACACATAAAAGCTTTTGCCAGTCAGTAGAGAAGTTGATAACAAAATTTTAACCTGATTGAATTAACATCAGAAAGGAAAAGGAATATATTTGGGCAAATCAAGTAGAATAATATAAACTCAAATTTTAACTGTTTACGCATGAACAAAAGGCACTGCCACACTTTCAGATTGGCTTCATTTGCAGTTGTGCATGAATTTTCTACACTGTCAGTTACTGCTACTTTTGCAAGCACTGAAATAAACTCTATAAAATGCTATTAAAATAGCCTGTCTGTGAGGAAAATGTTTTCATCGCCACATTAGTTAAAGAAACACCAATAATTTGTATGTTACAAAATTCTTTTTAGTTCCTAGTTTTTTTTCATTTTTCTCATAACAAGATACTGCAGATAAAATGGTAAAGACAGAGAAGGTTCTGGCAAACACTGCATAAATCTCTAAAATAATTGCCACAACTAATCAGTGTTGCCAAGACTTTCATCCCCATCACGGAGGTGTCTACTTAATTTATTGTAGGTCATTTGTAAACCATAGTGATCTATGAAGACAAAGCTAGGCCTAAAAGCAGTTATTTTCATGGAAAGTGAATTTTTTCCCTGTTCCATTAATGTCAGAAGTCATTTCTTGTAACCACTTCCCCACCCTGAAAGGAGAAATACATTCTCCTCTCATGACGGGAAACAATGAACACTCCATGTTGTAGATAGTACGTCCAAATTCTAAGGCTCTGATCTTGACCCAAACAAATGATTCAAATCATTTGAGACTACAGTCACCTAGTCACTGGAAGATTCAATAGCTGCAAGCATGGACTGGAAATCTTAGATTGTCTTGGAAGTTCTAATCATCAATACTGAAATCAAAATTACCCAACACATTCAAGTTTGGGCCATATACAGAGCTTGGAGGAAGCTGATCAAAGCACCCAAAGACAATTAAAAAGCTCTTATTGGCTTTTTTTTTTTTTTTTTTTCAGATTTTGGATTACTTCCTAGATGAAAGTTGAAGTAAAATTAACCCTATCTATTATATAGTTAATAATTACAGCACAATAATTAGAACCACAGAACGTGAACATGTTTGTACACATATTGGCAATGCTTGACTGAAAAACTCAAAGGATGAATATCTCTCTACCCTGAAAGTATAGTTCCCTACTGCATCTAGGTAGCAGCAGGAGATGAAGGTTAGAACAAAAAGGTTAATAATTTGGATTCCATCCAGTAACAAATAATGTTTTGCACATACATTAGTTACCTCCTTACACATTTGCAAGGCTATTAGAAAAAAAAAAAAAAAGAAAAAAAAGAAAAAAAAAAGAGGGAAAAGCAAAGTAAGAATAAAAACAAACACCTTCCTACTTTATAGCATGAAAGCTTTTTTCTCTTATTTTTCCCCAGTGTATGAGCAGGATTCTTTAGAAAAATGACCGTATGTGGTGATTTATCACAGCAACACATTTCATGAAGCCAGTTTCCCTATAAAAATATTTAAGCCTTAAAAATGCCCTACTGATGCTGTGTACAAGAGAATTCTTACATAAAAAGTAGAGCTAATTTCTTTAAAAGGCTCAAAAATGCTGAAATATTGAATCCACTCCATGCCCCAAATAGAGACCTTTTAAGATGTGTATCTATTTTCAGAAGATGATAGAAAGAGATGGAATTCAGCAGATGTTTAAATCCTGAAAAGACATCACGATTGGTACTTTTTCTTCAGCAATGCTCCAATGGTATATATCAGTTTGACAGTGAAAGGCCACTCTAATTCCCTCTGTAATAACCTAGGGAATGACACTTGCTCAGAATGTCAAGTTCTGGAAACTTGCTGTTAATTACAATGCTTTCCAGGATATTTTCAATTTTATCAGCAGTGGTAGGAGTTTTTGTCTGCTTCTCCAACGTACAGTAACCGCTGAAAACTGACCCTCTGGTTTATGCTCTGCCCCAGCACACACAACTCACACCTTTAAAGTGACCTTTATGTTCAGTAGCAGGTGTAAGATTATATAAATTATGACTCCCAGTGTATTATCAATCAAAAAGCTACTTGTCAAGCTGCTTTTTTGCTAACAACAAAAAACTCAAATCTATCCTCAGAGGCTATAATCCTGTATAGGCGAATAAAATACCATGGGGTCTGTTCTCCTCTCAGTGCACATACGTAAATCTCATTCCTACTAACATTAATGGGGAGTTACATGCATGCATCAAGAGAAGAATAAATCTGCAACAGAGCACGCAGGAAACCATTCAGTGTGAAATGGTTTAAGGAGACAGATAGGGGAAAACACTGCATGGAAAAAGCCTATAATGCATTCATTCAGTTTTACTTACAACTCTTGATGAACTTTTTCAGACTGAATGCCATACATTTGTGTCATGTGGATTTAGAGTGCTTGATAAATTATATTAGCAAGTACATATTAACTGTAGCATGATTCAGGTGGGATCGCTGTCTCTAGGTCTTGCATTGCAGATTGATGGTGCTACAACCCAAAAAGCTTTTAAAGAATTCATGTTAAATGTGTTCAGGTTTCAGTTTTAACACACTCAATAGTATTTTAGAGCAATTAAGGTCTTACAGTCTCTCCTAAAGGTTTCTAAGCTTCAATTTGAAAAAAACCCAAGAAAATATATACATTTGTTTCCTCAAATGCCTACTATTCTAAACAGAGCAATCAACATAGAATGTAATTATTAGACGCTGCACTTTGTAACCTCAGGCACATTCATCCTCTGCCTCCCTAAGTTAAATACAGCATACATGGGCTTTGCACAGTCATATCTCATTAAGAATATTGTGAGAAGAAGACATGGTCTCCACTCTTGTCAAATGTTAATCAGTCCTGATGGGGAAGGAAAAGTAGCTGAAAATAAAGGTATCTATACAATTTCCTTGCATGTAGCCAGTCTTTCTATAATCTGTCATCCTGTAACCACAGTGGCTGAATGGCCACTGTATCTTCTAGTTATCCCTGTTCTTAACAAAGAAGTTAGCAGACACTTGGAGAAATAATATATGTATACATTTATGTGTATATCCATACATACGTATATAGTATAAATATATACATTTGTGAAAACCATGTCAGAAGCAATCTGAGGTGCCATTTTGTTGCAAAGGTAAATGGAAAAATAAGTGTCAAAAATGTTTGACAATTGCAAGGACAGAAGGAAAATTTTCAAAAAGTGTAAATATTATCAGAAGCGAGTTTAGTTCCTTTCATTCCCCATGCAGATCCCATAGATTTTTTCTCCATTAAATTCAGTTGTAAACCTTTTTTTTAAAAAGAAATTAATTAAATCAATCTGTATGTTCTTACTTTATTGTTGTGGGTTTTGGTTTGGTTGAGGATTTTTTGTTAGAGCCTCTTTTTTTTTTCTTTTTTTTTTCCATCCAGAAGAATATAGTCCTCCAGGAAAAGGATGAATAGAAATTTCAGCTTAGAGCAGTTATTTTCCCACACTGGCAGATGTATCAACCTATAATTTAAATCCTACTTACTCTACATTATAAGTATAGATCTAAAATATTTACTAAACCAGTTAGGACAGTGAGGTAATGGAAGAGGAATGGTAGCAGTAAAATAAGTAAACTGCTATAGCATCTGCTATAGACCCTGTAGACTTGACGAGAGCAAGTATGAAAAATTCCTGGGCCAACTATCATGGAGATTGAAATCTCAAGGTGCTGTACTCACGGGAAACTTTTAACTATGCAGCCATCTGGTGGGTGACAAGTACATCCAGCCATGAATCACGGAAGACATCACCAAGTTAGGTATGCAGAGGACATTGCCATGATTCAGAGGAAAGGGTTACCTAGAAAATAGAACCCTTGCTCTAAGGAAGTGTTGTTAGAAAAGATTATGAGGATAAAACTGTTCAGATACTTGAATGTAAAGTGAGTAGACTTTAATTTCTAAAAAACAATAGTATAAGGGCATTCAATTTCAACAGCAGAGAATTAAGAATAGTGGAGAATTAAGAACCAGTCAAAATTCTTGGCCTACTCAAATCCATTTGAGGTCTGCTGATAACTTGAGTAAGATCAATTTTTTATTTATACTGAGGTAATGGCAATGAGAAGAAGTAGTTGAATATGCCTGTAGAGGAGAAACTGACATATAAAAAGCACTAGGATTAAATTACAAGAAAGTATTATTCTAATAACAAGGGAAAAAGAAAGGAATTATAAAAGGCCAAAGTACCTTTACAATAAAATTCTTAAAGGTTAAAAGAAGGATCCAGACAGCAATAAATGTAATAAAAAAATCTGAGTGGAACATTTTGGCATCTCGCTACAATCCAAAAGATTTAAAGACCCCACAGACATCTTTCTTTAGTCTGATTTTGATAACTTTATTTATTATATGGAAGAACATAATGAAATAATAGCTAATAAAATATACAAAATTTGCAGAATTTACAGATAAATTTGGCTTTACTGATAATTTTTGATAGACAGGAGATTATTCCATGAGTGTAATTAAATATATTCCTCATTTTACAGCTAGAGAATGTCAAGCTCAGTACTTGAAGTGTATTTCTTGAAAGTCCTAATGCTTCTGCCATTTCAGGTGTTCTTTGAGCATGGCTGTTGCACTAGACCCTGTGTGGACTTCAGCTGAGACATCCCAGTCAGCCTTATGTGATGCCCAGATGCCTAGATGGTGCTTTTCTCATGTCAAAGATTTGTGTCTGTCCATGTCTGTGCAAGCACTTGTAGAATTTTCAAGTCACAAAGGGTGTGATGTGATGAGTTTAAGACGATATCTGAACTCCTCTCAGTCATGCTTTAGGTACCTCAACCTTTTGTTGAAATACAGCATGGGAGCTCACAGCAACTTCTTATTTTGGGCATATCAGTGGACTAGATGATTTAGCATACATTCTCTTGCCTCTGTAAAATCACTTTTCTCTCAGAATCAGTCTTACATGCTCTTGTCATAACTGCCATATAAACAATTTCATAGTGTCTCTATTATATAGCTTAAATGATAAGTATAAGATATATATAAAGATGCAGAGCAGTACAACTCCCAATTTAAATAAAGACCACAAATTCCCAATAATTCTACACCCTAAACCCCATGATTGACTGTCTGGGGTGAGGTTTTTTTTAAAAAATTATCTCATGATGAGAGTCCTTGAAAATATTATTGCTGATCTTCTTCTCTAGCATGTCATTGAGCTACTGGAAGGTTAGTCCCAAATGGGATGAGAAAACTTTTTTGATATTCCAAACCAATTTTTATTTTGTTTTTGCAACCTTTTTCATTTGTGTTGTCTAATTCAGTGCATAATTCCACAAAAGATCTCTGTTCTGTTGAATATTTTAATTTTCTTGGGATTATCCACACGAATAATATTTCTCCTGAGTGAAGATACTTAATCTCTTTATATGCTATATAATTTATGTTTCAGATTTAATACCCCAAGCTCACCCAATTCCTGCATGAAGGTAAACCCTGATAATCCCAGAGACTATATTTTTTTAATTGAGTGGAGGTCACTTAGAAAAGAACTTTTAATTTAGATTTAATAACTCTATAAAAGATAAATCTAGTTGCCGTGTAATAAACAGTAATTAATTAGTTAATATCAATTAAATACTAAAAATATTAATTTACATTTAACATCTAACTACTGTAATTTGCTATAGCTATCTTATTAAATGCTAATTAAATTCCTAAACATTCTTACAAGTTTAATGCATTAATAATAGGAACGTAAGTACACATTTACTGTATCTGCAGTTCTCAGTTCATTACATGGCAACTAGATTTATCTCTTTTACACTAATTAAATATACTAAGCAAACCTCAGTAACTTTTCTTAACACATACCATAACTGTTTTATTAATTTCAAATTAAATGCCCATTTAAGGCTTCTAATCTACAGCTGCCCTAAACAGTTTCCTGCTAACAGAGCAAAGGTTACTATGATGTTATAACTAAACCATGACATTTCTAGATGTTGGTTATGAGTCTGATATGAACAATGTATAAGTCTGCTCTGCTCTGCTTTAGTTTAAATGCAAGGACTGTTTATTAATCTCCTTTTTTTTCTCTTTCCAGTAATGTCTTATCTTTCCTTTCTCACTCTGCCCTGTGTCAACATAATCTCATTTCCTCTCTGTAATCATGGTTTCACTTCAGATTTTCTAGCTGTAATTGCTGATTGTCCACCTAGGTTATTGTTTCAGTGGTCTTGAAATAAAAGGAAAACGTTTTCCATATGTAAGTCTTTCAGTGTTTTATTTAAAATATCCCTGATACTTATAAAATCATATTAATCTTCAGCAAAACCACTGAACATCATGAAAGTTTTAAGCAAATGACCATATATGCCTCTGTAAACAAAGAAATTCTGTTCAGAATGCCAGCTGAAGTTCTATCTATATGTCAAAGTAGCATCCACAATATGATTTTTTGGGGAGACTGAGGAAAACACTGCAGTCACATGTATCAAATGATTTAGAATCATGTCTCTTTTCACATATGATGGAAGCTGTCATAAAGACAGGAGGCTGCTGTGCAGCAAGAAAAGCACATTAGCTATTAACCTTCCCCCAGCCGATCAACTTTGTTTTGCAATCTTTCCTCAGAACCATTAGAATACCCTGAAGAAATAACTTTCCAATTAAAAAGGATCTCAGAGAACAAAGCCATTTTATCTCTGACTCCTGGTGTTCTTTATTCCAATAATTTAAATTGGAATTGATTTTTCAATTTAGCCGTTGACTTGCTATGGACACACAGCTGAAAAGGCCGAATGGAATTGCATGGCTGAAATATTTGTCTTTGTGATGCACTCCTCATAAATTCACAGGAGTCTGCTTTTTTTTTTTTTTTTTTTTTTTT
>VZRU01017410.1:36057-87298 GCA_013398155.1 Pedionomus torquatus
TTTTTTAATGCATTTTATTTCTGCTGCTACTGCCTGCTTTACACAACAGCTTTTTAGCTCAGCATGAGCAAACTGAGAAAACACGTCCAGTATGACCTCGAGGGCCTCATACTCAGTTCTTCATAGATCCATTTAATTGTTACATCTCTGAGAAAAATGAATAGATCCAGTGTAGCCAAAGCAATAGCTGTTTTTCAAAACCTGAAAATGTGTTCTAGAATTTGGGTGTATAGCTGTGATTCTATTCCTTTAAAATAATAATAAAAATAATCCTGACAGTTATGGTCAGATAATTTTACTGGATTCAGAACAAATATTCTACTTCATAAATATCTCAGGTATATTTTCTCTTTGTTCTAGTGGCAGACTCATTTAACACAGTGATTGATTTACCTGTGGAACAGTTTTGAATTAAGCACTCCAGTTATTAAGGAGCCTTTTAAAAGATCAAGGTCTGGTTCTGCCTGTAGTTCAGTCCAGTCTTGGTGCACCTCAACATTTCACTTAACTGGGAAGAGCTGTGTATGTTTGACTGAGGGCAGCGTTGGGTCCTAACATTTAGAATTTTTGTAACAGCAACATCCAAATTTTGTGAGTAACTTTGGGTGGACAAAATCAACTCAATATCTGATGTGGAAAATAGAAAGCAGAGCTGAAGAAAAGGGAAAAGGAGAGAGAGTGAGCTAACTTCTAGTGCAGATTAACTAGTTATTTTAATCTATTATGAATGGGATTGTGCATATTAAGAAGACTGAGAGACAGTTGCGACCTCTACCTTTGTCTTCATGACTTTTCATTCTTGTCTCTTCTTTCCTCCTGCAGTGTGGCTGGTGATCATGGCAGGTTAGAAATTTCTCTGTCCCTTGACTTGTTCTAAGTAGCACTCCATGATTTGTGCACTGGAGAGGGGCTTCATGTACTCTCTGCCTTTGAATAGCCCAGTGCAAAGAATTCCCAGCCTGAAACCCACCCAAAAATGTAGATCTTCCACATGGAAGTACCAGAATATTTTAATCTCTCTCTCTCTCTCTCTCTCTCTCTCTTTCATCTATCTTCCTATCTATCTATCTATCTTCCTATCTATCTATCTATCTATCTATCTTCCTATCTATCTATCTATCTATCTATCTATCTATCTATCTATCTATCTATCTATCTATCTATCCATCCACCCATCCAAGCATCTATCTGTCAAGATACAGACTATAATTTCCTTTTATGGATTTAAAAAATGCAAGACAACATTTCAAGATGAAGCTAGTGATTAGAAAAAGAGTCTTAATAAAGCATCTACTTTAATTTTACAAAAACTGTATTTGCTCATACACATAAATAGGCTTAAATATGCACAGAATAAAATGGAGTCCAGTTGGCCTCTTATAAGATGTCTTATAAATTAGGCCAAGTTAGTCTTATAAGTTAGTCTTATGACATGAGCTGCTCTGCACCTCTTTGTCTGAAGGCCAAGGATCACTTTCGAAGTGCTTACATTAAGCAGAAAAGCTGTAGCCACAAGTGAAATTGCCGAGTTAATTTACTTTCTGCTTTACTACAGGGCTCTGATCCCTCTTTCTTACATGTTAATTTGCTCACCAGCTGTATTCTGGAGCAAACAAGAAACTCTGCTAGTGAGGAAAACCAGAACATAACAGATGATGGCTTATTCTGGGGTCCATACCCTACAAGAAGTGTAAGTACCTCTTTGGGAATATAAATTGCACTTAAATTTAAGGTGTTAAAACAGTCCTAAGTTAAATGCCTACATTTTCTTCATGAAAAGTTGTTCTGTCTGCCTAAGTTTAGGCACAAAAAGTAGGCTTGTTTATGGACTGTGTGACAACTCTATAAATTTAGGAGTGGTCTTATTACATTTGAATGTGTGGATATACTGTTGCAGTTAATGAAATAGTTAGACAATATCACAGAAGACAAGAATATATTTGAAGAGCTAGTCTTTCAGGAAAATAAGTCTAGTGTTTGTGGATACTAACAATATTTAGGATATGTCATCCAGCATAAAAAAGGATAGCTCTATTCACGTCTACAGAATTATGCCAGTTTATGCCACTTAGTTAATGATGAGTTTTAGCTAATTTAGCAAATTTCAAGAAAAAAAAAAATATTTAACTCAGGACTTCCTTTAAGAATAACTGCTTCTACCACAGTACTAATTTTCCAAGATGAATATTATCTCAAAAGTGTTGCAAAAAGAGCAACAAACATATCAGTTTTTGAGAGCAGCTGATCAAAATACTGTTCTGAGACACTGCTGTAGCAATTTTAGTGCTTCAGTTGGGAAATTAACCACAAGGAGTTTAGTGCTGGTAAGCTATGCAGGGAGAAACACCATGAAGGAGGAAGAGTATAATTTTTCCTTTTTCATGGAGGAGGTGAGTGGAAAACTGGTAGTAAAAAATGCTTTGATATTGCTCCAATTTAAAAATGAATCTGTCAAAACTTTAGCCCATCCAGTCCAATAGTTCAAAAAGATATTCCTATTAATTTTAGAAAAAAATGGAGAGAGATGCATTTTGACATTATGTGTGTCATTATCTTTGGTACATTTATGCAGCTAAGTGAATGTTAGATGTTAATAGACTATTCCCTCAAACTGCTTTAAACTGCTCCAACTAAGTTTCTTCTAGATACATTTGGTCTAGAGAAAATTAGATACAGCAGAATGTACACAAGCAAGTGGGATCAACCTGGGATCCAGGTCAGGGATTGATTCCTTTTTTATTTGGCAAGAAACTTTCATCTATATCGGTGTAGCAACAACTGAGAAAGATTCAGAATAGAGTTTAAAACAACTAAAAAGAATTCTCTAAGTGTTTAATTGCATCTGAGTGAGCTTAAAAGATTCATTTGTTATGAAAAGTATACAGAAGTGTTCTCAACATATGCAGGTAAAATATACTGTTGACTACCTAAGTCCAAGTATGCCAACTCTAATGAGCATATGATGCAGCAGGACCCAGATTTATATAGTGGACTGTGTTCTCTATAAAACAGTAAAAACTGCCTAATCAACAAATCCTTGCATTTCCTTTAATTTCTATAGGAAAAAAACCCCTAACAAGCCAAGAAAAATCAACAGCAAAAGCCTCCAACAACCTATTCTCTCCATTAAAAAATACATACTGCATAATACATCCTGTTGGCATAAAGTTCTTAAAGAACCTGAGAAGAGACTAATGAACTTCTTATGCTACCTCTTGAGATTTTCAGGAATTCTTGAACACTTTCTGCATTCAATTGATGATAATAGTCTGTAAAAAGTTTGGCCACAGACAAGGATTTAACTGCAAAAAAAAATTGAAAAGAGTAATAAAAAATAAATTCAAAATGTAGTCTCCATGTCAGATAGTCTAAATGCTCGATACAAATTCTGATTGTTGAACTGTAAGCAAAGATCTACTTTGGACACTTAGTTTCACCAAGGTAATTAATAATACCTAGTGTCTCCTATGTATTCAAAGCTAAAGCATTACTGCGGAAGAAATTCAGAGCACACAATTTTTTCTGTCTCTTTACATACAACATGAGATTGTTTTGTGTCTTTCCTCTGAAGGAAAGCTCCTGTACAAGGGACAGGTAGAACCAGCTTATAAAAAAGCAGAGCACAGAGCACAGCCACGTCCAAACTATTTCTTTTCATCCTAGGTATCTGGTTTGTGACTTCACATAGGTACTTCTGCTCAATCAGAATTCAGGGCTGAATCCACTTTTAAGGAAAACTGCCTGAGCAAATTCTGCTATATGTTGTTTTTTAAAAAAATTTAACCAGGGTAGGATGAGAACAGAAAGTAGAGCATGGACATTAGCTTTCGGGAACTGCTCCACTTGAATGGCTTACAAAGGGTCAAGGAGAGTAAGATTCAGTTACATGAACTTAAGCATCTAGGGCTGTTTTAGATGCCTTATGAGTTCTTCTACCTTTCAGAAGTTTACAGATCTCAATACATATCGTGCCATTCCACACAAGTATCTTAGGTACACTACCACACCTTTAGCTAGCTGAATTAAAGCTATTCAACCTGGAATACAGTCAGAACAATTACATATCTCTGTATTTGTATATTTAGTTTTTTATCAGATGTAGCTCTAAGTTGAGGGTAAGAGGCATAAATAGATAGCTGTAAGCAAGTGAGTGGACATCAGAAGAAATACTGGACAAATCTGACTGGAATGATATACTAGTACCGAACACAGAAGGATCCTAATGAAGGGATGAGGATTTTAGCAGTATTTTATCTGAATGGAAACTTTAGAGTTGTGCTTAGTTTATTTTTTCTGGAGCTTCACTGATTCAAAAGGCAATAGTCTTTTGTGCAACTGTCATTTGGTACGTGAAATTTCACTATATTTCAATTTCAAATGCATTCTTATAGTTTTGTTATATATGTTGAAAACTAAGGTCAATGAAAGAAACCATGTGTGCATAACATTCACAGTGGCATAAACAAGAAAAAAATGTTACCATGTTTACTAGATTATTTAAGATTAAGGAAACACTGTGGGGTGTACTGTGAGGGTGCCTGAGCCCTGGCACAGGTTGCACAGAGAGTCTTAGAGATATTCAAAAGTTGTCTGGATGTAGCCCTGGAAAACTTGCTCTGGATGGCTCTACTCAAGCAGAGAGGCATTTTTGTGGTTAAGCCTCAAGCACTCTGTGGTTCTGTGATTCCTTTGTTACATATAGCATATGCACAAATGTACATGCAGAATTGTTTATATGTTCTCCAGAAAATGCTATCTGTTCTGTAGTTCAGATTCTTAATAAGAGATCATAATATGCAATAATATCTATAACTGAGTTTAGCAGAAACTCCCTGAATTCCTCATGGACAAGGTGAATGAATTATTATTTTTTTCACCTTCAATCACTTTATAGATATTACTCTATAGGCTAATACATTTATCATTCATTTAAAATGCTATCTCTAATGCTTAGATACATTTATTTATAAAATGTTTCAGGATGTGGAAGTTAAAAATCTAATCTAATCTATATGCTTTGGCAAATCACTTAGCAGTCCAGGTGATTTTTATTTTCCAAAAGGATTACTTTTTTGTATGTGTGCGTTGGGGTGTTTTTCAGTGCCTAATTGGATTACAGTAAGGGTGTTTTACTAAAATTTTCATTACAGAACACTTTTAGTGGATCAAAAAAGTATGTGTATGTGAGGGGGTGTGAGTGTGTGAACAGACGGGCTTCAAAACTGTATTATCTAAAATGAGTTACTAATTGCCTGCAGAAAGTATAGAAAGGCTTTCAGTTTGTATTTTTAACATACAATCATTGCTCAAAATGTATGTATTTGGAGACCACTTACTAAAACAAAATTAATTGGTTCATTGAATTAGCTTGTGTCAAAAAAAAGTCAAAGAGAAAATGAAAACAAAGAGAATTTCATCAGCAGGTTTAAAAATTATAACCTTTCATTGTCTAGAAATATGAGAGGTGACCTATTCTTAAAGTTGCTGAGGTTTCTTGAGTATATGTAATCTGCTGAGAGGGGACTAGGGATAAAGCAGTTAGCATCTGATTATTTAACTATTCTCCTTTTCAATTTTTTGGACATGCCAAATAGATCTATTACAGACGGGAACAGTTTTAAGCAGTGTGAATGCAAGTCAGTCTGCAGCATGTAGTCCCTTGGTCAGCGATCACCCTCTTTTAGTTAGCAATGTCAATGAATTTAGCTCATCTCTTTATGCAAAGAGAAGTAATATCATTTTATTTGCTAGATTAAATGTAGCCCAAAGGTTCCATCAGGAGCTGGTACTTATCAAGCCTGAGTTTATTCTTTTGAGATTTAAAGGTGACATCTATATTATCAAATAAAAGATGGTAGACATTATTCTGACTCTAATGCCAGAGGTATCATGTTTTTTTCTTTATGCTCATGTACCCTAATGTCATTTATACAAAGGAACAGGAAAGCTGAGCCCTGGCATCATATTTACAGCCCTACAGAGCTGTAGCCCTGGCTACATATCTAGGCTGCAACAGCTAAACCATATCTACACCAAATCTAGAATGTTTGTCCTGAAACTTTACTGTGGAGAGCAGTTACAATAAAACAGTATTAATAATCACGGGCGAAACTAGAGATCCTTTATTTTTCCTATTTTATTCATAGCATACACATAACTAGAGGAATTATGAAGGTTAATGACCCTCCTCCTGCCACCTCAATTATTTCTTTTTCAGACTATAGACTGATCAGAAGGCAAAGACTGTAGGAAGGCTGAGTGAAGATGACGTGAGGACACATTTTCTGAAATGAAAGCCTAAATAGAAGTAAGCTGTCTCCAAAAGCGGACTAATAAAAACATTGTCTAGCAGGCTGTTCAGTTTGTTGGATCAGAATAAATGAAAACAGTAATGGACCTTCCTACTGGACAGAGAAATAACAAACTGCATAATGGCTCTAATATAGTTTTAGTATACACTATCATAGTAACACAAATTCTTTTTCTTTTTATTGCACAATGTGTTCAAGGCACTGGGGTTAGTGTCAGTAAAGGAGTAAAGCTTGAATACGTTATGCTAACAAGAGATGAGATTTTAGAGAAGTGCAGGAAGTAATCAGTTGATAACCAGAGCATCATACTGTTTGACTGGGGTTTATATAATACTTTTTAACTGAGGTAGACATATCAATAAGAAAGCAAGTCAGTTCAGCCCATTTTAAAGAAAATACTTGTGTGCAGATTCTGATATAGTTGTGTATTGCTTGCGTGGATCATTGATAGCGCTATGTGATTCCATTGTTCAACAAAATGCATTATAAAGTACAAACTAGAACACTGTGCCAGTAATATTTTTGTGGAAGAGAAAATCTAATTTCATATGTAGTTTGTGGGGGGAAATGATTAGTTTTCTGATGCTGATAGTCAGAAAACGTAAGAAATACTGTACTTATGTCTGGCACTTCTAAACTCATAACATCTATTTGCTTTGCTTTGTCAAAACATATGAAAAATCATTAAAGTGTTTTAATAAATGTCTGGTTTTCTTGCTCATTCATCTTATAAATATTAATTAGCCATGGATCAGGCAATTAAAGTTTAATCAATTTGCACTAATTAGCACCACATACTTGCATAAAAAGATAAAACCAGCTCCTGCATCTGGCTGTTATTTGCAGTTTTTGTCAAGTGCTGATGAGTTTCATCTTGAAGAGCAGATTAAGAAGAAAAGAGGAAAATAAGAAAGTAGTGTTAATTTTATTAAATCTTCAATCAAACCCTCTGTTCATAAGCTTCATGGGACAGTACCAAGTAACATTTCACTTTACATAGAAGTAGACACGAGTGGGCAAAAATTTAACACTTTTCTGTGACCACACCCTTCCTAATTATAATTTGTAGGAAAAAAATATAGCTCTACTGTACAAAAGCACAGATTCCATCCTATAACAAAACATTTTGTTAAACTATACACCTGGATCTGGATGCCTGAAAATTTAGTAAAGAAAGTAAGGAAAGTAAAACCATATTTTAATCTAAATGTGTTTTCAGTTGTTTGACAGGTTGGTTTTTTTTGCCAGATGTTGGACCATAGATTGGGAGAATTTAGCCCAATAGCATTGAAAATAGTTGATAGATATATTACTGGAAATATATCTGGCATCTGTAGTGAAAAAGAGATCTTAAGAACTTCCTGCCCACCAGGAAAGATAATTGTTTGGTAGTACTTCTCTAAGTTATTCACGTTGGGCGTTTGTAAGTTTATTTCCTGAAATACCTGTGCTGCAAAACTAGCAAACCCCCCAGATTAACAAAATAAAAACAGGCACAAACACACACATGTGGCTGGACTTGATGATTTTAAAGGTCTCTTCCAACCTAGAAAATTTTATGCTCCTATGAAAAATCAGTATCTCTTTTAATTCAAGAGGTGTAGTTTCCAGGTGTTTCACCTTTATTGGGAAACAATAAACTAAATCTCATTCTAGAAATCCCTAATCTACATTAGAGAATTATACAAGCATTTGTCCTGGTTAAGAAAATTATGGCATCCTTTAGTATTGCACCTTCATTAATTTTTAAAAAATGTACTTCCACTATGCCAGTCAAATCTCTTCCATAGTGGTCAATGAACAGAGACTAATTCAGACCTTTGACACCTCAGTTCATTGTTGCTAGCCTGAAATCCAAAGCAGAAATATTTGCCCAAATAGATAGCTGGAAGACAGTTATCTGAATGCTTTTAAATAAAAATGCAGACTGTACATTTAGCTTATCACAGAATTCTCTGAGTCACTGCTCTGTGCTCTCTTTGGCCATGCCTTAACATCAATTAACTTATTGGTGTCCACTCAGGGAACACCTGAAAATCATCATTCTAATTCTCTGTATATTTTTTTGCATAGTCAAATCCCATGAAGTGATGCTCAAAGCTTTTATAATACAGTTCTGTTTCTAGCTTCTGAATTAGGTTGAATGAATTAGACCGCCAATCTACCAAACAGATATTATTGAGTACTTAAATATGACTATTTTGAGTTTTGCTAACAAACTGTAGTAGAGTGTTCCCTCCAGTCTATATATGTAGCTGAAAAAGATTGTAGGGAATGAAGCATGTATTTAATCACTGATGGAAATTTACCTTAAACTTGGCAGGTAAAGCCACACTTTTAGAAATGATTTAACACTGTAAAAAACCCACAACCACCAACCAACCCATAGCATGAATCATAAAGAAGTTATGCACCATTTACATAGGGATTTTCATGTAGTTTATGCAAGAAGAGACTTGTGAATGGTTATTGATATTTTTCAAATAAAGTATGTATGAACCATTAAACTCCTCATTCCCCAGTGTACAAGCCATTGCACTGTTAAACACTCCTTCACTAGATAGGCTATAAAAGGAGCAGAGGCACTTGAAACAGGTGTCATCTTTCAATGTTTGTTTAAAGATCTGATGCATTTGGCACGCAAAACCACTGGGTATCTGAAACTCCAAACTTCTGATTTTTGTTACAGAATCTTTTTAACAGAATATTACACAGAAGATGTACTGTTTTAGACTATGGAAAGACTGAGTTTGACATGGCGTTCCCCTGAAGGCTTTTAGGTCATATCTGTAACTGAGGAAAGCATCCTTATTCAACAGTTGTATTTTTAAAATATGCTTACTATAAATAGATATAGTGTAAGCACTTTCCCAATTTAGGGGCTGAAGTAAAAAATCATTGCTAGGATAAATTCCTGTGGAAGACACATTTTGTCGGATAGGTTTCACCTATATACCATATATATACGTTGAACAGTGTCTTCTACTGAAACTAGAAAACTAAGCTCAGTGGAATAGGCTACAGTAAACTTTAGTGGGCTTGGGAAGAAGCCAAAAGCTGTTGTGTATTTGCAAATAACACATGCACCTGCAAGCAGTATGGATATTTTTCCTAAGATATGAGAGAGCTCAAGAGTGTATTAAAGCACAGTGTCCAAGGAGTAACCTGCAGCCCCTAATTAAGAGTAGAGGAACAAACACACATAGGTCTTTGTTTTACTGTCTTGCCAGAGAAGGCATTCAAGGCTTTGTGAGTAAATCTGCAGAAGCACTGAAGTAAATATCTAAAACCATCCTCAGCTTGTACTATCTGTTATTGTTACACTCTCAAAAGCTCTTTGCACTCTTGAAAGACCAAGATCTCCTATATATTATCTTTTTATGGTCTGGTTGGATGGGACATAGGAAGACCTAAGCACATCAAACCTCAGCTCATCAACAAATATTACAAACCTGACTCTTCGTAAACATTTGGGACTTCAGATAACATTTCCAAGAACTCTCCCCAAATTGTGCTGATGGATATGTTGTTTACTTTTACATAATCTTTGGAGATATGTCTTAAAATATTTTTCTTCCTGAAGTACAAGTAAATGCTATGCAGTTCTGAAATTAAAAATTGATAAATAAAATAAAAAGTCACTTCCAGGTGGAGCATTCCTAAAATACCTATTGCTTTCATACCTTTTACAACACAAAGACTTGATCTCATTTAATGAAATTTGATTCTATTGATGGAGCCATATAATTTTTAAAAGCACTTGGGAGTGCTCAGATGAGAAGCTCAGCACAAGCCAGGAATGCACACTGGCAGCCCAGAAAGCCAACCACATCCTGGGATGCATCTAAAGAAGAGTGACCAGCAGGTTGCAGGAGGTGATTCTCCCCCTCTACTCTGCGCTTGTGAGACCCCACCTGGAGTCCTGTGTCCAGCTCTGGAGTCTTCAACATAGAAAGGACATGGACCTGTTGGAATGGGTCCAGCAGAGGGCCACGAAGATGATCAGAGGGATGGAACACCTCTCTTATGAAGATAGGCTGAGAGAATTGGGGCTGTTCGACCTGGAGAAGAGAAGGCTCCGGGAGACCTTATAGCAGCCTTCCAGAATCTGAAGAGAGCCTACAGGAGAGCAGGAGAGGGACTCTTTGTCAGGAAGTGTTGTGATAGGACAAGGGGTGATGGTTTTAAATTGGAAGAGGGGAGATTTAGATTAGGTTTTAGGAATAAATTCTTTCTTGTGATGGTGGTGAGGCACTGGAACAAGTTGCCCAGAGAAGCTGTGGATGCCCCATCCCTGGAGGTGTTTAAGGCCAGGCTGGATGGGGCTTTGAGCAACTTGGTCTAGTGGGAGGTGTCCCTGCCCATGGCAGGCGGGTTGGAACTTGATGATTATTAAGGTTCCTTCCAACTCTAACCATTCTATGATTCCATGCATTCAGGAATAACACATTTTTTTTCAGAAATATTGGTTTGGGTCCTCTGTGCTGCAGATCACTTGTGTAAGTAAGAGAGCACATACTTAGTGAGTCTTGTCTGTTAAACACATTTTTGTGTGGCTTCAGCCTATTTGACTTTATAGCATATTGTTCAATTTTCTGGTGAAGAGATTGTGGGAGGAACTAGAACAGCACTTATGGAAGGTGTTTATGGTTGACTAACTGTTAGTGGAAGAATTTATTTTTTTTTAAAGAAGATGGTCATTTTCAGAAGTGTTTGACTTGATAAATCTGTTAGACTGAAGTGTTGTTTAACTCATACTGAGATTAGTGAGAAATTATAGGATGTGCTTTTAGGCTTTTGAAAATCAGAGCTGGAGCAAATAATGAACAATATGTAAGTTTTGCGTGAACTATATAGTTCATGCATTTCATATCTGACAGTTTTAATCAAGTCTTATTGGATGTTTGTTGTCACAGTAGTTTAAAATCTGTGTCAACTTTTTTCTCTTCTATCTTCTTCACACAGACCCTGAAAAACATATAATTATCTTAACATGTCATAGTCGGAGCCCTCACCTACATACAAGGACTTCTATTTATCACTGTTTTTTTTTTTTTCTTTCCTCAGATGGCTGTTTCTTTATATTTTAACATTCTTTATATTTCTTTACATTTTATTTTATTTTATTTTATTTTATTTTATTTTATTTTATTTTATTTTATTTTATTTTATTTTAATTTCTGTACAGTTCATTTCTCTACATTTTGCTTGAACTACTTTTTGCTCAGGTAAAAAAGTACTTTGGAACTTGACTCGGGTAGTCTTACAAACAGCTTATGCTGGGGACTAAGGGATAATGTTAGAAGCTGTTTACTAAATGTCAGATTATGAATCTCTGTCATTGGTGGCATTACTCACATGAGTAATTTCATTAACTTCAGTGTGAGTAACTGCTGCTCACCATTGTGCAATCAGCAGTTGCTATCTGATACTACAGTAGAAACACTATAGATGAAGTGAAGATAGGTACTCATCCAGTTTCTCTACCTTTGATCAAGATCAAAGTATGCCTTTTGAGGTTGGTGCTGTGTTAGATTATGCTGCCTAGTTTGGTATTCCAATTTGCTATTCTGTTTTTCTTTTCAGTGTATAAAAATTGAGATGCTTTTGTATTGACAGACATTGCACTGAGAATATCAATTTGGAATTTTGTTGTCATTTTAAGTCTGTATTCATTCTTTTTTAAAGCATAAAAAACCACAGTGATTTCCTATTTAATCTTGGTATGTGCCTGGAGAAAGTGAAATGAGCACTCAGACAAATGAGTTCACTCTTAGAAACCTTACTTCACTATTGGGAAGACAACTAAGAATTGTGTCCCCAGTTTTGAGTTTATGCACAACAGGCAATAAATATCCTAAGTCTCATCAGTTTTGCAACAACAGTGGGTGCTTGAAATGGAAGGAAAAGAAAGTAGCACATGGCAACTTTCTGCCATTTGCAGGAATGTGACTTGCAGAAGCAGTAACAACCTTTGTCTGATGATATATTGTGAGTTGAAGTACTTTCTACTGTAGAAATTGAAGAGATATGGAAGATTCATTCCAACTGCATGTGATAGCACAGATAATCACACACAACATCACTTCCATAGGTATTAGTGAACTTATTTATGAAGTTCTGTTCTACTTTCTACAGCCTCTAAATCTAACAATGCCTGTGGTGTTTTAAGTGTAAATTTTGCTCAGAAATCAGTTCTCAATGACTAACGAATACTTTGTTCCAAAGGACTTGCATTCTAAGGACAACAGATGGCTCAGCACAAAACAAAGAGGATGGTCCAGGAAACAGCTAGGAGGTGTTCATTGTAGCTGGAATTTATTCATCCATTCTGGAATTGTGGGAGGAAAGTTTTGTGAAGGGAAGCTATGAAGGAAGCTGCTAAGAGTGACACAGGTATGAACAGGGATGAACAGATGGAGAAGAATAAACTGTGGAGATAGAGTTTGGAGCCAAAGACTTATTACTATGACTGAATGAGAGTCATAGTCAACGTTAGTCTACATATAACAGGAGCTAAAATTGAGTTTTCTGAAGTATTTTATCTGAGCTTGCTTAAGTGTCATAACACTTTCCTCTTTTGACTTTCACATAGTTCCCTGCCTTTAATTGCTTCCTCCTGCCACTTACCCAGTGCAAAAGTATTCCACTAGGCACAGAGGTGCTTTCATTAACAAAATCCAGAAATCCTTTTGTGATGAGGCATTCAGTAAAAATATCTTGCTCAAAAACCAGAATATTAAAAGAAAAAAAAAAAAAAGAACACTTGTTCAGTATTGTAGTAGCGTTACAACTTGAATTAGATCACTACTCGACACTTTACAGATTGGAACATAAAGTTCACTATTTAGACAGAACGCTAATCCTTCAAGTATTCAAGGGGATTTATTATACTCACTAAAGTTAACCCTGTCCTATCTCTGCCTCCTTACAGGAGGTGTTGAAGAAATGGCTGTATTTGCATATGACAAGAAGAGAGCTTGTCACAAGGAATACAGCTTTACCAAAACTGAACTACTATTCTAGGAATGCTAGCAGTGATGCAAAATGAAGCTCAAACACAATGGAACTTCAAGCATGCATGCAATTTGCTTAGACCTTGCTGGACTTTGGATTTCAGTAGTATGGGAAGGAGGGTGCTGAATTGCCAACACTTTTGTAGATAAAATAAGATGAATTAATATTGTTTCCTTTTTTCACTTACATAGTACTTTTTGCCTTTAGATATGTATTATTAAGGAGCACTCCACAGGTGGAATATATGTCTGATCTGGAAGTTGCACAAGGCATTGTATGTAACAACAACAGATTGCCCAGAGAAGGGTTTTTTATCAGATCCATCTACATGATGTTATTCCAAAATGCCATCTGAGAAAAACAGATGGTCATGCCTCTTCAATCTTGTATTTCTATATATGAGTTTATAAAAATAAAGAACTATAGACAATTTAACTAGAAATGTTTCTTATTTTATCTTGACCAGTGGATAAAATGAAGTCTTATGAAGTAAAACTCATAACGATACCCTAGGATTCCCTGTATGAAACTGAATGTGTGAACTAGAAGACAGCTCTTTCTCTCCTTTCCTCTCTCTCTCCCTCCCCCATCCCATGATATCTTTAAATCTTTTCTGCATAGTGACACAGCTTCAACAAGAGGGGTGGAATACATTTCCTTCCCTCCCACCTGCCCTCTCTCCCAAATGATTAGAGCACTTTTCAACAAAGTGGGAGCTGTGGGTGTCCCTCCCTACCTTATATATACTGAGAATACATTAAGTATGAAATTGCCTCTCAAGGGAAGTGATGGAAATGCCACTTGTTCATTTTTAAACTGGATTTGAAAAAAAGCTTTATAGAAAAAGAAAAAAATCTGCTATAGCAAGGGAGAGATTACATGACCTTCTTGAGAAAGATTTTATTTTCTCATTTCTAATATCTCTGATACCATGGTTTACTCCCTTCCAGTCTGTCATTTTTTTCCTTAGCATTGTGTTTTAGAAGATTTATTCAAAATGTGTGTGAGAAAACTAACTGAAGATCTTCAAAGCAGAGAGAATATAGCTTGGTTTCATCGGCTGTTTGAACCTGAATTACTGTAATGACTGTAGTGGAATTATTTTCTTTTAAATGAGCAAATCTGACACGAACTTCAAAGGGGAAGTAAATACATGTAATAAAGAGGCCGTTTTTCTTTTTCTTTTCCTAAATGATTTATTTTATCCCCAGAAACACCAACAAATGTTCAAAGTTCTAGATATTTAAATAGGTACCAAGATGTCTGAAGCTGTAATCCTTGCTCTGCCAGTTCATTGAAAAATTGCTGACCTTATAAAAGCCTATGTTCCTTTTCACTTTGATAACAGCTTTTGCTTCATCAGTCCACAATATGTATTACAGCAGCAAATCCATGAAGGATCAACTAATTGCCAGTACATGCATTTAAATATAAGTACCCCAGAATTCTTATCCCATAACCATACAGACACATTTTTATTTTAAGCAGGAATTTAAAAGTTTTTGTTCTCTTAAACTATTTTGTGTTATGGACCTTGTTCCAACAATTACATTTTACCAGTTAGTGCTTTATGAAGCATGATGGAATCTAACCAGCAACTAATATAAGAGCTCCAGTTTGCCCTCAGTACACAATCTTAAAGCTTATTAACATTTGTGGGAATTATATGTGCAGTGTGCAGGGAGGATATAACCTTAAGCTAGTGAATACTGAAGACACTGTATATGTTTGATTCGACTAATGCAGTTTAGATTTTTCACAGCAGTGCATTATATCAACCGAAGTTTGTTAGACAGCAGGGAGACTAATAAAAAGAAGGATCATATAAATAAGCCGAAACAAAGAAATGAACAAAGACCTTCTGCATTAACTGGGACATAATCTACAGATGTTTCTCAGTTGGTAGAAAACAGATTTCCACACAGCAGTTACATATAATACAAATGTTTGCACAGAATCCAGCTGGACTGGATATAAAGCCATCTCAAGATTAGAATCTTTATAAAAGCGTCACTAGCTTTTAGATTGGAAAGAAGATGGGTGACTAAAGTTGCTAACCAAATCTAAGCAATAGAACAGTTTAAATTTTCAGTTTCAGGTAGAATAGAAGTGGATATTTCTTTTGGCTGTGCCACCCCTGCATATATCTAACTTTCTGTTCAGAAATTTGGAAAAGCTAGCAAACTAATGAAAAATTGCAGTCCGTTTGTGAAGTTCTGAGCTTGATTTGCAGATCAAAATGTTCATGTGTGTGGGTGTGTTAAACTTCACATATGTAGTGTTTAGTTTCCTAGCTGTGCCTTTGAGCTTCCAGTTGTCTGGGGACTTGACCAAGCTGATTTTAAATCTGACAACCTAGGTAACTGGTTAAAACACAGAGGTCAGCAAGGGAAGTATGAATACTAAAACTGAAGAGATCTATTATGAATGAATGAAAGTAATGAAAATGAAAGAAAGAACACCAAAATATTTTCAGTTTTATGCTTTTCTTAGTGATTTTCAGCAAGTTTTTTCATCTGAAAAAAATTTTGTAGCAATACCCTCCTCATTTTTTTTTTTTAATGACTAGTTCTGTATGCTAAACAATTAGAAAAAAATAAAATTTGCAAAGCTGGTTTTCTTTTAGATTCCCCTACACAGTGGTTCTGGTAAAAAAATAACATCTTTTGTTATGAAAGCACTTCCAAATGCTTGGGAACAAATGTAATTCCAAATATTTCAGCATGAGATGCCCAGCTTTTCTATTATTATTGTTGGTCAAACATAACAATGAGAGGTTTTCCTGACACAGACAACATGAAAATCACCTTGCTGAAGTTTGGCGTAAAAAATGTATGTACCTTACCTAACCCGGTTGTCTTGGTCTTTGTCTATGTTCCCTAGGGAACTACCTCTAGAAAGTGATGAATTTAAGCTATTTTAGGTACCCATCTTCAAAGAAGATAATTTACCTTCTGAAAGGGCCTGTCCTTTTACTTTTAACATAGAAGGATCCCGTGTAGCTTGCTTAGAATTGACATATAATGCTTTGATGGATACAGTCAGAGAAGAAGAATCCACTGTCAGCATTCTGCACTAAATGCACTAAGAGTTTATCATGGTGTCGAGATGAGGAGAGTTAATCCACCTTGGAGCACTTCTGAAATTCCACATTTCTTTTGCAACATTTTTAAAACATGCTATAATAATACAGTGGCCAATAGCACTGTGCTGAGTTAGCAACATTCAGGGAACTGTTTTTATCTGATGACAGTTATAAAGTTTGAAAGAAGATGAGGTCAGTGTTATGTATGTCATATCAAAACACTTCCTGACTACATCTTTCTATTTTGAAATAATAGATATTGTCTTATCAAAACCATAACATTTTCAATCTTTATTGTATTCTTATTTTTCATTAGCAAGAATATTTCAAAAGAGAGGAAAAGAATTTGCTTTTGTCCTTGTAAGAGCTGATTACCTTTAGCCTCTCTACTCAGGTTTTCTAGGTTACTTAATTTTCTGTTTCACTACTGTTGTGTCCTGTATAATTACACCCTGGCTTCTATATACCTATGTTTCAAGTTATATTTATTATAAAGGTTTGACAGGGTTTGAAACATTTGTGAGGTGCCTGTGTTATTTCCCAGTATTGTACACTGTTCAAAAATGCCTTGATGGCAATAATCATAATCATTCAGCTCCTGTGTTGTGTTCTGAGTGAGCTTCTTTGTCTGTCTTTTAAGATTTTTTTCTTTCTGCAGCAATTAGAGTGACTTTACAGTACTGTTGTTTACAATTAGCCACTTGTTTGTGTATGTTTACTGGCTCAGAAAATCTGAGATCTGATTTTTTGTTGATTTGTGCAATTCATTTCTGACACCCTGTAAAAACCTTTTTTCTTTAATTTCTTTCTGGTTTCTTTCTTTTTGAAGGACAGAAGGCAGTAATTATAACTGCCTTTAAAAATCCAGCTTGTAAGATAATTTAACTTCCTTGAAATTCCTTGAAATTCCTTATTTTTATGTATTATTGCCAAATATATTTTAAAAGATCTGTCCATAAGGTACCTTGAGGCCAGTGTTCTATTGCTAATTGAATTGCAGGTAGTAGTATGTGATTGCCTTTTTGCGTGTGTGAATGTGTGTCAAATTTGCATCCAAGTGCCTGGTAGCAAGAATGCCTGTACCAATGAACAGCATCTGCTATTAGTATAGCAGATGCTGCATTATTTTTTTCCACTACAGAGATACAGGTTTCATACTGCCAAGTGACAATATAGATGCATATACAGGATAATGCTCCTAATGCAGAATGCTGGCTGTTGCTGTCCTGTGCCCTTATCATACACTGAGCAAATCAGCACTCTATAACTCAAACGTTTTAAGAGTGGTTGCTTAATTTATGCAGATGGCACAACTTCAGTAATTTGCATGCTCCCAGTATGTATCATGGTGAAAAATGTATATGATGTGTTAATCAACATTTTACATTTTAGGAAGATCTTTGTTTTGAACAATTTGAAATGTATGAGCGGTCTCTGCAGTGGATGTTGAAGGGTAATGAATTTGGTGTAGTGGCCTGACTGGTAGGATCAGCCATAACTATGCTTTTGTATCCAACTGCTTCTAGCTGACTGCCATTTTAGCTAACTCTTGTTGCAGAAGCATCATATGAAGACAGAGGGAAGAAAATTCAACTTATTTTTTACAGGTGGTTTTTTTTTTTTTTTTTTTTTATTTTTTTTTTTTTTTTTTTTTGTGGGCGCCCCACATCTCTTCAAGTTTAGCTCTGGTCTGCCAAAGGATTCTGCATACTAGACATCACACATGATCTGTTCATGGGGCACAGCAGTACTCCAGCGCACAAATGCTCCTCCATTGCTGCAGAAGGTCATAATGCTTAAGGCATTATATTTGACAGGTCTGCAAATATTGGTGTTTGTAAATTAGCCATAACCTCCAAACCTCAGCAGGCTGAAGATGCTCTATGCTCTCATGCACGATGCTTGAGCTGGCAACTACACTTTGAATTAAGTTCAGTTTCTGTGTTATGGCATTAAAAAGCATCAGAGTCTTCCTTTCCGAGTGGAGGCTACTCTTCTGTGACTGTTTTCAATCAATGATCCATAGGAAAATTCCTATGATCCAGGTAGCAATCAGTCAGTACTTCCATCTCCGAATTTTTGGGGCCACATCAGGAACAGCTAAGCTACGGGCTTGAGCAGGTGATTATCTCTGTTGTTTCACTATTCGCTGTGTGTTCCCTGACATGGTTTTGCCCCACCCTAACTTCCACAGCTAGAAAATAATATGGCTGAGTGACTGCTTCCACTGTGTATTCTTGAAAAACAGCAGTAAGCCTAGGATAGGATACAGCTAGGAAACAGAAAAAACTGAGGAGTTTAGATAAAAAGACTCTATCATGGAGTTCCCTGACTAAAGGAAAACTGTTGTTGTGCTCTACTCTAATGTACTTCTTGGAAGTGAAAAAAGGCATATACATCTAACAGGAATTTACCTTGCAAGGCTCATGTTATTGGAATAGTGCAAGAAAATTGCCACTTTCTGAAAAACAGAAAACTCCTAGATGCAGTTCTCTGAGACAGATTTCTCATTCCTGTTATTTCACACATTGATGGAGGCCTTGGAACCACCAGTTTCAATATCTGTTCCCGATTCTGATATTCTGGCAATAAGATGTTATACTTTCCAAGAAAAATATCATCCATTACTTTCTACTGGCAAATACCTCATGCTGAGAAGGCAGAGTTGCTCAGTGATGACAGATTCTACTTGTCTTGAGTTTCCTCAATGCAATGCCTTCTCAAAGTGCTAAGTCCCTGCTACAAAATGTACTCTGTAGTCCACCTGGAAGATTCCAATTATATCTGAAATTCAGAAAACAAAATGATGTTGATACATTCACACAGGTGCATCTTCCAAATCATTGCAACAACTATATTTGATTTACTGGTCCATTTTCAGTATGAAAAAGTGGATAATTGCAATAAACAGTTACAGACATCTCATGTCATGAAAGCAGGAAAGATGCTGTTTTTCATTGAGATTGTTGTGCAATATCAATCAGCAAATCTTGCAAGATTACCTAAAGAGAAGATTGTGCCATATTCCACATATTCTAGGGTGCTAATAATCTTTGTAGTCACCCTGGATTATTTTTATTCAACTACAGTATTATCAGATCAGTTCCTCCTTAAAAATAATAAAGTCTTTCTGATGTTCATTGAATGTATTCACTTTCCATGTAATTCTACAAGAAACATAAAGCTAACATCTGAAATGTGTGAGAAAGAAATAAATTCTAAGAAAATCTTGGCAAGATAAACATACACTCCTGACCTCATCTTATCCAAGCAAGGATGCCAGTGCTAAGGAGATTAATGTCCCATGTACACAAAAAGCTCACACAGTCAAGAAACATTAGCCTAACAGTGCAGTGTACAGACTGGAAGATAATGCTAAAAGAAACTCACATGTAGTATGTATCTAGAAAAACAAAAGTCATTTACATCTGTTCGTCCCAGAGTACACTAAGTCAGGGGAAGAAGGAATGTTTTAGTTACCTTGCTGCAACCACTAAGAAACAGATAAAGGCAGAAAAGAACATGGTTTTGATGCATGTAGAAGGGAGTCAATGTTGGAACCCTTCTTGGCTTACATGGGTTAAATTATAGATAAATGTTAGTTGGATGTTTAGAAACAGAAACATATTTTTAAAGAATGAACAATAAAAATGCATTGAGGTTTAATACTGTTGGAACTGATCTGTATGTAGGAGGAGAAACTTGAAAATAATGGTAATGGAATAAATTATGTGACTGTATAATGGGTCCTGTTCATTACAGAAATATTGCTTCCATATGTAGATGGCAGACAGTTTGGATGAATGTGTGACTTCTGTTCAATACATTGTCAATGGCAGCACACTTCTTTCAAGAACTGAGAGAAAATTCTGGGAATTTTGGATTAGATTTGTCAACTTAAACTACTTCAAGCATGACTGGGTAAGGTTTTTTTTCTACCCTTGCAAAGTTAGTACTTGCTCTGTTATAGTAGCTATTTAGCTTCCCACAAATCCACAAGCCCAAGTACATTGCCTTTCTAATTAAGAGTAGAACAAAAACCTTGGCTTTGGAAGGCAGCAGGTATTCTCCTCTGGACCCATTTGCATTTTTACCTTCAGAAAAGCCATGAATCACAGAATTGTCAGAGTTGGAAAGAACTTCTAGAGATCATCTAGTCCAACTCCCCTGCTAAAGCAGGATTGCCCAGAGCACATTACTCAGGACTGCATCCAGGCGGGTCTTGAAGATCTCCAGAGAAGGGGACTCCACAACCTCCCTGGGCAGCCCGTTCCAGGGCTCTGTCACCCTCACCAGAAAGAAGTTTTTTCGCAT
This sequence comes from Pedionomus torquatus, assembly GCA_013398155.1. NCBI lineage: Eukaryota > Metazoa > Chordata > Aves > Charadriiformes > Pedionomidae > Pedionomus > Pedionomus torquatus. The sequence continues at coordinate 56,785 of VZRU01017410.1, forward strand.
ATTCGAATGGAACTTCCTATGTTCCAGCTTGTAGAATTTGAATCTTCTTTACATTCTGGTCCTCCAAAGACCGCACGTACGTCACATTTTCCTTAGGGCTTAAAAAAGAAACGTGCACCACAACCCTGTCAGTGTAAAGGACACTATTCTTTGTGTCATGGCATTGGTGTACTGTCACCCTCCTGGTTACTCCTAGTGCATGTGAAATGTCTTGGTAAAAGCCAGCATTTAATAGCGCATTTAAGACAGCCTACATTACTACAGAAAGTAGCAATGTGTTTTCCTCCTGAATCTCAGGTGAAGGACTCTGTGTCACTGAGCTCCAGTTGCTTTCTCATTTGGATCATTTAATGGTATCTTTAGAGCTACACTTCTCAGATAATCCAGTCCCTAATGATATTAATGACAGAAACATGGTCCTAAGAAAAACAGGAACACTCATTGAACTTTTAAAACAGGAAAACTATAGATTCCCCCAATTTTTGGAGGAAATTGCAGGGGACATGAGGTAAGTTTGGTGTATTTTGCTGTCAGATAATATAGAATTAAAGAATAAGGGGAAAAAAAATCAGCATTTGAGTAGAAGCAGCAAGTTTATGACTTGAAATGTGAACTATGACATATAAAAACTTTAGGCCAATGTTTACATTGAGTTGTTTGGGCTCATTTACATTTAAAAGTCCTGAAATGCAAACACAGAAGACAAAACCAGTTTCCAAAGACATTAGGGAAGTTTACACTGCTCTTGGCATATGTGTTAGACTATCCCAAAAGGTATTAATAGGAATGAGAAAATACTGCAGATACACGGTCCTCAAAGAACATCCACTTAGAGGGGAACAAAGTGTTCTATCCCACACGGGCCTTTGAATAGCAAGTTAATACTAGACTGAGGGTATATACTTCACATTGCAAAGGAAAAATTCTTTAATAATCAAACTCATAGATTTATCAAGCATCTAATGATGTCTAATCCTTAAACAACCTGATGAATAACTTGATTATCAGCAGAACAAACAATCTGAAATTCATTGCCCCTAGTCAGATAACAAAAGGCAACAAAAGCAGCTTTCTGTGAATTTACCCTCAGACAATTAGCAGATAAATGCAGTATCTTGCTATGATCTCTCTTCAAAACATTGTGTCTTTGATTAACCTTTAATTGTTTAAATTTCAGATGGAGTTAAAAGCAATGACAAGGAGCTATGCTGAACACAGTTGGCTTTAGAACATGTACTATAATAATGACTTTTTAAAAAATAATCATACTCACTATGCAAAGAAACTTAAGAGATAAAGTGTTTTTCCTTCTGAACTTTCTTCGGGGAAGAAAGAAAAAATAAAAGGCTGGGGGGAGAAAATCTACTCTATATGGCTGAAATAATCTCTTTAATATTGGCACCAAAATAGCACAATGCAGTAATTACATCATTATTTTGTCAGTCTCTGTCAATCCATTGTAAGAAAATATTCTCTCTCTTACCCTTTATCCAGGTCTTAACACCTTCATAATGTTGTTATCTCTATTGTCTTAGAGTGCATGCTTTTCAAGTCAGGAATATGTCTTCTACTTGTCTGCAAAGTGCCTACATATTTATTGGGCTATATTAATAACAATAAAAAAGCAGTAATTTGGTATCTTTTTTAGTTCATGTGCTTACTTTGGCAAAGCGGACTACCTGGTTTACACGTAGTTTTCACATCTACTTCGGATAGTGAAAACATTTATTGACCTTTATTAAATACAAATGACACTCAAAGCTCACCTACCAAAAGAGCAAAAGGTTATCTTTTCTGAGCAGCAGTACTACTGGACAGCCATACTGTCCAGTACAATTTGCCTAGTTTCTACTTATAAGTCTTTTGTCTTGCACCTATATTGGTAAATTAAACAGAGTCAAAGAACTTTTCGTAGACACTGGAATGCAGTTGTCTATACTGTTAAGTTATAATACTCCCTTGTGTGTTTTCTGGTTTGTTGGAACAAGCACTCACAAATAAGTTTCCAACAACAATTTGAGAAAGGAACAAAAAGACAATATTGATATAACTTCTGATTTTGGAGACTACGAGTTTATTAGTACAGATGCAGTATTAACAATGAATGCCAAAGAATGATTCCATCAGTTTGTTTATGTCAAGCAATTTCTATGGATGAATATTTCAGTTTTTACTTTAAAAGTCTGAAAGACTCTTGGAGCTGGTAAAGATTCAGTAGTCTTACTTTGGGTTCCCTGCTGCCTAGTTGTGGGATTTCTTACAAAATCACCCCTTTTTTTTCGTTCTGAGGAAAAAATTATGAGAAAATAAATCGCAAATATTAAGTGTTCTGTCCAACCTGTTCTTCATTTTTCACTAATAGATACAGTAACAAACTAAAGTTACATTTAAAAGTTGTTTCTGTGCCACACCACATAAATCTTCAGAAATGGAAGACTGACCATGACTATATGCCCTATAGTACATCTAAATATATATCTTTCTCCATCTTTACATACAGTGGAAAATGGAAGGGTGCTTATCTAGTGTGTTATTAGGTAAACCAAGATGCATAGTTAATTGCAGCATCACAGTTTAAATGGGCATAGGTCGTCTGCAGTTTGTCTGGGTGGATCTTTGAACATAGATTCATTCTGTCTGCAGGTTTAGAAAGACTGTCTCATGTTCAGGAGGAGTTCTTCGCAGACCGGTCTCTCACTTATTTTGTTGGAGATTTTTAAGATCAACAGCAAAAGAATAAAATGTGAGAAATATATGTAGAAATATAAAAAGTCTAAAGAGGACTTAATGTTAATTTTCAGTATTTTTTTACTGGTATAGATTCAAATAGCTCTACTTACTGTAGGAACACTGTTTGTATGCAGTGTTATGTAGTAAACTGAGAAGACGTGAGTGGTTTAACTGACTGACTTAATTTCTTTACTTTGCATTAATATAAGTTTATGGCTATTGAAATACCTGTACAAACTACACACTAAATAGAAACACAGACAGATTTAAGTAGGATAATATTAACAAAGATATTTAAAGTTATTCAGTGTGTATAGATAAATTTCAAGAAGCCTTCTCTTTTAACATTGCAGTTTTGCATATCTGTACCTGGAGGTATTTTGCAACAAAAGTATATTAAGGTAAACGGAGAAATTCAGATACATAATATCTAGAGTCCTACGATTCCCACTGCAGAAATCTCCATAATTATAGAGATTATGAAGATTGCACACTAATACTAATTCTCCACTAAAACTGATGCAATTAAAAGATAGTAGTAGTTCTAAATTAAAACCTCAAATTTGCATTTGAAAGATAACAATTAGATTAGTCAATAAAACTTTGTGAAGTAAAAATGTAATCTTTATTTTTTCCCATGGAAAAACAAAGGAAATAAAGAACAGAAGAGAAAGACTGAAAGAATAATGTAATTATTTAGAGTGTGGCTTTGTTCTCTTAGTCACTGCAACATTTCAGTTTTGGATTTCAGGAACATCTGTTCACACATGTAATATGTATATCTACACTGCCATAAAAGATAGATGATAAGTTAGGCTTCCAAACTGCTGCTGCTTGTAGTGTTGAGTTTGTCAGCTTACAGTATCTGCTGGGTATGCATCAGCCAACTGTGGTGGAGGGAGAAGGGGGAAATGGCAAAGCCAACCTTTCAGCACTGTGCAGTGTCAGGTTCAAAGTTCACTTTGAATGTGTAGGTGCCAGTATTGATTTTCTGAAATGGTGGAGAGCAAAGTTAAGAAAAGTTTTGTGGGAAAGAATTCAATCTTAAGAAAAGGTTTGAAGCTTCGGTGGAGCTCATAGGCTGCAAACGCTAAAGCTATTTTTTTTTTTTTAATGAAGCACAGAGAGTTAGGAATTTGATGCATTTGTTTGTTCTCCACGCAACAGGGATATTTTAGCATTTGTGATCTAGTGTCTAATCCAAGAAAATGGATTGCAATTTTATTTATTTGTAACCTGCTGTGTAGAGACCTTGTTATAAATGCAAGGATCATAGGGGATGTTGTGGGTATATGTATTTTTTCCCCTTGTTGCTTCAAATGCAGAGGAAATAGCTCTCTCCTTAAACCTTAATGAGTCAAGGTGAATTCAAAACAGATGTTTTCTGGTCTTGTTCCCACTTACAAATCACAGCTCCACTTACTGCATAGAATGCCCTAGATATAATGACCAACTAGTGTTCCCTCTTTTAGGAGTTAACATTCATGGGTCAGGCTCCAAGCTAAATGTTTATTTTTCTAACTGTTTTATAGTAGAGTTTGGTTAAAAGACTTGGCACAGAGCACTTCAGTTTAATTTTAAGCTTGACAGCAGTGCTGGCCTCAGAGTGTGTATGTGTGTAATTTAGTTGCTGTGCTACTGGAAGTCTATGGAAGATTAATGAATGGTAAAACTCTGTGGCAGTTGTGAAGAGATGCAGGATAGAGCAAACCAGTTACCATCTGTTCCAAAATGTCTCTCACAGCTCTTTTAAGGAAAATCGTTATTAGCTGGAGATAAATGCATACAATAGTTTTAAATCTTAATATTTTTCTGACGTCAATGGGAAGCTCTGTTTCTGTACTTACCTCATTGGGCATGTGATATATGTGTAACTTTGCTTTTAATGTGGTATTTTAAAAAACACAGAAGAAAACAGAACAACTGAAACACTATACTCCTAATAGTTCCAGTCATTGAAAAAGCTACCATAAATATTATTTTTCCAAAGTAAATTGGAGATATTTAGTGCATATTGATTGAAATAAAAACTGGATGGGTGTTTATAAAATTTAAAACTATGTGATTTTATATAACCAGATTTCAGATTGATTTACTTCATTTAAAGAGACTTGTAGCAAAATTTCAAGTTAGAGATACATGTTGCCAGATCATAAAATGCTTAAAAATTGATTAAATATTTTTCTGTCTCTTGGTTTGCAGAGAATCATAGAATCATAGAATATAGTTTGGAAAGGACCTTTAAAGGTCATCTAGTCCAACCCACCTGCAATGTGTAGGGACATCTTCTAGATCAGCTTACTCAGAGTCCTGTCCACCCTGGCCTTAAACACTTCCAGTGATGGTTCATTTCCCACCTCTCTGGGCAACTTGTTCTGGTGTTTAACCACCCTCATTGTAAAAAAACTTCTCCCTTATACCTAGTCTAAATCTACCTTCTTTTAGTTTAAAACTATTACTCCTTGACCTATCACAAAAGACCGTGCTGAAAAGTTTGTCCCCATCTTTCTTATGAGCCCTTGTTAAGTATTGAAAGGATGCAATAAGGTCTCCTCAGAAGCTTCTTTTCTCCAGGCTGAATGACCCCTGAGATAATATAAATATATTTTTTGAAACAATGCAATAAATATACTTACATTTTATTTTGTTCACCTCTTGTATAGAATTGTTGAAATATTTTGAGAATCTTGGAGAAGATAAACTACATAGTCTGTATTTGTCTGTTTTCTTTTAAAGTGAATAGGCTTGAAGAAGATATTATGTTGTCTCACATAATAAACCAACCTTATTTTTCCTATTTCGAAAAAAAATTCTGTGACATAAAATTTCAGGGTATTTTAATCCTTCACACAAAGTGCATTATCACATTTGAGCAGAAAACTGTGTTTTTCAATTAGAACATTGCATACAGAAAATTCTAATAATTTATTGTTCTTGATGAATAGCAAAATACTCTTTTGACATTAACTAGCCTATTCATTTTTATTCTTTGAGAATGATTAGAGGAGATTAAGGAGAAGAATCTTTGGTTGAAAACATTAGACTGTTCATTGTGTTTATCTTAAATTGGGCAATTATAGTTTAACACATGTACAAAGTCTACTCTTTCTGAAAAAGCAAAAATTCCCACTCTAACAGAATGTGTATTTTTGTTTATATACAAACATAGAAAGGTTAGGGTTAGAAGGGACTTTGAAGATTGTCTTGTTCCATCTCCCTGCCATGAGCACACCTCCCACTAGATCAAGTTTCCCAAAGCCCCATCAAAACTGGCCTTGAACACTTCCAGGGGTGGGGTACCCACAATTTCTCTGGGCAACCTGTTCCAGTGTCTCACCACGATCACAGGAAAGAATTTGTTTCTGCTATCTCTCTAAATTTACCCTCTTTCAATTGAAAACCATTACTCTTTGTCCTATCTCTCCACTCCCTGATAAAGAGTCCATTCCTATCTCTCTTGTAGGATGCCTTCAGGTACTGGAAGGTCACTATAAGGTGTCCCCAGAGCCTTTTCTTCTCCAGGCTGAATGACCCCAAGTCCCTCAGTTTGTCTTCATAGGAGAGATGCTCCATCCCTCTGATCATCTTCATGGCCCTTTGCTGGATCCCTTCCAACAGGTCAATGTCCTTACTGTAGTGAGGACTCTGGAGCTAGATACAGTACTACAGGCCTTTATCCTATGGCACTCTTCCTAGCAGTTCCTTGAAGAGACCAAAGCCTGCTGTCCTGAAGTCCAGGACTAAGAGTTTACTGTGCATCCTCTTCACCACCTTAAGGAACTTGAACTGCAACATCTCATGGTCACTGCAGCCAAGACTGCCTTTGACCTTTAAATTCCCCACGAGCCCCTCCTTGCTGGTGAGAACAAGGTCCATCATGGCACCTCTCTTCATTGCCTCTTCTCTCACTTGGAGAAGGAAGCTATCATCAATACATTCCAGGAACCTTCGGGATTGCTTATTCCTTGCTGTGGTGCCCCTGTAACCAGAAATGGGGTGGTTGAAGTAACCAATGAAGATGAGGACTTCTTTTCTAACAAATGTAGCATATACAAACTGAGACATCTAGTAATCTAGTGTCTATGTTCTTTTTTCCTAAAACCAAACAATACATAGGATACTAAAACCAGCTTGAAGACATTGGTCCCAGTTCAAGAGGGAGACTGACATATGCCATTCAAGGATTGACTATTAAATTAGCCTAAATCTTTGAATCATCATGTAGACAGGAGCTATTTTTACTTTTATTGGAACACAGTATTTTTATTTCAGTGTTTTCATTTTATTTGAGTACCGAGAGTTACATCTCCTTCAAGCCATATTTTCTGAAATCTGTGAAGATCAAGGGTCCTTCTTATGGGACCTGGAATCAGCCAGAGTCTTCTAGTGGATCTACCTCACATTTCCTTTGAAGTTCATATATCAGAAGAGATCAAAACACTTCCAAATTTAGGTTTTATTACAATGTGAAAGAAGAAGAAAAGTTAGTTTTGTAATTGAATAAAATTTAGTCTGCTGCACAGGAAAGACATGTCTTGCTTTTCACTTAGCAGGTCCAGGCAGTTATCAATACTAGAATGACTCCTCTGGTTACAGTGGGAAGTCTCCTCTTTTCTACTCTGGCTTGAGTCTGCTTCCTAATATATCCTCCATTCTTGTCAGGAGTTTCCCAGGCTCTTCTCCTGGTTTCAGATCCACCTCTTTGCCCACTAGAAACATCTCCTCACTGTGCATAATTAGCTGATCAGAGGAAAGGAGAATCCTATTAGCAAAACAATCTGTTCCCATCTTATCTATGAAGAAGGTATTAGGGTTTGGCTCATAAAAAGACTTCCAAGTCTGACTATAAGAACATCCATATAGGACAGGATCCAGACTGCTTGTTTCCAGAGCCAATTTAATTATTCTGACACTTAATGGAAAGTGACAGCCACAAGATAAGTTTATTCAGATTTTATAAATTGAGGGATTATGTTCTCTATGCAATCACTGGGAAGAAGTAAGTGTTTCTGAGAATGAAGAGCGTGTAGTCAATAAGACTAAACAGTATAAAATCGTATGCACAGAGAGACATTTGCCTTTCTGCCCTTCTCTGCAGGTTAGCAGTCTGATAAAGGTTGTGCTTATATAGTGATGCAATTAAGTTCTTGATCCTAAGTTTAATCAGAGCAGACCTGCTAACACATCAAATTTATGTCCATGTTTGATATGTTAACATACACTAAGCCTGTCTACACATAGTCAGTTATGGAGTTTAAGCTGAGAGCTGAAATCTAATAGCTGAAAGGCATCAAGGAACAGCTTCTTAAATTACTTTCAGTTCAGAAAGGCTTTGTGAGCAATTCTAGGTAATTCAAACCAAAAAAGGAAGGAAGGAAGGAAGGAAGGAAGGAAGGAAGGAAATAGAAAGAGAGAAAGAAAATGTACAGTAAAGCTCACAACCAAACATTCAACCTTTTTTTTTTTTTTTAGCTGGGAGTTGTAGCTAACCAAGTAAAAACTGTCTTCCTAGTCTTCCTAAACACCACTCAGCGGGAAGTCTTTGAACTACAGACCTGTTTAGCTCAGCAGTAGGAAGAGTGGATTTAGTTGTTGATTCTGAGCACTACCTGTTTAGCTGCAATGCTGTTCTTACCTTTCAGAGAAGTTCCAAATTACACCATGATACATTTTATTATGTTGATAGTAAACGTCAAAAGGAAGATATAGTACCTAACAGAAATGACTATATAAACATGTCTTTAGAGCTGTTTCTTCCTTCCAGGGATCCAGGCCTTGGAGTTCTTGTTGAAGTCATGGGATTAAATAAACAGATTTTTTTTGGTGCCAGAAGACAAGGTGAGGATAATGTACTACTGCCTACCTTTTGTACGACTGTGGAACTGGAGTGGTAGATTCAAAGCTTCTACTGTCAGAACTGGGGGATTCAAGGAGACTAAGGATGCCTTCCACCTTTTCTGTTGAAATTGCATCACAGTGAAGCCAGCAGGCAAGAGAACGGGATCAAAAGAAGAGAAAGCAACTGGAAAGTAGCCATAGCTCAGAAGTTAGTGTACTATAAGAAAGAACAGTTTTAACTTCTTTACCTGTTAATTCTTCTTCACTTTTATTCAGCAACTGTGCAATATTAAAATGAATATACATTTCAGGGAGCAGTGCTTTCTGTACCTAATCTATTCCAAATTGAAATAGTGTACATATATACAACTATAGTTTAATATGTATATATGTATAAACCTCTGTGTGTGTAATACTTCAGGCTGAGTGGAACGTAACTGTGATCTGAGGAATGGTTTCCCACTCCTGATCTTGCTGTCTGAGTATTAATCAGTAACCAGTTCACATAATCCAGCTGTTCACTTTTAGGCCTCACAAAGTAAATTTAGCAATGTATATCTTTATGCCTTGGATCACTGGCTTCAGCTAGCTTACTGCAAAGGTATGATCATAAGTGGCCCTGATTGTAATAAGGTTGCAAAGAAATATGAAGACAAGGACAATAGGTCAGTTTTTTTGGAACCAGGATTTTCTCCCAGGTTGCTGGGGAGAGTACAGGAGCGAGGAATGTAGTTTCCTGGTTTGCTCTCCCAACATACACAAATTTGGGAACTCTCATACTTGAGTATGAAGGCATGACATTTTTAATAGTCCCAGTTGGACTTATCTTCCATGAATTTGTCAAGTTCCTTTTTGAACTCATTTAGACATCTGGCCTTCAGAACATCCTGTGGCACTGCATTCCCTAATTTAATTACGCATTGTATGAAAAGAACTTCTGAGAAATTGTCTCTTCCCAAAAGGAAATCCCTTCTAAAAGAGGAAATTTCACAGGAAGGGGTACTATCTCTCATTAGATCAATAACCTAGATGGAAAAAATAAGAGTTCTATGTGTCTGAAGCCCAGTCTTTTTGTTTGTTTGTTTACTTCGTGCCAAATATATTGTCTGCTTTAATTACCTTTTCCATAAACCTTACCCTGCATTTTCACTTAGACCATTGATTACATTTGCCAACAATGCAGCTGTGACTCCTAGCAAGAGATACTTGAAAATACTTTGTTTCTGATGTTTGTGTCCTGGGCTTTCAACAGATGCATGCAGTTTGGTCTGCTACTCCCTGGACACGTCCGACTTTACACTGGGCTTCATCAGCTGTCATTAGTTATGTGAAGTTAAATAAAATGCATGTTTCAAATAACACTTTTTTATTCATAAGGTGCATTTAATTTTCATTGTTCTTTGTAATTTTATAAATCGAGGTCTATATTTATGTCTTGATCCTGGGCATCCATTGCCTATTAGAAAACAATTCGCATCACAAGCCTAAAAGCAAAGGCCACATGGTGTTTTGCAACAAACCTCACTCCACAACTGTTCATTCATTTATAAGTAGGCTGGATTTAGCCCTGATCTTTGAAAAGGTATGACAAGTGTAATCAAATACATTTTGTAAGCATCTGATGTTTAATCCAGTTCTGCATATTCTGGCCAGAAGATTTTGCTAACAAGGAAACCTTGCTTAGTGACTAAAATTGGAGAGCACTGATCAGAAAACCACCAGCAGCACAGTTCAGCCACACAGTCCATTATCTACTAAAGGAAAGGATGTTTAATGAGATTTCCTTGACACTGGTGTTCTTCTGTCACAGCCAGGACTGCTAATGTACCAATCAGACTGAAGCAATGTTGCTGCCAGCATTCTTCCTTAAAGAATGCATTTTTTTGTTATGCCCCGTTAAGTATTTAACAGGTTTGCATTGTACACAAATCCTTACAACACAGTTTAGTTTTTCATATGAAATAAATCAGCATTCAGATATCAAAAGTGGTGCACTTCAATGAACATGCATTTTTTTCTTCTAAGTGTCAATATTAATGGGGATAGAGGTGAATGAGTGGTTCTAATAGTTTCCTTTGTTGCCTTTTAGGAAAAAGCTCTTAGCTCTTAGCTATAACACCTTACTTTCTCCAAGTTATAATCCTCTCAGCCCAGGCAATTAGGGTAGCTAGCACAGATGAATGTAGTACATAGAATGTTGCTTATACAAACCCAATTTCAGTTGTTGTGTGGGCAATTAGGAGTTGTGGCATGTTTAATTTATTTGGTTATCTACAGAATTTTAGCTTTTATATTATTACTTGCTAGTTCTGAAATTGAACACAGAGAATATTGTGCTGGGCATGTAACAATGAGAACTCATGCAGAACTGTTTTGAGGAAAAGAAATATTTTAATTTTCTGTAATAATGTAACTCTAGATGTGGCATAAATTCTATAGTGAAGTCTGTTTTAACAGAGTTTATGAAATATTTCCACTTAATTAGGTCAGTTCAATTTAATCTCAAGAATATTATAAAGGCAGCATGGTCTGATGGTTAAAGAATTACAGTAGTATGGGACGTTACCAAATCCTGTTTTGCTATGCCTTTACGCTAAGATCTTTGACAAATACTGAGACTCATTAAACGAGTTATGTAGAGTTCAGATGGGGATCAAGAAGGTTGCAAAGGCCTTGAAAATAGCATTAGAAATCAATACATAAGGCCATGAAGCCTAAACAGATCACGTATGGTCATATACGAATGGAATTTTCAGAGCTGGCTAGATCTCTCTTGAGAGTATAGCAAGGAGAAAAAAAAGAACCTTGCATCTAGTATATGTAGTGAATCTGTCATGTGGTGAAATGCATTAAAGTCTGCCACAGCTTCTACCAACACTGGAAAAAGAGAAGGAGAGGAATTGCCAAAGGATTGTTTCTCTCAGTTAAGGACACTATGCCTGATCTGTATCACCACTTACCTGCAGCAGGTTCTTGCTCCCCTTAAGGAGAAAGTACTGCTCTTTCAATTGCTGTTTGCTATGTTTTGTCTAAACAGCAGAGATGAGCAAAGTATGTGCTTTTACCAAGTATTATTTAATAATAGCTTATGCCTCAATTCTCTGTCTCTGAAGTGAATAGTGTGTATTTCTCTTACAGCTTTCCTCCTCTGACTAGACTGACAAATAGTGTTTAGGATTTTGAGATAATTTTTAGGCAGCCTGTATTTTCCTGAAATCCTCAGCTCCCAAATGAAGTATCTGACTACAAATTTTTCCATCCTGGAATTAGATTTGAAGAAAGAATTCTGATTAATGCCAGTATTTACGTCAGTTCTCTCTTAGGTGGTTAGATTCCTAACGTTGACTAGCATATATCTTTCCTCCTTTATTCATTAATTTTCCACTTTCTTCTGGGAATAGGCATTGAAGCACTTTCTTAGAGAGTTTGGCATTTCAGAACACTCTTGAAAAAGGGAAGGGTGGGTGGCAAGACCCTCCCCCTACTTCTTCTAGTAACCAGTGGTTAGGACATTTACTTGGAAAGATTGAATTCTTTGCTTCAGTGAGTCTTACTTTATGCATAGCAGAGCAAATTGCACAAGCAGGAATGAGAGATGTCTGCCCCAGAAATACTTGTAGCTTGTTTAATATTGTGCAGCTGCGACATAGTCTTACATCCCATCTTGTAGAGGACAGACTTAGGCCTAGGTTACCATTTTGGGAAAATGTCCCAAACTTATATAGGGAAGAACAGTATTTGGGAATGACCTAGTGTTTTCTTGGTGGGGGGAAGTCATAACTGTGCATCTCTGTGATTTGTCAGATTTGGTGCACGAGCTTGTGAACAATGTTAACCATGTAACCATGAAGTTGAGCATGCAGGTTTGTCAGGACATAGCTGCTGATGAAAATTACTAGCAGCGGGAACTTAGAGGGTTACATCAATAACCATCAATATGTTTATCAGCTAAATGAAAGGGGACCAATCCTTCAACCTAAGAATAAATAGCTCTTATTAACCTTCAGCCTGTCTACTAGGAGCTAGGTCTCTCTGTAACAGAAAAATCAGTTTGGAACAGACCAAATCAGACATAAGGTAAAATCAAAGAATTAAGTATTGTGTGTAATCAGGATCCTGTGCTGAACTTTATTTCTTATGTCCTTTTTTTTTTTTTTTTTTTTTCCATAATGTAACTGTAGACATATGTGATAACGTTAGGGAGTTATGACTGTGGAGAAAATGCATTTGATTTAGCTATCTGACTGTGCTCCTTTTGCAATTTTTTTCTTACACAATGTCAAATACTCAGATACAAGTAATGATGGTGATTCATATCAGCTGGGGCAAAGGAGAAAACACAATGATTCTGTGGTTAAATACCCAACTGTTAACATTGTGGGCAAGCTGTCTCTCATGTTACGGGCAGATATTTCTTCACAGGTATTTATAATGGGCCATTCTTCGTTTTCTTGGAGGGAGCTTTGTGTTTCAAAATGCTCATTGACTCTGAAGTCAATGGGAGATGTTCTTTGACCATTTTGGATGGGGTTTTGTGATTCTGTGATTCACCTCAACTAACTTAAGTTATCTAATTTGAAGACATTTAGGTGTCTAACCTAAAGTAGACTTAATCTACTCCACTAAATCCTAAGTGCTCTGACAATCAGGTGCATGGTATCTCCATTTCAGCACCCAAAATAAACATACCCCTTTGCCTCAATCTTTGCCTGTTAGAGTTGCTCGTTTGCAAAATGAAGACAGTAACAGGCCTCCCTTCCACTGGGTAAAGTTCAAAAATACTCCTGACATCTCTCAACTTTTAAGTGCCTTCCTGTGTAACCTTAACATTCTTCCAACATGGTGTTGTGCGTAATAACAGGGATAAAATGTAGCTTTTGCTACTGTAACAAGGACCTTGGAGTCAAACTTCTGCTGCTTGATCTCTGTCTCCTAGAGATTTGTTTGTAATTTCAAACTGCCTACAGTTCATCTCATAAGCTCAAAGTAAAAAACAGAGAAGAAAGAAAGAAAGAATTGCAGAGATTTTTCACAGACTTGAATCTTTGCTCTGTGTTGGTATCTCCCCAGAGAATACTTCCCAGATTTCTGAAACTGTCTTGAGCTGCTATAAGCTTCTGCTCATTATGACATTAAATAGTATTTTTTTTTGGAGCTTAGAGGTAAAGCTTTGGTTGTTCATTTTGATTCAGACATTTGTTTCTGTGTTTTTGTTTAAAGATTTTAATTACCTGAAGGAATAACCTTGCTCTGACATAATACCTGTTCCATGCGGTTTTGATCTATTCATGTGTACGCCTCAATCTCCTCTTTTTATGGCAATATATGCTGAAATGCACTACTGACATTGTTAGGGGGAATCCATTATTTGAGGTTGTATCTTTTTTGTATTTTGAGAGCATGGGGAATATTAAGAGGCTACATAGTCAATGTAGCAGCAATAATGGCCCTGCTGAATATGATAATATTTTGTGATTGTTACATGTTAGACAGGTACTTGAACACATGCGACCTATTCATACCAAAAAGTCCCCATATCTACTATAATGCTACAGCTTTTCACACTCCCCCTGCTGAGTTTCTAATGCAAACTATCACAGTGTGTGGTCCCCACTACTGTAAACATGAATTCCTTTCTCATTGTGACTTTATATCTTCTACACTGATTATAATGATTCTCTGTCAGCTCAAAGCTGTCAACATGCTCCTGAAAGGACTGCTAGTAGCAGCAAGGGAGAAAAAGAAAAAAAAACCAAACGAAACCAAAACAAAACCAAAACAAAAGTAAAAACAGATGCAGTCTTGGATAGCTAAAGAAAATAAAGGATGATCAGAATCAGAAAAAGTTCAAGCATTTTTTATGGCTTAGTTTAATGTAAATGAGTGTATGCTTTTATAGATATATATATTTTCCTTTCCCTTTCTCTTCTATTTTAAATAAATCTGAATAATTTAACAAAGGGGATAGTCTTTTCCCCTCCATTTCATATATTTTAGAGACATAAAGATGTGTACATCACACATTCCATCTTGTTCATCAGTTTCTGTCTTTGCCAATGTGAGTTTTCATTCACTATGTTCACTCAGCCCAGTGTAGTGTCAGAAGTGAAGCGGGTCTGCTTCCTTCTTCTAGAAAACTTATCCATAGTTAGTATTGCTTAATTGTACATATCGTTTGACAACGGCAAAATGCTAGCAAGAATGTCACATTCTTTTTGCACAGAAGAGGACACTTTATTACAAGAAAGAAAATAATAATGTCACTAAAGTTACTGTGTATCTCCATCAGCCACAGCAGGAAGCAATACCGTATGTGGTAGCTTAAATCTTCTTCAGTGATTTGACAGCTTCCAACCGAGTAAAAGAGTCCACATTTAGATGGATATAGAGGACTTGGAGCCCAGGCTTCGACTTCAAGAACTCTGAGAAGTGCACGATATCACGTGTCTTTCACACATATCTTGTTACATTGCTATGCTAGAACTGTGTTTCACGAGGAAAGGCAACCATGCTGTTTTTTATGAGACAGAGGCAGGGTTGGCAACTATCTAAAATACAAGGAATTACAGGGAATCCAAGCACTGACAACCTTTTTCTCAAAAATGTTAATTTCTTTGTGAAAGTTCAGGAGAAAATGTAAGCGATAGTAGTGTTTCTTGTACAAACCTGTGCCGTTGAGCTATGAAAAGTTTGCAATCTACTGGCCACTCCAGCACTAAACCTGTTTGCTAACATACCCCATGTTTCAGAACAAGAAGTAAAGAAGGTAAAGAAACAGTTACATTGGTCTTGCAACAGTTAATGTCTACTTTCATTAATTACAGCAGGAAGGAGAAACAGACAGCTTATCCACTATTAACTGAAATAAGCAAGTGATCAATACGGCTGTTAATTGCACAAATAGCAACAAATACCCCGGATGCCCTCCCATAAGGTACCAACAGAAGACAATTTTTGTACTGCTGCTTTCTTCATTTCAATCACACTCATAGGCAGAGCAAGCACAGGACTGAAGTTCAATCAGACTAAATCTAATGCTGCTCAGTGATAATCAGGACCTTCAGATACTGTACTAATACTAATGTCAAGCAGTATTATATTTCCAGATTTATGTGAAATGATTAAAATGTTATTTGCTATCATTTTTGTGCAAGGTTCATCCAGTTGTTTATGCAGTATGTCGATATTGATTCTACATAGTAAAGTGCTTATATCAGGGGCTCAGTGGCTAGTACATCTAACATCTCCAGTGCCAGCAGCAAGTGAGTTATGCCAAGTATTAGTGGCAGCGTGCCAGCCATCTAGTACACAGTTCATCTTGGCTATGCTAGCTTGCTTTGTACTGTTATGTATTTTTTTTTTTTCTGTTTTAATCACTCACATTTCTCCTGAATATTTTTTCCCTTTATGTAACACAGCATACAAGAAAAACAGAGGCAGGTAAAAGTCTTTCTGAAAGCTCTTTCTCAGTGAAGAAGCATCTTGTAAAGATATCACTCTAGAGTCATTAGATGCTGTTATATGTGATCGGTGTTGTGTCATTTAGCAAAGTGTTGCTCAGTGGGTGCAGCAGCTGGTATATATGATTTTCTATACCACCTGCAAAAATATCTCATACCATATAATCAACCACCTGGATAAAAAAGAAGGGTAGCAAAACACTGTTTATTATGTAGCAGCACCCATATTTTCCCTAAACTTGTGAGTACATAAACAGACTTTGATAGTACAAACATGTGTACAGGACAAGGTTTGTTAAAGCTTTTCTGTTCAATAAAGCATATATTGCCTGCTGTTCAGATAGCACTGAACAGATTTGCTTTATTTCTAATGAAGGTGTTTGGGCAATTTTCTGGCACAAATGAAGTAAAATTATGTACTTAAAATGTTCATTAAAAAAAAAAAAAAGCATTCAACCAGCCACCACCATTTTTCTGTAACAGATTGGAAACTACAAAACATACAAACGGAACCTCGGTGATAAATTGGTATCATTAGTACTGTCGGGATTACTCATTTGCTTAGAAAGATCCTGTCCAGTGGCAAAATTTCAAACAACTGTTTTAACAACTTCTGATTAACAAGCTGCCCTCTAACATTCACAAGAGACAGCTTGGATTATCATTGCTCAGCCAGCTCCCTCCCCACAGTCCCCACTGATATTATGTTCTTTGTGGCCACCATGATTCATTTCCACAAAGCTATAGCAGCTTAGCCCTGCTGCAAATCTGGCACTTGGTCTTCAGCATCAAATCCAACACACCTAGGAAGTAAGAGTACTTTTTGTACATCCTCCTCTTCAGTCTACTATGTAAGAATTTAGCAGATGCAATCTGTAATTTATTTCTACAAGCAGAAACTGGGTTAGACCATCATTAGCCATATCTACACAAAATCAGAATAGAAAAATTGAAGGTCTCATGAGAAAATAAAATCTTTTCTCAAGTATGAGCTTTCAACTCAAGCATTATAGTGACTTGTTTAAGTATCTGAGTTAGCCAGAAGCAATCATCCTGAAGGCTTTGAAAGACATCTAATCTGTCTGCATGAGGATTTTATGCATCTACACTAAATGACTGCTTCGGAAGCTAAATTTTAGTAATTATTATATTACTGTCTAGATGAGGCTAAGGGGACCACAGTGGAAGTATTTAGGTGATGTCAGATTTGTTATCTGCTGCAAACATTTGTCTTCTTGCTTTTGTTTATCGTTTTATGCCCAAGTTCTCAGCATCCTTCACAGGTGATGTTTTGGAGGCTACATCATTTACTGAACCAATAAAATAATAAAGTACCTTTGTAAGTGGATTGATTTTTCTTTCCCTTCTACTGCTGTGACAATTACATGTGGTTTTCATTTGCAAAAATGTTTTTTTCTGTTATAAAAATAAATTAATTTAAATTGAAGAACTAAATGAGAAAGAAGAAATGGGGAGCCTTTTGTCTTCAGGTCACTAATTCATACCTGACCAAGTAATAAGTAACTCAGATTTCTTACTATCTGTTGGTTGTTTGAAGTCCTGCATCAGATGAGCTGAAAATCTCAGTCGTGGTTCTGGTGGATCAGTAAAGACATCATATGTGACACCAACTGACATTTTTGTCTGTAAAGGCAAAAATTCTGTGAAAAAAGAGGAAAAACATTTTAATCTGCCAATATTGGTTTGGTCAGAATAAACAAACAACAAAACCAAAACTCAGAGAAAAACCTGGAATACAGAAATCATAAACTAAAATGTGGATAAAAGTTTTGATGGAGAAAACAACATTTTCAGGACTATTCCTTCAGCAGTATCCTGAACATTAGTGTTTAGAACAACATACTCATATTAGCTACAAACCTTCAATAACCTAAGACAGAGGACAATGCTAAACATAGGATGCCATGCATAAAAATACCTGCTGTCAACCCACTCTTAGGAATAATATCTTGTTCTTTTTAGAGCAGTAATGATTTTGTGTGCCTGATTCGAGAGAGCTTAAAAGGCGTACTTTTCTGAAATCTTTTGTTTAGCTCTCCCAAACCACATATTCACAGGTTTAGGAACCTACAATGAGATCTGCCATCACAGATCAATAAATAGAAAAACAAACCCCCAAAAAGAGAAAAAAAACCAAACTACCCCCCAACCCCAGCCAGTAAAACTACTACTAGCCATACATACACTCCTTATGTAGCTGCAAAGAAAGGTAAATTTTTCAGGGTTGCCAGCTCAATATCTTACCCCAGTGAAAAGATGTCTCTTCATGAACTGAAAAAAAATAAAACTAAAACAAAACAAAATGAATAGTGCTAAAACACTAATTAAGACTGTTTTCCAATTATGTTAATGAAACTACAAAGAAAATGCAAATCTAGAAGTCTCCAGAAATTCTAACAGTTGTGGTGTAGCACCATGGCTGGTAGTCCCACAGCAACGCTTCCACAGCCCCCCAAGAGAATACCATATTAGCGGTTCACAAATGTGCATTAAATTAATCTGTTTGATCAGTAAGTGTTCTCCATTTTTTTGGCGAACAGGGATTTATTTTGAACTCTATTCCATGGGATTCAAAAATTGCAAAGTAATGCTGCCATTTGAATCACAGAAGTAAAGTGAGTAAAAATCTGTCACTATTTGTAACACTAATATCATTCTCCAAGCCTCGTGCCATCAGCCAGCAAGATTCTCTTCATTTTAAGTAAGATATGAGTACACTTATAAGTACTGCTATTTCAGCCCACTAGAAGTCTAAGAGGTCCCACTACAGCTGTATAACAGTCACAAGACTAGTGATGCAGCACTTTAGGAGTGCTTTGCCTGCCTAATCATATTATAAACATATTCATAGTAGTCCCATGGAAGTCCAAGACTGCTTTTGTAGTAAGGTACTTATACAGTACAAATGAAGCTCACTCTGTCACTAAGGAGAGGCTTTTTAAGATTTTCTTTGGCACATGGGACTCCTGTTACTACACGTTTTCCATTATGTTTTTCCATACACAAACACCAACCATATACTTTGTCAGATTGACCTTTGTTTGATATTAATTGAACAACAAAACAAACAAGAACAAAGGCAAGCATCCATGAGAAAGCATGCAAGTGTATGTGTGTCTTTGCACTGTACTAAACACAAGCAAAAATAAATCAGCAGCAATCTCTGAGTAGAAAGGTAAAAGTGAAGGTAGAAAACCAGGTAATTTTTTATGCATTTTAAACATGCCTCAGTTGAACTCCAGCTTTATTCATTTTAATGGTTATCTGCTGCTATGTTAGACCTGACTTATCTTCATCTATTTACAGACTCAAGATCTCAATTTCTCTAAGGAAATACGTTTGTTTGGAATAAACAGAAAGAATTGCTGATCTATATATCAGGGCCAAGACTCTTTCTCCTTGTGTTGCTTCTTCCTTTTACCCTTTTAAGTAATATAAAATTTGAGTTTAAATGCTCCTGTGTGTGAGAGGTGCAGGAAAACTTCACTGGGATGTTCAAAAGTAAATCAGGATATTAAATGCTTAAATTCTGTTATACAGGTCTCCTTAATATATTCAGCTTCCCAAGTACTTTTAAAAAAGCTGTTAATTCCTTCTTTATGTACTACACATGATAAATGGGGGACCCTTAGCTTTTCAAGTGAGCACTCTAAAACTCTAATTCATCTTAAATCTATTGTGTGATTGAAGCTTCCCTGTCACCTTTTGCAGAAGCAGTAGTTAGTCCTTGGATGCTTCTCATGACTCCTTTGCTAACTATAGTTTACAAACCATCCACTGATTACTACCCTGAGTGAAAGTGATGGTTGAACTTATGTTTCAGGACTTGGCCTATAAGCCATCAAATGCTTGTGTTCTTTTCAATTTTAAAAATATTATTCACACATGTAATATATACTTCTAAGTACGCATTTTATACGGTATGTGTGTATTAATAACAGAATAGCAGTGCATAAATTAGAATGAGAGAAATAACTTGTATAAAAACTAATAATAGAATAAGGTATTTCTAAGGGTTATGAATGTCAAAATCAGGGTATAAACACTTGCTTAAAACCCAAGATTCTTTAAAAGTTTCTCAAGTAAGGGTTATTCTCATTCTTTTCACAGAATCACAAAATGATATGGGGTTGGAAGGGACCTCTGGAGATCATCTAGTCCAACCCCCCTGACAGAGCAGGTCCTTCTAGAATAGGTTGCACAGGAATGTGTCCAGGCAGGTTTTGAATGTCTCCAGGGACGGAGGCTCCACGACCCCTCTGTGCAGCCTGTTCCAGGGCTCTGCCACCCTCAAAATAAAGAAGTTCCTCCTCATGTTTAGATGGAACTTCCTGTGCTCAAGTTTGTGCCCATTTCCTCTTGTCCTCTCACTGGGCACAGCTGAAAAAAGACTGCCCCCAACATCTTGACACTCACCCTTTAAGAATTTATAATCATTGATCCGATTCTGTCTCAGCCTTCTCTTGTCCAGACTAAGATGACACAAGTTCCTCAGCCTTTCCTCATAAAAGAGATGTTCTCTCTTACTCTCCTCCAAAGATGATTAGTTCCCTAATCATCTTTGTACCCCTTTGCTGTACCCTTTCCAGCAGTTCCTTCTCCTTCTCGAAATGGGGAGCACAAAACCTTTAGAGTAGGTGTTTGAATTCTGTAAAAGCTGGTATTTATTCTTCACATCATGGTGCTAAAGAAGATAATGGAGACACATTTCAATTTTATCCTCTGATTCTGCTTTTAATTTCCCATTCAAGTAACTAAATCTGGTCCATTTGTTTTTAACACATACTCCAGCATAAAAACCACTGTAGTTTTCAAATTCAGTAGTCAGAGGGAGAACGGACACCTCTTCACATGCGAGTTACTGCAGAAAATGAACAGTACCTCCTAGATTGGACGTATAAAAGTCAATGCTATTTTTTTTTAAATGAAAGTGCAATGAGTATGCAATGAGTCCTTTTATGGTGTCTATCTGCTACAGCATTCTTTGCCAGGAGTACGATGATTTCTTCTTAGCTGCTAGAAATCTAAAGTGGAATGGGAAGGTAGGAGTTAGAATGACTTATTTTTATGAGTGCTTTTTCAATTACCTCTCTTATATGCATATATCATGGTAAAATGTTTTTGTAATACTTATTCATTGTTGTCACATAAGGATTCTTTTGAATATACAGTAATGTGAAGTTATCCTGGTGTGTGTCCTTTCAGGACTTGGAAGTATACTTGTGGGAGTGTCACACTGCAACTGGATAAGAGTTGAAAGAATCATAGAAGTTACAAAAGGAGAAGGCATATTGTTCACAACCCCTTCCCTCACAGAGTAAATGGAGACAGTTCAGCTAGATTTCCTTTCTCCCCAACATAGTCTCTATACTAACAGTTTTTCCATTCCAAAAAAAGGATTGCTAAAGTCCCGTATTTTCCTAATATTGCCTTTAAATCCCTCTGAATTAAAGGTCAAAAATATAATTGATGCAATGCATCAGAATGAATGTCCAAGGTCACGGATCAGAAATGGGATACTTAAGGAAAGAGTGAGAGAAAGCAGCTATTCAGTGATTTTTCCTTATTGTACCACCAGAACTTTCGGAATTTATCAATTGGAAGCTCCCTGAACTGAAGACAGCAGAGATGCAGAACTATGATTTAATCCCTATGATTTTGCCCAGTCTCTTTATGAACAAGGTCTGCTTTTCACCTCCCATTTATTGGTTGATTCACACTTGGTCACACACTTAACTCATTCATTAACTATGCTGTAGAATCACAGAACCGTAGAATATCTCAGTTGAAAGGAACCCAAATATTGTGCCCAACTCCCTGCTCCTCTGCTTCTATCTCAGAAGCAGAAGTGTAACTGGTCAAAGTTTATTTCATAGAATCACAGAATCATAGAATTGTTAGAGTTGGAAGGGACCTTAAAGATCATTGAGTTCCAACCCCCCTGCCATGGCCAGGGACACCTCCCACTACACCAGGTTGCTCCAAGTCCCATCCAGCCTGGCCTTAAACACTTTCAGGGGATGGAGCAGCCACGACTTCTCTGGGCAACCTGTTTCGGTGCCTCACCATCCTCACAGTAAAGAATTTTTTCCTGAACTCCAATCTAAACCTCTCCTCTTCTAGTTTAAAATCATTACCCTTCATTCTATCACTACTCTTCCTGACCATATCCCTATGGTTATTTTAACCATAACTTTATGAGTCATGATTTAAAACATGCCTGGAAAGCATGAAAAGTATTTGAAGGTGCAGTTCTATTCAGACAGCACTGAAGGACTATTTCAAGCTGCTGAGAGACCTGATCTTTACAGTTTTGTACACGCTGCCTATAACATTTTCTGAAGTGTTCCTTCAGGTTTGCTTTGGAAGAAACTAGTATGTTCATTACAAAAGGGAGAACCCAATAATAAATTACTGTGCACACAGTATAAAATGTAAGGCATTCTGTACTTGAATGAAAAAGGGGTCTGAATTATTTGGCACCCCATTTTCTGTATCACTATATCCTTCTCCGAGTAAGATAATAAGAAAATTGTGCATTGCTCCAGATGAATATGTACCATGCATTTACACAGTAGCATAATGGCATTTTCTATTTTTATCTGTATTTTTTTTTCCTCATAGTTAGTAAAATTCTGTTTTCCTCACCATCATGCCAGAAGAGCAACAGGTGCCAAAGGGGGTGCCAAAGTCTCTTTCTTGAGTGTAGTAACACCTGACCTGAGTTCATCAGGATGCCATTGCATTTACCAATGTCATCTGCTTTTTAAATACACTTTTTGCAAGTCTTTCAGTTGAGATAGTTCTGGAAATACTGTTTATTTTGTAAATTTGTCACCTCACTTGTTTCACCACTGGTGACCTTCGTGAAAATCAACTACTGATTTCTACCTTTTAATCACATGATAATCCAAGACAAGGTTACTCCCCATATCCAAATACAGTTTAGTTTCATCAAGAGTTTTTGGTGAGGAGCCTGTTCAAAAAGTTTTGGAAATTCAAGTGGATTATATTAAAGTATACTTATACACATGATGATTCACTGGATCTTTTAGTTCAAAAGTCTTAGGTTATGTGATAAAGACTGTCTGCTCCACAGAGGAGCTCTGAGAGACAATGGCCCATTACAGGGGCAGTCAGACGATCAAAGGCCCATCTCCTCAAGCCCAGAGGAGCACAGAACAGACAGAACCCAAATTACAAACCCTCCAAGGAGCAAACGTCTGGTCCAGGCCCCTGTAAGGGTTATCCCAGCAGAGCCATCAGTCCCATGGTCCAGGCATAAAACCCATCAAGATGAGTCATTTTGGAATAGCTCTCCAAATCACCTTTCAGACGAATTGCTGCCCAAGAGTGGGACATATAGGAAGAGCAGTTTGGGATTATTCAGGATTTATTACAGGATGCTAAAGTTATAAGCCAAAGGTAGGAAAAACAAAGGGCTTAGGTGAGGTGATCTGGGGAGGAAAAACTGGGAAAATAGAGCACTAAGGAAACAGAAAGGGCCAGTTGTGTACAAGTAGTTTGTCAGTCAATACGCTTGTCTGGCCATGCCCTACACCTGACCAGCACAATCTGTTTTATCAGCTTATTAAATTTCTTCCTAACTCTTTCCTGAGCTAGAGGGGTTCGCTGTTCTGCATGCATGCATGTGTATGGGGGTGTGAGCTCAGTGACTGGAGTCAGACCACGGGTTGGAGGGCTTGAGCATCCATGGTGCCAGCAACTGTATATATATAGTGTATATGTGTGCATGTACCTGCTGGGAATTTATCATCAGCCTGGTTTCATCTGGGAACACAGAGCAGCATCAGTCTCGCTTCTTTTGTGTTGTTGGATCCTGCATGATATCTTTTCCTATAATTAAAAATAGTTAAATACTTTTTTTGCAGTTTACTAGTGAATGAACAAGAAAGTAAAAAGAAACAAAAACTGTGTTTATACTAGTTTTTGTCTTGAATCATCACTTTTTTCTGAGAGAAGTTGTTTAGTCCTCTGCAAAATAGATATAATGGTATCTCATGAAACTAGTAGTATTGCTATCTTCTTTTCATAATCACAGGTGACTACTTAAGGTGCACTACAAATAGATTTTTAAGAGCATTCACTAAATGTGTGAGCATAATGAGACTTCATTTAGCTAAATAGGGTGAATTTTTGTACACATTCATTGGACTATACCTGAATTAATCATTTCAGTGTGGTGTAGTTTCTGTAGCAAAGTTAGGACGTAACACTAATTTGAGGAACTAATATTCTGCTGGAATGCTCTGATTCAGAGTTCTTTACTTGACACATGGGATGATGTTCAGGGCCCATTGTGCTCTGCACACCAGATACTGTAACTGTCGGGTCACTGAGTGTAAGCTCTTAACTTCTGTGTCTGGGGGGCTGCCTATGATAAATTTTAAATTCAAAAAACATTTCTCTAATATAGTAAGGGACTAGCTCCAGTGTCCTGACTAGCCATTATCTTTCTCATTAAAATAATTATTGCGTCCAGTGTTGAATGTGAACTATTGTGTGTTATGACTGTGCATTTGTCTACAAAGTCATTGCGCTCTTGGAAGCTATTGTAGCTTATTTCTATAGGAAACCTTTTTATTATCTTGACTGCGAAGGCGAGTGGGGAAGAAGGGAATTCTGCCTTTCCCATATTCTGCATTTATTAAACATCATCTAAAAGAAAGCATTTTAAACACATAAAAGCTTTTACATGCACTCTGCATCCAAGGGAACACATTTATTTTTTTTCTGCTACTTTAGCAGTATATATGTGGTGATGGTAGTTTAAAAAATAGGTCAGGACCATTTTTAGCCTTAACAAAGACAGAAATATTTCACGATGCACTAGGAAAAGTATTTTCCTTGTATTTTCTTACATTTCTTAACTAGAACCAGGTGTAGATATATTTAAAAATCTCCAAACCCCATTATTTCCTATAACTACTAGAAGTGACTGGAGATACCTCAGATTACTCTAATATCTGCCTGTTTATCAGGTGGGTTTTCTTATCTGGGCTACATTAGTTAAACTGAATGATCATGGCAAATACTCGCAGTTCCAAATTGATTGTCTTCTGAAACATTTTATGTTTCAAGTTTTGGGTGTGAATCAAATTTTTCAGGCTAAACATGTGTGCATATCATCCAGTTACAGACAAAGTCCATTCTTTTGTACATCATAACTAAGTCTCCAACTTCTCCTTCCTGCAAATCCTAAAATTTTGAATTTGGGGTATTTTGTTTATCAGCTTCTCACATGTGTCCATAATGATTTCAGTCACCCACTGATGCCATTTAGTTTTGTCTTACATATGTATGTTCCATTTACTTGCTGCCTTTTGCTAGCACTGTAGCTCTCTGAGACGGCTTACCTTCTTGAGAGCAGGAGAGGGACTCTGTCAGAAGTGTTGTGATAGGACAAGGGGTAATGGCTTTAAATTGGAAGAGGGGAGGTTTATATTAGATATTAGGAAGAAATTCTTTACTGTCAGGGTGGTGAAGTATTGGAACAGGTTGCCCACAGAAGTTGTGGCTGCCCCATACCTGGAAATGTTCAGGACCGGGCTGGATGGGGTTTTGAGCAACGTGATCTAGTGGGAGGTGTCCCTGCCCATGGCAGGGGGGGTTAGAACTAGATGATCTTTGAGGTCCCTTCCAACTCTAACCATTCTATGATTCTTATGCATTTAACATGATGAAGCTATCACTGCTGGTTGGTGCCTCAGAGACCTGCAATAGCACAGGGTATACAAAAAACTGATGCCATTTTCAGGGATGGGTAAACTGAAAAAGAACTTCCCAGAGTATTGGGAGGTATGTTATTCCTCTGAAGTTTTACTTCTGAATAGAGGATGGTAAGAGAAAAATCAATGCAAATATCCAGTTTGGGATAGAGTCTAACAGCAGTGATACCACTGTCACAGAGAAACATAGCTGGCTAATGATATTGGCATGAGTGTCAGAAGGCCACAGGACACCCACTGCTTAATTAACAGAAATAGAGGTTATAATGACCTGATCTAGGTTTCACTGCCCACCTCAATGATATTTTCTTTTTACAAGTTCTGTATTTGGGCATGCATAATTAAAAGGATCAAAGAAATGTTAAGATGAAACTCTGGGAACGTTATTTGTATGTTTACAAAAGGTATAGCAATGTATAGGTTTATAAATAAATATCAATGACTTTTAAGAAAAAAATTCACAAACTGACCTGCATGCATGAACTTGTAATGACCATTATAGTATGGATTTATTCAAAAACACATTCTTATTTATATAGTGGTGTTTCTTGCCAACTTAACTTTGGTAACTGGAATCCCAACCACTAGATAAAAAATGTTTATTTTACTATTTCATATGCAACACAAAGAAATAATTTATGTTACGTACAATATTTATGTGTACATACATACATGTATACCTTTGTAAAATACACTTGCAAATTATCTTGTTAATCAATTAGAACATGTGATTGAAAAAGGCTTCAGAGATTGGTTGGTTGAGTCTCCCACACCGAGTCAGACTCAAAACCACCTGTAATGACTTTCCCATATATTATAAAAAAAAAAAAAGACAAAACAACCCACAATATAAATCTGTTTCAAATTAAATCAGAAATTATAACAGTATTTTATTGTCTGAGCAACAAGCTATCCAAGTAATTTAAATTAAGAAAGAAAAGTACTGCCCCTAGTCTACTAAGATGATGAAAGACACTGGCTAAGTACTTAGAAACAGTGTGTGGGAGTATGTAACTAACTTTTAAGAGCAATCCTTTTTCCTGAAGAGAAAAAAATATTTTCTTCTTTGCAAGTTTCATGAGAAACTGACTAGAAGTTAAAAAGTCAGGAGCACTTTTTCCTCTTCTATTCTCTGAGGGGAAAAAAAAAGAACAAGCTGTGTAGGATGAGAGATATTACAGTGTGATTGGAGAAAATCAATCAGATCCTGAAACCTAGACAATACTTTGTTTTGCCTAATAAATCAGTTTCCAAGGCAAAACTCATAAAATATTTTTTATTCTTACGTTTTGAGCACATTTAAGAGCTTTACTTAAGTAATAAAAACATTCTGAAATGGCATTTTAAACATGTTTAGCCTATTTTTATTTTAATTCAAGTTTAGTTGCTGTAATTTACAACTGAATGAAACTTTTCCAATAGTTCCCAGCTTATTAAAAAAAAATAGAACATTCAGAAAACTGAATAAATATATCCTGGACAATGTGACTGCTGAAATACATGTGAATAGGCAAGGCATATCTTCCTAGTTAGAAAATAGAAATTAGCCAAAAGCTTCAGCGTGACATTCATTAAGACATATGAAGGTAGAATTTGTCTTGCTTCACTTCAACACTTAAAAGTTGAGATTTCCCATAAAGTAAACAGAGAGCAACTTCCTTCTGGAGGACATTTGATCTGTTCCGTATCAGAAAACCTCTTTCTTTTTGCTGAATCTACATGATGGGTTTGGATTTACACATGTTATTCTTTTAAACTTCTAAGGCAACTGAGAAGATTCTTACTGATATTTGGTTATTCATATTGAAGGTTTTGAGACTTGAAGATTTGGATGGCATTCGGTACAGGCAAGTCTATTTCCCTGATGAAAACTGAGTACAGCAGTGAAGTTGCTTTGCATTTGCCCTTCCAGTTATTGAAGAGTAATTTTCAGAGCTCTTCCATCCTCTTGTGGTGGGATAATAAAATAGAATCATAACTTCTCTTCTTCTCTTAAAATCCGTAGTTTAGCTGACCCCCAAATGCTGCTCATGGACAGCTATTTTGGGGGTTTCACTCTCTTTTTAAAGATGTTATTGTCTGCAGTAATAAGGACAAATCTTATGATGCACAACTGAAAGGGACTTTTCTTATCACTTGTCAGAGTAATTGATTAGCCAAAGTCACAGAAAAGAAAGATACTCTTCTATTGTAAAACTCACTTGTGATACCTAGACCAAAATTTGACTGTCCTCCAAACCAAGTTGTCTTTAGAATATAATGTGTAGTGGGGGAAAAGCAGCCACTAGCAAGGGTTAATTCCTGAAATCTATAGCTCCTACAATATGTCATGCTAACACATACAGCACATTTGCACACTTGAGTGGACGCTTTCTGGTGGTTGACAGAATCTAACACTCTTTTTTCTTTGTCTGATTCATTGCTATTAGACTGGTTAGTTCGTGTGTCTGTGTGCACACCCATAAATCCTCAATTTTTTTTCTCTCCTAGGAAAATTCTTATTCATTTGATATAACTCTCAGTATATGTCTTATCATAACACTCTTTGTAAAAAGACTGTCTAATGAAATAAAGACAACTGGTTTTCACTGTTACTTAGTCACAGATAAAAGACTGGATATCTCAAAAAGGGAAGTATTTTTAGCAGAAAGACTGAGAACCTGTTTTCAGAGGACAGATTTCTACAATCGTTGTTTGCGCTACTACTTGATTGTTGTTGAGTAGTCTCATTGAAACTATTAAAATTATTCAAGTCAAGTATGGTACAAGATCGAGACTCTAGCTTCTCTGTCTCTATTTGTTCAATCGAGTGAGCATCTCTCTGTTTGAGTAAAGACCAGGGAAGATTGTCACAATTTGGTGCCAGAATTGTGGATAAAGGCTAGGAAGATTCCCCTGACTGAAAATTAAATACATGTTAGCAGTGTGGCGTGGTGACTAGAAGTAAAATAAGCAACGTTTTGCAAAAAGGAGACTGCAGACTTTTAAACAGAAAAACATTCTTCCTTTTGTTTTTTTTTTAAACTCATCTGTAAAATTTAATAGAGAATAAAATCATCAGTATGAATTGTGCTGTTCATGCAATAATTCAATTGAAAAACTAGAGTGTTTCTACTGATCTATAAAAAAATATTCTACAGAGGAAAGGTTATCTGCAATTTTAAGTATGCTTTTGCTAGCATTTAGGTAGCAGTGAAAGTAATAACCACATTTACTCCCTTATATTACAAATACTTGTCTCGTAATAAAAGACTTGTTTCTAAACTTTGCCAGAAATCAGTTTTGTAAGTGAATGCTCCCTTTTCCTAAGTATGTTTATAAATTCTTGTAATTCAGCTTAGAAGTCTTCTTTTTTTCATGTTTCGTTTAAACAATAAAAAATAGTCCTTGATATTGAAAGGGAAATGTTAACATCATTTGCCATTAGTCAGAAGTGTAACTTCATTAAAGCAGAAGGCCATATAATCCCTACAGGAGCTCTCTGCATGAAATACTTGATTCTTACTTAGCATATCTATGAATTCTATCAGCATTACTGTCTTTCATGATGTTTGTTTCTTTTGAATATTTATGAAGGACTGTCCAGTGACCTGCTTAGCATCTCCAGGTTTGTTCTGCCTTAGCAGTCTCTCAAGTAGTGTGCAATCAGAAGACTCATTCTCCCTCAACAGCAGCAATCAATATGGCAGAGGCCAAGGAAATGTCTGCAGAAAAGAGATTTCTATCAATAAAATAGAAAAAACAAAGCAACAAAGCAAATATAGGATTGGGCTATAATTCATAAAAAGAAAAAGAAAAACAAAAAAAAAAACAAGCCCAAACACCTAAGAGATTAAAATCTCTTTTTTTTGTTAATCTTTGTGTAATCAGATCACTACATTATAATGGATCACCACAAAAATTCCCCCGCCCCAAAAAAAAGGTAGTGTATTTTATAATGAATTTTGAGAACTTTTGAGATAAGAGAAACAGCTTTTCATCATGGCTTATTGATGCAATTTAATTAATAATTTAAAAGTTTGGATTAATTTAACTAGGACCAGAAGGTTTGATGTTTTTGTAGCTAATTTTCGTATATTATTGCAACTGTTCATGAAACTTAAGGAAGTCAGGCACTCAGTCACTGTTAAGTTATTGGTTTTGTTATCCTTCTGAAGATTATGTCCCAAATTCCCAGATATATAGATGTCACAGGCAGTGGCTGAGAATGTTGATATAACACTAAGGTAGGTCTGTCATCTCATTGACTTTATAACCTTTCACTCCCAATAGATAAATTCCCTTGCAATTGGAAACATCTTGACTTAACCTTGCCAGATTTTTTTCTTTCTAGTTCCTTTGGAAGGTTCTACACCCATCTGTTTGATTGCACTGGGCTTTTTTATTTGTTTGTTTGTTATTGTTTGCTTTTGCTTTTCATCATGAAGAGTCATCCCCAGAGTTATGTACGGACAATCCCCAGACATATTCACATAAATTAACAGATTGATCAGAATGCCAATGTAGTGTTTTTGAAGATAACTACTATAAGTCATGTAGTTATCATCTGAATGCAATTAATAATACTACTAGAAATGGATTTTCCAATGAAGAGTGCATTTTGTATAATTTCCCAGAATTTCCCAGGAACTTTTTTTTTTTTTTTTCTAAATCCAAAGTTGTGGTGGTGACACCAGCCCTGGAGCCACATATTAACTGATGTTATTAATTTACTCC
>VZRU01017410.1:88528-103967 GCA_013398155.1 Pedionomus torquatus
AACATCCCCACCCCCTATTCCACACACACACACCCGTCCCCAGTCTAAGACTTCTGGAGACTAAAATCAACAGTTGCAATTTTTTTATGGTACTGGTCTAATGTTACCTATATTAACAAGAAATAATAACTAAATTTAGGATCTCACAGAGCAAAGACACATACAGCAGGAAAAGTAAAGAGCTGGGCAATTTTGATGAAAATAAATGCATTCTTTTAAATTTCCTGGAAGATAATAATCAATCAGAAGAGCACTACTTGGTTATAATCCTAAACACCATTCTGACCTCAATTTAGTCCAAATAGATTTCTTCTTTTTTCACTTTTTTAAATTATTGTTGCTTGTATTTGCGGATGGCCTTAGTTGCATAAGGTGCAAAATGGAGATAGAGAGGGAATATTTTTATGTATTATATAGATTATTTTGAAAAATCTTTCACTTCAGGAAAAAATTTGAAAAATTCAGGTTCATTCATAAAGTCAGACGGCTAAACCAATGGTTTAACCAAACGTTAAACCAAACGTTTCTTTCACCTGAAGCTGAGGAATATTATTAGATTTCCAAACAAATATACACAGATGTGACATGCTGAAAAGGTACAGGAGAACTGGCAAATGTAGGACGGTGAGAAGTCTGTGTGACAACTCTGGATAACATAGAAAGCTCTGAGTGAGAGCTAAAGTGAGTTCAGAGCTAAGATTAAAGAGGTGCTTTTTTTCTGCTGCTTGACTTTTGTCTTGTTCAGAGAGAAACAATATTGCTTCTCCTCTTAATCATATCAGTTCCTAAATTTTCCTTATGCATTTGGACTGAAGTGCTTGTTTTCAATTGCTTGAAAACAGCCTATGAAGAACATTACATAAGGACATATTCTATCAACTTTATAGCAAAAAAATTATTAATTTGGGGTTTTCATGACTACACGTGTTGAGACCTTGGCTTTCTGCACCACCCAAGGGACTTGACGTGCAATTTCAAAGCTGGTTTAAGCTGTTAGCCTGTGCTATTGCCAACAAAAAATGATCTGTGTAACTGAGGGAAGCTCTGATATTCTTTCTACCTCATCCAGGACATACCTGTCCGTTGTTTTCCATTTGACAGCTTTAGCTGTCCATTATCTGAGTCAGCTCAATATCTAGAATACCCACAAGGGGAAGAGGGATGTTCAGGAAAGTGGCTGGGGTGAAGAAAGCCAGAGTTTTTTTATTAGAAAGTCTTGTGGATGGAGTTGACTTTCTTTGTAACAGCTGATAAAGTCCTATGTTTTGGTTTTGGGATGGGAACACTATTGATAGCACACTAATTTTTTTGGTTGTTGCTAAGCAGTAAAGACTTTTTCTGCTCCTTGTAGCACCCTACCAGCAAGTAAACGGGCACCAAAAGTTGGGGGGAGACACAGCTGGGACAGCTGACCCCAACTGATTAAAGGAATATTCCATGCCATGTGATGACATGCTCAGTATATAAAGCTGGGGGAAGAAGGAGGGATGTTTAGAGTGATGACATTTGTCTTCCCAAGTAGCCCTGCTTTCCTGGAGATGGCTGAACACCTCTCTGCTGATGGGAATTAATGAGGGAATTTCTTGTTTTGCTTTGATCTTGTATGTGTGGCTTTTGCTTTACTTATTAAGCTGTCTTTATCTCATCCCACAAGTTTTCTCACTTTTACTTTTCTGAGTCTCTACCTCATACCACAAGAGAGGAGTGAGTGAACAGCTGTGTGGTCCTAGTTGCTGGCTGGGGTTAAGCCACAACAGGAAGGCTTAAGCTGTCTTGGAAACCCTACCTAACAGGGCTTTGAGAAAGAGAATTTTATGTGCAGGAATATGATGATTCTCCCTAACTTTTGTAAGTAGGCATCTAAATAATGGAACTAGGTTTTTTTTCAAAACCATGACTGAAAGTCTGGTCACTATAATTAATCCCTACAGGAAATTCTCCATAGGAGCCTCATAAGGCATTTTGAAAATTCACAATTTTAATGACCTAACAATGAAGATGAAAGTTTAAATCTAAGATCTAGTTATTTCATTATCCTTCAATTTTGTGCAATATGCCTAATATCAACCATCCTAACAAAATATTGCAATGCTGGTTGAGTACTGACTCACAGGGAAGCTTGATACTTGAAAGACGATCAACACTACTTCCTACAGTAGTCTTTTTTTTCCTTTTTTTTTTCCTTCTTTTTCTTGGAAGTCTGCCATCCAGGTATTGACCACCTTTCATGCTGTTTAACTTGTAAAAGCTGACAAGATCACAGGCCAAGGTTATATGGTTGCACTTCATATAAATCCTGCAGAATTTGGATGATACTACAGAACAGCCAACAAGCCATTTTAACAGAAGCCCATAATGCTCCTTACACCTTGAAGAAACAGCATACTGATTGAAACAAGATTATCACAATTCATGAGGAAAGATAATATGACAGATTTGAATGAATTCAAAATGTGGGTAATAGTCCTTCC
Organism: Pedionomus torquatus; assembly: GCA_013398155.1. NCBI lineage: Eukaryota > Metazoa > Chordata > Aves > Charadriiformes > Pedionomidae > Pedionomus > Pedionomus torquatus. The sequence continues at coordinate 91,000 of VZRU01017410.1, forward strand.
ACATTAATATAGAATCATAGAATCATCCAGGCCAGAAGGGACCTCCAAAAGGTCATCTAGTCTGACCTCCCTGCAGTTGCAGGGACATCCCCAACTAGACCAAGTTGCCCAAGGCCTCGTTGAACTTTGCCTTGAATATCTCCAGGGAAGGGGCCTCAACCACCTCCCTGGGCAACCTGTTCCAGTGTTCTACCACCCCCAGAGTAAAGAAATTTTTTCTACTATTCAACTTAAATCCACCCTTCTCCAGCTTAAGTCCATTGCCCCTCGTCCTATTGCAGCAGGCCTTTGTGAACAGCCCCTCCCCAGCCTTCCTGTAGGCCCCTTTTAGATATTGAAAGGCTGCGATTAGGTCTCCCCAGAGCCTCCTCTTCTCCAGGCTGAACAGCCCCAGTTCCCTCAGCCTGTCTTCGTAGTAGAGGTTCTCCAGCCCTTTGACCATCTTTGTGGCCCTCCTCTAGACCCTCTCCATCAAGGTCCATATCCTTCCTATATTGAGTGCTCCAGACCTGCACACAGTACTCCAGGTGGGAGTATGTAAGTTTAGGACTTCATACGTGCTCTACTTTCATGATTTACAAACACTGATGAGAAACTGCCATTCTGAGTGACTGGAATTAATTAGGTATATTTTTGCATGTTTGCAAGGAAGCATCCAGGTAAGAAAAAAATCAGCTTTTTAGCATCTAGTTACAATAGCTAATTAAACAACTTTAACTAGTATCTTAATATGACTTACGATAAGAATTACATGATGAAGAGAAGGATGGCAAGAAACTGTTAGATTGAGTGATGCTTCTGTCTTTTTAGGTAAGAAGTAAGAGATTTTGGGCAAAAAGTGTCCACAAATGAAATCTTGCATTCTCTGGAGCCTAAACACTTGCAAACATGATTGTTTTTCCTCAATTCTCTTGTGATATTGGAAGACCGAATTAATTTTTTAAAGAAAGATAAGCTATCCAGCAGTTCAGTAGTTAAAATTTTCCTTCAAATCATGAGAATCCTTAATTCAGCTCCTTTTCTGCCTGAAGAGGTTTACATATTTTTCACCTGTTGTGAACATACGTTTTTCTGCAGAATGTTTTTGAATATATGCTGAAAAGGAAGAATGCATAGTTTATCTTAGTTATACTCGGGCTAAAATAATTTAATATTCCTTCAAATTAATGCAAAGAAGCGGATAGCATATTTACAGAAGGAGAGATGGGCACTGCTGAATGATAACTGTAAAAGAACAGAGGAAGGACTCAAGCGTAGGCAGCATCTACAAAATTGGTTATAGAAATTGCATCTATTCTCTACCTGGTGATTGTACTCATATAAAATTATTAACATTTCCAGTGAAGAGGATGTGAAAATCACAATATCATTCAACCTTCTTTTTAAGAAGAGATCTTAACCTGTTCTTCAAGGCATATTCTTGGGCAGATCTTATGGAAACTTGTCTGTTGGAAAATGAGGCAGAAGTGAATGATTATGGCAATATTAACACTGGCTCCTGATGTTTTATAAGAGCTCTAGAAGGAAGTTCTTTACAGTTAAATTAGTATGTTGAAAAAACATACCTCCAATGATTGCTATTAGAAGTAAGGAGGCTATATTTTAGAAGTACTGCATTTCAAACAACTCATAAGAGGAAAACATTGTGTATTTACTTCAAAATTGACTAATATGATACACAAATAAATATTCTTCATCACACAAGTCATATTTGGTACAGCAACAGGAAAAGCTCCTTAAGTAAAAAAGAGTAAATGAAAATGTAAGAGACAGTATAGAAGAATGTTATATAAATTAAATATAAAATAGTGTTCCAAATTGCACCTTACACCTGAGCTAGGACTTTCCACTTCAGACATTTTGCATCAGAAACACAATCCTATTTCAGAATTTCTCATCAGCTGTGTACTAAGGCATGAAGTGCTCCACTTAATACCACAGCTTACACAAATAAACATGTTTGATTTTGATGAATCCTGCACTTGCTTTTTGATGAATACTACTGAGACAGCTCATTAAAAACTAGTTTTTTTTTTTTTCACTTTGGTCACATTACTATCTAGAACAAAGTCAGACTGCTCTGCAAAAGGAAAAAAAAAAGTTATATAATGACTTGGATTTCACCTCTGCTTATTAAAACAACATCACAGCCATGTGCTGCTTTTGCAAAGAAGAGGATTGATGCAGTCATGACAGCCAACGCTGTCTACCAGATATTGTCAAAAGTTTCACTAGGTGCTTTTCTGTTAAGGGTGGAAGAGCTTTAGACAGTCACTGTGTTTCTAAGACTACATCTGCATACACAACCAAAAGTAGCATTGGAATTACTGGTACCAACTATAAACAATTGGATTTAACTATTAACAATTGGATTTATGTTGCCTGGAGAAGCAACATAGCCATGGAAGTGGTGCTATGCCTAAACTCACAAAAAATCTGCAGCTCAGTACAAGTGATGAAGCTACATGGAGCTCTGCACCAATGTGGCTATGCTGCTACCAGTAAGGGATTTTTTTAAGGCTTGTGTGAATAATTCTACTGCATTACATTGTTTGTGCTCCCTGAATTCAGACTTCTTTAAAACATAGGCTTTTATAAACAAGATTTGTCCCTTTATTCCCTCATTTTTATTATAAATATCATCTGGAATTTATACATTTGTTAAAATGCTTTACTGTCTGACTATTAATACAGAAGTGTCCTTCTTTACTAGGGTTTAACAGAGGAGGCCTAGGGGGTAGACTAATATAATTCCTCCCATTTACTGTGTAACTGAGACAGAGACATTAAGTGGGTGGTTTGAAAGCTGTGAAACAATACTTCAATCTCTATCTTATTTGCTAGGTCTCAGAGTTTCTTGGGGGAAAAAAAATAGTGATACTTGTACAATAAAGCTATTCTCAAAATGGACAGCTCTTGATTTCTCTTTTGTGAATATACTTTATCCATAAATAAAAATTAATTATCTCACTTAAAAACATTAATTCTGCTGGGTATCACAAGTTAGGAAGCATGGCAAATAGAAAGGCTAAGGGGTCTGGGTGGATACCACGATGGGGATTTCCCAGACATGAAGATTTATTTCACTGTGGTCACAAGTCACTTAGTTTTTCTTCTGTTTGAGTAAGACTTTGAAACTTGTTTTTCTCCTTTACAAAAACTTCAGGAAGTTAAAAAGTAGGTTGAAAACCACTCATATTAACTGTTCCACCTTTGCTGTTTCTAATTCTGATAGTTGGTGTGAAACAGAGCACTGGAATAACATTGGGAGTTTATCTAGTCCATTGAAAAACAGGCATGATTCCACTAGAAATGTAAGGGAAAGAATCATCTTTATTTGCCTATAACTAAGTACACTGAGCAAAGAAAGAATCTGGTGAGACCCTACCTGGAGTACTGCATCCAGCTCTGGAGCCTTTAGCACAGGAAAGACATAGGCCTGTTGGAGTGGGACCAGAGGAGGGTCACAAAAATGATCAGTGTGATGGAACACCTCTCCTGTGAGGACAGGCTGAGAGAGTTGGGATTGTCAGCCTGGACAAGAGAAGCCCCCGGAGGGACCTTATTGCAGTCTTTCAGTACATAACAGAGGGGTTGTGAAAAAGATAGGCACAAACTTTTTAGCAGGGCCTGTTGCAATAGGACAAGGAGTAATGTCTTTAAACTAAAAGACAGAAGATTTAGAGTAGATATGAGGAAGAAATTTTTTTACAATGAAGCTGGTGAAACACTGGAAGAGGTTGCCCAGAAAGGTGGTAGATGCCCCATCCCTGGACACAGTCAAGTTAAGGTTCCAGTCAAGGAGCAGGTCCTCCTGGAATCTCTGCTAAAGCACATGGAAAACGAGGGGATTCGTGACAGCCAACATGGCTTCACCAAGGGCAAGTCATGCCTGAAAAATTTGGTGGCCTTTATGATACTGCCACAGACTTGGTGGACAAAGGCAGAGCAATGGACATCATCTGCCTGGATTTAAGCAAAGCATTTGACACTGTCCCACATGACATCCTAGTCTCCAAATTGGAAAGTCATGGGTTCAATGGATGGATTACTTGGTGGATAAGGAACTGGCTGGCTGGCTGCACTCAAAGGGTTGTGGTAAACAGCTCAATGTCCAGGTGGCTGCCAGCGACAAGTGTTATTCCTCAAGGGTAGGTACTGCAATCAGTGCTGTTTCACATCTTTGTTGGAGACATGGACAGCGGGATTGAATGCACCTGCAGCAAGCTTGCTGATAACACTAAGTTTGGTGATGGAGTCAACACACTGGAGGGAAGGAATGTCATCCAGAAGGACCTGAACAGGCTTGAGATGTGGGCTAGTGCAAATCCAACAAAGTTCAACCCAGCCAAGTACAGGGTCCTGAACCTGGGANTGCTCTGCGCTTGTGAGACCCCACCTGGAGCCCTGTGTTCAGCTCTGGAGTCCTCAACTTAGAAGGGACATGAAACTGTTGGAACGGGTCCAGTGGAGGGCCATGAAGATGATTAGAGAGATGAAACACCTCTCCTATGAAGACAGGCTGAGAGCTGGGGCTGTTCAGCCTGGAGAATAGAAGGCCTTGGGGAGGCCTTCTAGCAGCCTTCCAGTATCTGAAGGGAGCCTACAGGAGAGCAGGAGAGGGACTCTTTGTCAGGAAGTGCCATGATAGGACAAGGAGTGATGGTTTTAAATTGGAAGAGGGGAGCTTTAGATTAGATACCAGAAATTCTTTCCTGTGATGGTGGTGAGGCACTGGAACAAGTTGCCCAGAGAAGTTGTGGATGCCCCATCCCTGGAGGTGTTTAAGGCCAGGCTGGATGGGCTTTGAGCAACCTGGTCTGGTGGGAAGGTATCCCTGCCCATGGCAGGGTGGCTGGAACTTGATGATCTTCAAGGTCCCTTCCAACTCTAACCATTCTATGGTTCTGTAACTGTGGCTTGATAGACACAGGCCAGGCCCCAATACAGTGCCAGAAGCTGCTGGCTTTCATTGTGGTAGGCAAGGTACCCCGTTAGCATGTCAGTTTGCCAGGGTTGTTTGCCTGTTCAGGTGCAAAGTCCCAGGTTATGTGAAGTGCTATACACCCTAGGAACATGCTGAAATCCTTCCACACACCTTGCCACCCGGGAATGACCACCTTAGGACATATTTCAGTATTACCTCACTCAAAATTTGCCTTCTCTTACACTAGGATGACACCAGATTCCACAAAATCCATAATATGCTGATAGTGTTAATTAGTAGTATTAAACAGAGCACATAAGGGTGAACAAGGACCTCAGGAACCTGCATAATAAAACCATCCACATCAGTCCCATGTAGGGAGAGGGTTATGTATTCCATCATTTTCTCCACAAGACAGCTTCTCCAACATAGCAAGGCCATCAAAGCCAGGGTGAGGCACATAGCTGTTATTTGTATTAACACGTTCCCAAAATAAGAGATAAGCAGTACAGCCAACAAACTCTGTCCTGCCACTTAATGGCTACCATAGCTATATCATGCTTAATAAAAAACTGTCATTGCCTTGTGCCTCATGTTAGCCAACAAGAAAGGCTGTGATGGGTTGAATTTGGCTGCATGTCAGGTGCTCACCAAAGCCTCTCTATCACTCCTACTACTCAGCTGGATAGGGAAGAAAAAATAAAATGATAAACTTGTGGGTCAAGATAAGAACAGGGAGAGATCACTCACTAATTACCATCAGAGGCAAAATAAACTCAGCTTGGAAAAATTAGTTAAATTTATTACCAATCCGATCAGAATAGAATAATGAGAAATAAAAGAGAATCTTATAAACACATTCTCCCTACTCTTCTCTTATTCTTGGGCTTAACTTTAGTAAAGAAGAATATGGGTTCTGGTCAATTCATCACACGTTGTCTCTGCTTCTCTTTCCTCATTAGGGGGAACCTCCTCACATTCTTCCTGTGCTCCAGCACAGGAGTCAGTCCTCCACAAACTTCTCCAACATGCATCTTTCCCATAGGCTTCAGCTCTTCAAAAACAGCTGCAGCATGGGTCCTTTCCAGGAGCAGAAGACTATGCCACTGTGGGCTTTCCATAGGGTCACAGCCGCCTTTGGGCATCCGCAAGTGTGGAGTCTTCCACAGGCTGCAGCTGGATATCTCTTCCACTGTCAGTCTCCATGGTTGACAGCCTGCCTCACAGAATCATAGAATGATTTGGGTTGGAAGGGACCTTAAAAACCATGTTGTTCCAACCCCTCTGCCATGGGCAGGAACACCTGCCACTAGACCCGCTTGCTCAAAGCCCTATCCAGCCTGGTCTTGAACACTTCCAGGGATGGGGCATCCACAGCTTCTCTGGGCAACCTGTTCTGGTGCCTCACCACTCTCACTGTAAAGAATTTTTTCCTAATATCTAATCTAAATCTATACTCTTTCAGTTTAAAACTGTCACCTCTAGTCCTATCACTCCAATCCCTCATAAAGAGTGTTTTCCCATCTTGTAAGCCCCTTTTAGGTTTTGGAAAGCTGTTATAAGCTCTCCCTGGAGTCTTTTCCTCTCCAGGCTGAAAAACCCTAGGTCTCTCAGCTTGCCTACATAGGAGCAGTGCTCCAGTCCTCTGATCATCTTTGTGGCCCTCGTCTGGACTCATTCCAACAGGTCCATGTCCTTTCTGTTCTGGGGACTCCAGAGCTTGATGCAGTACTCCAGGAGAGTTCTCATCAGTGCAGAGTAGAAGTTTTGGTCTTTACCACAAGTTGCAGGGCAATCTCTGCTCCAGCACCTGGATTGCCTGCTTCCCCTTTTTCTTCACTGACCATGGTGTTTGCAGGGCTGTTTGTCCCACTTTTTTACCTCATACCTTACTTCCTATGCAGCATTGTGCCCTTTCTGAATGCTATTTTTCCCAGGGTGTCATCACCTTGTTTGTGGGGCTCAGCTGTGCCCTGTGGTGGGTCGGTTGGAGCTGTCTGAAACTGGGGCAGCTCAGTGACAGTTTTGGCCAGGATAAAGTTAATTTTCTCAACAGTAGCTAGAATGAGGCTATGTTTTGGAACTGTGCTGGAAACAGTGTTGATAATACAGGAATGTTTTAGTTATTGCTGAGCAATCCTTGCACAAAATCAAGACCTTTTCTCCTCCTTACACTGCATTTCCAGCTCACACAAAAAGTTAGGAGGAGACACAGCTGGAACAACTGACTCCATATTCCATGCCTTGTGATGTCATGCTCAGTATATAAAACTGGGGGAAGGAGAAGGAAGGGAGGATGTTCAGAGTTATGGTGTTTTTCTTCCTAATGCCTTGGAGCCCTGCTTTCCTGGAGATGGCTGAGCACCTGACTGCTGATGGGAAGTAGTGAATTAATTTCTTATTTTGCTTTGCTTGTGTGTGTGGCTTTGTTTTACTTATTAAACTGCCTTTATTTAACCACAAGATTTCTCACATCTATTCTCTCCCCATCCCACTGCGGGCCAGAGTGGGTCAGTGGCTGTGTGGTGGCTGGTTGTCGGGATAAAACCATGACTATTTTTACTGAAATGTCATATTTCAAAGTATGTCAATGTCTTGGTTAAATATTTGTGTGACTATAAAACTGTCTGTCTCTTGTTTCTTTTGCACCCTAGGAAGGGATTGTGTTTACTGTGTTGGCAGATTTTTTTGTTAGTTTATTCACTTCTATGTTTGTTTGTTTGTTTAGTTAGGTATGGATAAGGATGGATAGTTTCTTGTTTACAAAGTAAAACAGAAGAAAAAGCTTCTGATATGAAAATAACAAATTCTTAAGTAATGGGCAAGTGAATTCACAGGTGGGGTTTATCACTGATTTTCCTTTCATGAAGAGATCCACTGCTCTTACAAGATTTCCTTTGCAGTATCCTATAACAGAGAATTATGGGCCACAGGAAGGTGTAATACCTTAAGCAGGTCAGTCACAGAGGACTTTGAATTGCTCTCTATAGTTAGTTAAGAGTAAGTGATATGTTTGTGGTGACCTACATAGCTAACAGAATTCTGGTGTTTATTTGCAAGTAATTGGAGCTTTTCAGGATGTGTGTCTCAGTTGCTAGAGGGAAGCTAAAATAATTAGGTATACATCTTGTGTCTAGATCTGTGTCCAAAAACGCAGACCACAGTAATCTCTTAAGAATTTAAGGAACAGATATTTCATGTTTGTCTGATTTTAGTACGACAGTAGATACAACTCCTCACAGAACTAAGGAAACTGAAAAGACCAAAAGTTTTTAAACCAACTTAATAAATGCCCTCAGCAGAAGGGATTATCATAAAGAAGACAATCTCTTTCAAATCCTATCCTTGCTTGCAGCTATAGCTACCTGACTATCCTGTGGATTTGAAGGAACGACTGGTCTGTGAGAGCACATTGACACCTCATGTTGAGCTTCTCATCAACCAACACCCCCAAGTCCTTTTCCCCAGGGCTGGTCTCAATTCATTCTCTGCCCAGCCTATACGTGTGTTTGTGATTGCCCTCACCTGGATGCAAGACCTTTCACCTAGTCTTGTAGAAGAACCTCACAAGGCTCACATGGATCCACTTCTCAAGCTTGTCCATGTCCCTCTGGATGGCTGCCCTTCCCTCCAGCATGTTGACGGCCCCACACATCTTGGTGTGGTCAGCAAACTTGCTGAGGGTGCACTCAATGCCACTGTCCATGACCCTGATAAAGATATTACACAGCACCTGTACCAGTGCTGACTCCTGATGGAGTCCTGTCATCATGGATTGCCACTTGGACACTGAAGCATCAACCGCAACTCCTTGAGGGTGGTCATCCTGTCGATTCCTTATCCACTGAGTAGTCCATCCATCAAATCCATGTTTCTCCAATTTAGAGAATGGCATGTCATGAGCGACACTATCAAATGCTTTGCTCGAGGCCAGGTAGATGCTGTCTGTCGTTTTTCCCTTATCCACCAATGCTGTAACCCTATTGTACAAGGCCAACAAATTTGTCAGGCACATTTTGCCCTCAATGAAACCATGTTGGCTGTCACCAGTCACCTCTTTATTTTCCATGCATCTCAGCATAGTTTTCCTGGAGGATCTGCTCCATGATCTTGTTGGGCACAGAAGTGAGACTGTCCAGCCTGTAGTTCCCTGGATCTTCCTTTGTCCCCCTTTTTAAAATGGTGGTTAATGCTTCCTATTTTTGAGTCAGTGGGAACTTCACCAGATAGCCATGACTTCTCAGATATAATGAAAAGTGACTTAGCAACTTTATCCACCAGTTCCCTCAGGACCCATAGATACATCTCATCAGGTCCTGTAGTTATATAACAGTAAGTGGTTCAAAGCTTGTGTTAGGTATTATTTTTGTCACAAGTTTTAAAGATCAAATAGGATCCTTAACTAAAGATTCATAAAATATTTCACTTTAAATGAAGCTTTTTTGGAAGCCATTAAATGATGAATGCACTCCAAATTTAATGTTACTTAAGTTTGAGAAGACTTAATCAAATATAAGTTTCTCTGAGATTTGTGATAACTTTGCAGATTGATAGGCCTTGCTTATTGATTCATGTGATAATTTTGCCATATTGGTGCGATCTCTTTTATCTCTTAAAGCTGTACAAATAAAAATTAGAAAATGGGAATAATAACAACAAAACCTTAAAAATCTAAATATAATGAAATAGTATATATTATTTTTCATTAAGATTCAAAAGTTAATGTTACATTTATGTTCTTCCCCAGTAATAAGTTGCATTCATTAAAATTTACATATGGTTTCTTATTAATTTTACTGTTATTCTAATTAAAAAGAAAAGGAAAACAAGATCGGTCACTGTTTGCTCATTCATGTCTTGAATGTCAACTATTGTATGTAATGTGTCTGTCTTTTGAGGATTCCAGAGCTGTTTGGCAGTCAGAATAAGTGACCCTGACATTATTTCCACTATTCATGTTTTGCGTGGAACCGTGGGCTTTGTGAGAAAATTCAGCACTGTATAAGTGTGCACAGAAATTTCTTACAAGATAGTTTGAACCCAGAAAATCTTCACAAATGTTTTGTAGCCAGTCTTTCAGGCTGGTTAAATCTGTGGATCAGGTGTCTCGGACCTATATTTTGCCAAGACATTCACAATCGTAAAACTTGGTCTTGAAAACTTTTTGAGCTTGTTTTTGGTATTTATTTGTTTTATTTGTCTTTTTTCCTTTCTCTATTAAAATGTGTCCTTTGATTTGGCTCTGGGAAATGAATCCTGGGTTTGACTCACTCATTTAGACTTGAAGACTGAATAAAAAGGCTAAGACAAAGAGTAGTAGCTTGAACAACCATATATGTTCCAAGTTCTTTATTAATGAAAGATAAAGACTGAATTTCACCCAGTGGGAACACATTCCAATTTAAAAACAAGAACAAAACATGCCTTTTAAAATGTAGAGGATATATACTTATGTTACTGTTTAAAAAATGATACAAGCTTTGAAATTCCAATAATTTTCTTTTACTACCTAAAATTTACAGTATTAAGTAATCAATCCTACACATAATTGTTAAAGTTTATGTGGACATAACATTGATTCACACTACCTATCTGACATGTGTAGAAAGTTAATTTTAGGAAGAGAAGGGGGAAAAAATGGAAGTCAATATCCATTTCTACCGATGGATTCAGCCAGCTGTGCCATCTGAATCATTTTTTGGATCTAAGAGGGCCATTCTCTGGTACTCATGAAACTTCTGTGGCTCAGTCACTTTCAAAAGTCTCTTTAGTGCTGAAAGGAGTCCTTAAGCTTTACAATCCTGTTAAAGCCCTCATTTTCCACTCAGATTAACCTTTGTACTTTGAATCATTGAGGTATTCATCCTCACTTGAAAGCAGACTGAGGAAGCTATGGAAAGTTAGAGACAGGAGTTCATCGTTTTGAGGTTTGGGTGGGTTTTTTTTTAAATGTGGGGAAAAAATAAACCTCTCTCTTTGAGACTTACAAATAAAAATGCCTCATTCTAAGGAAGAGACATAAACTATCAAATGTAATGAAATGTTTTTGTTAAATAATAAGCAACAGAAGCATAAAGAAATAAATATTTTTCATAGAGGTAAAATATATACAACTATAAAATCATAAATATACTGGAGAATTATAATATGAATTTGTAAATTGTATGCAAATAGCTTGAAACCAGATCTACAAAGACATAAATAAAGCAACAAGACTGAAAGGTTTATATGTTGGCTTGTTTATAGAGTAGCACAAACATTTTTCTTTTTTAATTGGCAATTAATTTTCGGCAGCCATCTAGGTACTTTCATGTCAAATTACTTTCCCTATACTAAACAAGATTAGGCATCCAAGCAGCAAAGCACTTATGTGAAAAGTGAGAAACTGACTGTCAAGTAGATATTTTCCACATATAACCAATTAAAATGTTTCTTTTGTGATGAATGGACGTTGTAATTCCACATTTTGTATTTCCACTTTGGTCTGCACACCTGCCTAACTTCCTGGTTCTTAAGTCTGAGGATAGATAAAGGCAATTCTGAGTTCTTTTGCTGTTCCTCTTGCTCTTTAACTCCAGGACAAATGTAGTGTACAAGCATCTGTTATTGAGGTCTGAGTTATAAATAATATATCCAACCAGTAATGCTGCCCATACATATTTTAGATCAGATGAATACCCACAATACAGTAGATGAATGCAAGCTTTTTAGCAGGTCATTGCTTTGATGACTCTTTTCTTTTGCCTCACTTCAACATTTTTTTTCAAGATATCTCCACATTTAGAAGTAGGGCCACTGACACATAAGGTATAAAGTAATGTATTATTGATACTCTTCAAATGAATGACATAAAAAGGAAAATATTGATTTTAAGAAGATGTCTCATTTTTCTTATTTCACAGAAGACTGATGCAGGTTCATGTGGTTATCAATATTATTTGAATTAATGCATATTCCTTACTATTGATTGTTTTAACAATGATTGTCATAACTGATTTATGGGCACTTACACATGTTAAATTTTTTAAAAGGCAAATATCAGATTTGTATATACAGATGGATTGACTTGAATAAACAAGATTGCTAAATGTTAATGACATTGTTTGATAGAATTTACATTACAATACATTATGTTCAATACTTTGTTTTTAAAGTGCTACGAAAAACCTCAAAGATTTCTTGGAGACATTTTACTGAGTTCTGCTACTCACATTCATAGTACCTTATTCAGCAAATCATACCTATGATTTCAATGAAATTTATTGTAAATAAATAAAATTAAGGAAAGCTAAACATACCTTAAAAATCAATATAAAAATCTACTCCGGCTTCAGTGGGCTTTGGATAAGGCTCAAGGATGTTCCCTATTAAACCTGAATATAAACAGGAAAAAATGGGTGTGAGGAGGGAACTCAAAACTTTTCAGAGGTGACTGTCTTTAATAGGGAAATAAAAACAGATTAAATGGAATGACCAGAACAAAGCAGTTCAGATGAGCATATGGAATTTAAGATACATAGAAGAAAAATTCTGTATTTCAGAAGAAATACCTTGAGTTAGAGGAGAATCCTGGCCAGAACAATACAGTGACTTAAACTGCACAAGTGCTCTGATATAGTGAAGAAACCATTTGGAGAAACATCCAGAAGGTTTATGAATTTTTCTTGCTGTGTGTATTTCTAAAGGACCAACATTGGCTAAAGAAGTTGGGCTGAAGCACCTCAGCTCTTGGGCAAGTGCACTAGAGAGAAAAGTAGGGCTTTGTTTCATGTTAAGTTCAGTTTCTGTCAGGTCTTTGTTAGCTTTCTATATCTAATCAGATCACTCATGCATAATAAATAGGGAAAAACATCCAAAGGATCTAATCTTTACATGGGTTTGCAAAATAGGTAAAAAGAAACACAGTTCTGAACAACTTCTTTCTTTCCACTGACTAGAAAGGGAAACCAAGATGATTACTTTAGCCCCAGTATACTATGTGTTAAATATTTCAAATTAGGTGAAATGAATTCCAGGTACTTGGAGAGTGCTTATAAACACC
>VZRU01017410.1:104286-136172 GCA_013398155.1 Pedionomus torquatus
AACACCCCAGTTAGTAAAACTGGCTGGATTCTGTTAGGACTCAAGGAAATTAAGGATGACTGGGGTCTAAGTTAGAAGCCAGCACAAGAGCCTGCTGTATGTCCAGCAAGGCAGTTTTACCAGGATAGCTACCACATTTACTTGACACAAGTTAACCAATCTCTTTCACAAGAAATCTTAGGAACTAAGTAGAGGAAGACTTAAGGAATGCTTTGGTCCATTCAAATCCTAACTGAGAAAATAGCTTTTGACCTTATCTTTAAGCATGTTGGCATTCCTTCTGATTTAATTCCATCAGTTTGTGTTTAAATATAAACATACACTTACCTTGTTGGTTTAAGTTGATGTTTTGTTTTGTTTTGTTTTGCTTCTTAAAGCAGCCATACAAAAAAGTTTGGTCATAGGCAAGGGTATATAATTTTTTAACCTAGCATTTTTAAAGTGCTAATCCCGTATCTTGAAACATTGAGGGATGATTATGCTAAATTCACATAGGCAAAATACGTATTGATGATTTTAATACATAAAATGTCCAGGTTTTATCATCTGTATTAATGAAAATTACAATATTTGTAATATGTAATGACTTTAAATCAAAAGCAGCTGACATCTGATAATCCTTAATGTGCTTTGAGTTCTGTCAGTCTTTTATGTCCCAGGTTTGGATTGCATAGATTGCAAACAGGTATACAATTATTTTTTATTCACAACTTAAATACTATGGAATTTCATAGTAAATACAACACAATTACAAGAGAACCACATGCTTACTTATCTTGGTTTCTTAAGATATTGTGCAGCTATTACTGTTAAAATCATATGACAGTTACACTACAAATGCTAAAATATTTATCATATAATTAAAAGAAAAGTAAGTAATGTAGGTTTAACTCAACAGAAAAACAGACTCCCAATGACTATTACCTCAGCTCTGGAACTTTCACAGCACTTCATGCTGTTAAGAAAACTTTATCTGCCTTTATGCACACATACAGTACTTCTCCCACACAAGAGATAAGTTAGTCTTTGCAATGTATTCAAACTTGCACCAATAAGAATGTAATGGTCTTTTGCAAAACCTGTGTTTAAAAGACAGGTTGGAAAGATAGTTGTTTGATTCAAACCAGCTGTTTGTTTCCCAGGAAACATAGCTTTTTTCCAGTCTTTCATCATGTTTTTGTGGTTATATCTTGCATAAGGAACCTGAAAGTGTTTCTTGTGTCCCATGACCATCTGACTCCATCCTATGTCTATGTTTGATAAGATCTAGGTGTATTTCACTAGTGGTTTTTTTTTTTCATTGTTGCTGATGTTTTTGTTTGTCTGTTTAGTGTTTTTAACCAGTTTCCATAAAAAATAAATTCTGAGACATTGATCAGATGGTATCCATGGCCTATTCCAAAGCCTGATCAGTCTCAAAAGTGAGTGAAATGGTACACTGGGGTGAAAGAATGAGTCTAGATCTAGTGTGAGACCTTGACACCACAGTTATTTAATTTTCTAACTGTGCAACAAGGACAAAGATACGTTGCCCTTTTCACAGCATGAAGAGAAGTCACAAGAAGGAGGTTGTATCAATACTAGCTGTATTTATTCATCAGTTAGAAGTATGCAAAGCCTGTTTATTTATACATGCTATTGCTCTAGTAGGGTCCTAAACAGCTGCGGTAATAGAAAACAGACAAGTCTTAGGGAGGCCTTCAGTATATCCATTGAAATAATCTAATTCTTACATATTAAATAGTCTTATCAACTTAATGTAAAACACCACACAAAAGTTACAAATCCATTACTGCTAGAATTTCTATCATGATACAGAATATGCTGCAGACTAAGCTGGTTTATACCTCCTCTCTGGAGCACATTTTATCCCATCAGTCACAGAAATTATGAATTTGAAGAGTTTCCACTAATGAGGAAGATTACAAAGTCTTATGGAAAACGTAGTTTCTGTATGGGTAACGACTTGTAAGGAAGAAGGGGTATGTTAGACCTTCAAATGTAAGCTTTCATGACTGCATAATGAAATTTCAGATTGCTGTTAAATACTGCAGGTGTGAAGTAAATGGGATTGGTGAACTTTCCCTGAGAGTTCCCCCACGTCTCTGCTGTAATATTTCCTAAAAAGGACTATGCCGAAATCATGTAATTACAAATTTTAAAAAAAACTCCCTCTTTCTTCCTGATGTAACTATATGAGCAAAGCCTTCATATTTTCATGCGCCAGAGTAGCTTGGAGAAGAAACATGAATATGAGATTCATTAAATTTTCGTTAGTCACTGACAAAGTGATGCTACATACTATGGTCTTAGCTCTGCTGGTGATTCAAGCTACTGTGCTTGGCTTTGCAATGAAATAGATTTAGAGAATCGATTGGACCAGTTATTACACTTCAGGCAGAGGGCAATAAGTAGCTTCTGAGGACTGAAAATTTCTTTGATTGTATGAGTTTGTATGTGATGACAAACTTGTGATGGTTTAATTAACTCAAAAGAAGTCCTGGTCATAATTGATGGAAGCCTGGATCATCAGAAAGATGAAAAAGACATTTTCTGAACAACGGTTCAACAACAGTTTTGACAACAGTAATATGTATGATGCTTAAAATACACATCCATCCTAATTACTAAAATGTGTGTCATTTAGGAAGGATAGATGGATTCACACTCAGGAGCAACTGTAACATTTTTTAATAAAAAAAAAAGAGTAAGTCCATACACACTTCATAGCATGGGGAGACCTCAAGATTGTCTTGAATAATGACACAAATACTTTTCTACTCCTTCTGGTACTTTGTTTAGTACACCCTATCTATACTGTTTGCCTTTTTTTCACAGCTATATTATGCTGATGGCCCCTAGTTATGCCTATGGTTCTGATACCATTCTAAAGACAGTTTTCATTGTATAAACACACAGAACAGTTATTTTTGTTTTGGGCTGGAGTCCATAATTATTTTCAAGGCTGCAAACACATTACGCTTTGCCAATCCAACTGAATCTTTCTCAGCCATCCTCTACCAAATAATGCATGACCTCCTCGTTTCACAACATAAGGATTTAACATATGTTGTTTACAGTTATATGTTACCTTCACCATTACAACCCTCAGGGGAGTGAGAATTTTCCTAGTATATGTTTTAGAAACACTGAAGTTTTCTGCAATTTCACCTTCTTAAGTAGCCCATGACAAACCTGCAGTGAGATTACAGAAGCAGCGGACTCTGGATCAAACTCAATTTTATATTGCACTGCTTTCACTTGTAAAGGAACTCAAATAATAACTTCTAAATTAAACAGCTGTAGAGATGTTAAGGTATTCTCTATGGACTCTGTGCTGTCGCCTGCAAGCTGATGATTCTGGAATTCTCAGGTATTGTCCCCATGAGGTGCTTTTTGCACTGACCTGTACATCTTTTCTGTGTATGTCCCAGTTTCTTTGCAGTGTTTGTCCTTGAACCAACAATAATTGGCACTGTGTGACTGTGTTTCATAATAAAAATATACAATCTGTGAATGTTCCCTACATTGTCCTTCCTGCTCTTCTCCTGGTGTACTTTTGATAAACAGATTTTCTGTGTCTGTTGTGACCCCTTGCTATCTTCAGTAGGACTCCAAGTCAAAATACCAGTATCTAATACAGATTTTATGGTGAAAGCAACCACACTCAATAGCTGATTTGTGCTTTCTTGATTTTGCATACTACATACTATATATCCCTTTTAGAATTATCCTTTAATTCTTCACTGAAATCACCTACCTGCTGGCAATGCATTCTTTAATTCAGCCATTTACTAGTGTTTGGAGGTTTTATTTTTGTTTTCTTTATCCAGTCTGTAAACACTCTACAGTCACCAGTAATTTCTGAAGTAAGATAAATTTCTAGAATATCTCCAATATCAACATTTGTTTAGTACTGTGGTTTTGTGAAGCAGCAGAAGATATGCAACAATTTACTACCTGTTTCTCATCACTAATTATTGACAGTATAATCTTACATTCTCTCAGTATAGGTTTTCAGTCCTCTCCTGAGCTAACAAAAGAAAATGTTTTCCCCAGGCAGACAGTTGAAGTTCCTTTTCTTTCTATATTTGAGTTTCATTGTGCCAATGCTGCAGGATGTGGTTTTAGCTTCACTTTCTATGTCCAGATAATTTGTCTTTTACTGTCTCTGTGGAGTAGGGTCCAGTGTTTGTCACTAGTAATTGTGTCTTGCTGCTTGCTTGCAGCACAAAATCTCAAATAATCATATGTGTTACCTGTGTAGGACTGCACAGAGTCTGCTGCTGTCTCGGGGTTGCAATTTCTACAGCAGGTATGACAGCAAAATAACTCTGGCTGTTGAAACAAGGCTGATGCTTTGAAAAGAAGATGTTATGACTATGTTCATTTCATAAAAGGAACTTGTGTTATTGAAAAGGGAACACCAAAGTTGTATACCAGATGGTAGACATTAAAAAATATCTAACACTCTGTTGGGTCTAACTTACAGAAGAAAGCATGCACTTCATTTTGCCTTTCTTATATGCAATCCAACAGGTGTTTCATTTGTAACTAGAAACAATCCAGCCATTCTGAGGTTATAAGGATAAGCTATAAGGATGAAGCTCAACAGGAAAATAAGTACCTACATTTTATGGGTTGCTTCATAAAGGAAGAGAGAAATCACCTAGTGCTATATTCTGCATTTATTTATTACTACTGAAAGAATCTATACAAAACTTTGTGCTTACTTGTTGTCAATTTTTGTTTCTGAGTGTGAAGGGATGTTTGGTTTTAGATAACAGTCAACATTTTTCTGAGAGGGTTTATTCCCCTTCTAATCCTTTAACATCTTTAATAGATTATATTAAACACAACACTTTTTTTTTTTTTCTACTAAAAATCCATGTGGGGCTGGCAGATATGATACAATTCCTGCAGAGAACCTCTACCCTTCCAAAATGTTAGCTAAAATTCAGGTAGGACACTCTAGGGACCTAAGATGACACTTCTGTTTAGACAACAGCATCATGGTAATCACATGACTAAATTTGTTGAAGAGATGACAGAACTGCGATGAATTTTCTGAACATATTATATGTTTTTCGTACTTGTACAGTCAATCTTACTATTAAAAATTAAACAGCAACTCTATTTGGTTTATCTGATTAGCAACAGTGAACCTCAAAGGGTCAAAATGATCAGAGCACAGATTACCAACTATAGTCCAAACTTACTATCACTTTTTGCACATAGCTAATCAGGGTTCACAGTAAAGGAACACCTACCCTTAGAGTCACTGAACAAATATTACTTTAACATCAGTTGTAGTGTATTTTCTGTTACGTGACAAATACGTAGCTGTAGAGCATGCATTCCCACAGACTGGACAGAATGCCATGTCTGGCTTCAAGAACAGGGCTGGTTGCTAATGCAGTTGGTGACATGAGTCAGCAACCAACACTTTTTATGCCACCTCCATTGAATATAAAGAAATAGATGAATGGAAAAGAGAAATAACATTAAACCAAATCTAAGATAAATAAAATAAAATATAAAATACTTTATGGGGTGACGAAATAAAATACAAACTGGTTCCACATTCTTCCACTATGAACAACATTATTCTTTTCCCTAAAGCAACACTTTTATTCTTAGCACACAAATATATTGCTGCAGAACACTTTCAGTTCTCATTTTCCATCTAGATGGCACAAATCTTCTTGCTTACCCCAGGTCTCTTTGAATAATTCTTTGAATGACTTTGAATAACTCTTTGAGGTGCTAGAATGCATCTAAAGTGTGACAAAGCTGAGTGAAAGGTCTAGAGAACAAGTCTTACAAGGAACAGCTGAGGGAATTGGCTTTGTTTAGCCTGGAGAAGAGTAAGCTCAGGGGATACCTTATCACTATCTACAATTACATGAGAGGAGGTTGTAGTGACATGGGTGTTAGCCTCTTTTCCTAACAGACTATAGGTCAGGAGGAACTGGTTTCGAGTTGTGCCAGTGGAGGTTTAGACTGGATATTAGGAAAAATTTATTCACTGAAAGGTTTATCAAGCATTGAAACAGGCTGGCTCACCTGAGAAGTGGTTGGATCACCATCCCTGGAGGTATTTAAAAGATGTGTAGATGTGGTGCTTAGGGGCAATGTTTAGTGGTAGGCTTGGCATCCTTACATTTACAGTTGGACTCAATGATCTTAAAGGTCTTTTCTGATGGAAATGATTCTCTGATTTTATGGTCTGAACTCCTCACAAATACAGAGTATCCAGCTATCTCATAAATGTATCTGTCTTCTAGTTTTTTCAAGCTCTCATCAGATATTCAATTACCCTCCCTTCAGTTTAGCTATTAACTTTGCAAACATTTTCTATCACCTAGTCTGGCTTCCCTGGCAGTCTCCCCACTGACTCAGCTTCTCTATCCACTCTCTTCATATGAAGCAAGGTCACGGCATTTGTGCTTTTTCAAATGCGGAGCCCTGCTTTTGTTGCAATAATTGTATCACCTGAAGAGAGGAAAAACAATGACATTTACCTAAGAAGACACATAAATGGCATTGCTTCTGGTCTTAATTGCCTAATTTTCATGGCAAAATTCACAACAGAATATTTGCAGTACATGCTCTGAAATTTTGTCAAATTGTATTCTACTTATTTACAACATTGTCCTGGAAAAAATGATTTTATGTACTGGCATCTACGACAGAAATGTAGCCACAATCTCTAACCATTAGACAGGAGTTACACTCAATCTGCTTATAAACTTTTATACTAGATGTTGAAACACTAGTGCAGTCGACATGTTGCTTAATTGCTGTCTAAGTCCTAATAACCTCAAAGAGAATAAGAGCAGCTACTGGCAATTTAACAGCACTAACATCACAAGATGAATCTAGGTAATGGATATAACATGTGAGGGACCAGTGGGCTAATTTACTTAAAACAAAATGTGATTAAATGATGTGAATACAAAATACCTTCAGCAGGTCAGGTACATCTATACCATGTGATAAACTGCTGGATGGATGCCCAAACCAGCTCTGGAAAGCTAGTATTTCTAAACTGTCAGTTCAGAAACCAAATGTATTATAGCCTGTAGCAAACTTTGCATTTTCTGAGGCAAAGGTGAGTCAAGAGTACTGCATTAAAAGTGCTGCTACAAAGCTCTGAGGAATGTGATAAAAATAAGTTCTAAGTGGAAAGAAATCGGAAATACCGAAGTACAATTTGTCTGATGTATTTAGATGTCTAACTGAGAAGAGATGAATTGTACCCAGAGTGCCTATTTATTTCCTTGGAGTATAGGTAAACTCTTATGAAGATATATCTAGCTTGATTCATTTGCATGTAGAAAGAACCCATGCCATTTGAGACACTCTGGAGTATCTGAGATGACAATTCACATGTGACACACAACCTAGAAGAGCCAGTGCCTTCTGCTACAGTAACCATAGATCTAGAAGATCTAGAGCATCTCAACTGGTATCATTTGTCTCTGTTGCAAAGGTGAGTTGAGCCCCACACTGTAAGTGTGAGAAAATGAGAGCTCAGGACTGTAGACACCCCTATGTAGGTCTCTGAATATGAATGTCTACCTGAGTGTTCCATTTCTAAGCCCTCATTATAGTTCACTTCCCTGTAACTGGAGGGGTTTTGTTGTCCTAGCACAGTCATCTTAACATCATTTCTATCTTAGATTAGTTTCAGTTGCTACTCCTGAATTGTGCTTATACTTATTTTAGTTAGCATTGGGAGAGATACTTGACTACCTATGGGTTTTCACTTGATGCTGTGCACTGTATGTTGATTGCACTGACTGTATCTCCTCTGACTGTAGTGAGAGCATGTTCCACATGTAGTCATAACCATTTAGATAATTGTCTGAAAAAAACTTATATGCAATTTGGAAAGAAGTCCTACCCAGCAGTCTAAAATTAAATCACATAAATGCAGTGCCTTTTGCTGTCTCTCTTGACTCTTACACTAGTCTGGATATTAACTTCAGTAGAGTTTGAAATTAACACATAGAAACAGGTCAGGCCTGGAACTACAAGAAAACTAATAAGCCTTCTGGTATCTTTAGATAACCTTATTAACTCCAAATTGGGATTGGTCTTCTAAGTTTTATGCTAGATTTTACCAGGCACAATGGGAGTCTCTACATTGTATATCTGAGCACTTTGATGGGGTAGTTTCTTACACTGGCACAATGCGAGGATTGAGTTATAAGCTTTCTCATGTGACTAAAATGCCCAGAATGTAAATGAAAAGAAAAAATTGTGAAATAAATGGATTAGCTCATGTCCAGCATTTGCAGAAATAACAAAACTTGTCAGCTATGTGTAGAAATATGGATTATCTTTTCACAAAGTCCTTGTTTCTAGAAACTTGGTGCAGATGTTGGAAAGTAGCAAAAAGGAGGTGGGCTGTAGCACATAAATGAGTATTTTAGCAGTCCTACAGTGCCCAAAGGCTATAAATCCTTTACCTGCCTTTCTTAAGACTGTGAAAAGTCTTTCTAATTTATAGACAACCAACAGCTGGGACAGAAGATTCTTATTTCTAAACTCTGATTTAGTTCCAGGCAAAAATAGTCAATTGTACTTGGTGTATGCAGTGACAGTAAGCTGGGCAGGTGTCTCAGTGCTGTGCTAGCAATATTACAAAGCAGTTTATGAGTTGATTTTGCCTCTGTTTTGTGTATGATGTAAATGATAGTTGTTCCTCTTCCAAGTGAGATAAAGACTCTTCTTTAATTAAGGCTTATAAAAGTAAGACATTGTTGAATTTTGATTTTTCTTCAGCTTAAACAAACAGAAGAATAGTTACATGTATAAAGGATTTCCCACTGAACACAAATACTCATCATTTTCCAGTTATTAGCAAATAATGAGGAAAACTAAATAGAATGAGATAGGATATAAAAGAAATCATAATAGTTCTCTTGAAAAAATTATTTCATCAGCCATCCTTCCGTCTAAGAATCAAATGTAATCATTATTTGTTTATGTCAATCTTCATATTGGTTGTGTGTTCATAATGCAGTATTTCAACCTCCTCGTGTTTTAATTGTCATGTGAGAATACTGTGCAGGATTTTAGCTTGAGATCTACTGCGTGTTGCCAAAATTTCGTTAATTTTCTTTAATTAAGGCTTATAAAAGTAAGACATTGTTATTTTGGCATGATTTCTCTGTAACTACTATATGGTGCCTACTTTTTATCACCTTTCTTTCCTCTAGGTGCTTACACACTGACTGCTTTAATAAATGTTCTAGCAATTTACTAGTTGTTGAATTTAAACTTGCTGTTCTGTAATTTCCTAGACTGATTTCTCTACTGTTTTAGTGGAGGCTATCCAATATTTTAGAGAACCCATTCTTCCCAGAAAATAAGACATAATATTCTTTGAATATTTTTCAACATCATATTTTCAATCCAGGCATATTCTCATGATAATGTCCAGGTTGGAATATCTGTGCATGGTGTGCAACTCTGCTGAAGTTCTTGGTCTTTGGTCCAATTTGAATTACATTGAAATCCAGACAAATTCCACTGAAATTCCTTCAGTCAGTCCGAATTGCTGAAACACCTGAAAAGAAAATGAAGCCTCAGGAGCTCTGGCCATCAAATTTTCAGTTCAGCTAACTGCATAAAGAGCTATTGCAAAGCTCGGTAATCTGACAGCATTTGCCAATCTTTGTGATGAACTGCTTGCATAATTTGCTTCTATGCTGCATAGAATGGTGATTTTTAAAATAATTTTTGATGAAAGATTTCTTTTTCATGGACACAGTATTTCTTTATAATTAATCTTAGAGATAAAAAGTTGTTCAGTGAAATGCATCTGTACTCCAGGTGATTTTTTACATCTCTGCTCCAGGGAGCAGAGGATTTTACCAGCTGCTGAGTAACAGAAGGTGATAGAAGGTTTAACTCCAATAAAATACTTGTGTAAGGACATAACCTTAAAGAACAAACAAGCAAAAGCATATAGCTCTTTTAGGTGCCTATTTATTTCTATATTCCATATCAGATGTCAGCTACTGCTTAATACCAGAACCTGCTAGGCTTTCTCGTGTTTTCACGCACTCAGTAAACACCAACCATAGTTCCTCAAGTATGAACTTTCTTGAAATGCTTCCTTGTTTTCTAAGTCCTATAGAGCTATGCTTTTGTTTGGAAGTAGGTTCAGTGATCCAACAGGTAACATAACCAAAACTACGCACTGCGAGAAAAGCTCCCTTCAGAAAAAAAAACCCTTGGCATAAAATCCTTCTTCATATTATCAACCAAATCAAAAGGTTTAATTGGGAACATGAAAGCAGAAGCTTCAAAAAATAGCAAAGAATTAGTTTCCTTTGTGGTATTATGCTTCATCTGGCTACATCAACCTTTTCCACCTCATTCTCTAGTTTAGTCAAACACGTGTATGTACACATGATGGGAAATCTTATACAGTTTTATCATTTCTAGGACATATAGCATTAGAATGGCCTGTCTTATGCAATTATTGAATTTTAGGGTCAGTCTTGCTGCTGTATAAAATGCACAAATCTAAAGACGCATGTGGAATACTTAGAGACTAAGATCTTTGCAAGCACTAAACTAATTTATAACCTGCTGTTTGTATTACAATTTGCTTTTAAGAATATGCCTTTGGCCCATTTACATCTTCAAGGTTTCAATAAACATTTGTAACCATGATGTTTTATGTAAGAAATTAGAGGAGGAAAGGAAAATAAGAAAATTTAGTACTCTCTCATATGTTACCAAAACTCTTCCTCATCAGAAACAGATAAAATATTATTTTTCCTCTCTGAGGAGTCTCTTCATGACAAATTTTTGCAGGTGCTCAGACTGTAAACATATGTTAGGCCTGAATAATGAAGATTCTTTATGATGTCTAATTTGGAAATAAAAAAATCCCAGGGCCCATAGTATTAATTTACTAAGAAATATACACACAGAGGCTTTATTTTTCAGAAGTTTAAAGATACACAGATTACATTCATCATAGTTATAATTATAAGGGAAAACAAGCATGTAATGAGTGAAAGATACCATACTTTATTTTAACCCTTTATTTTTTTTTAGTTCAAATGTTCATACCTGCTTGTTTTTGATGAAGAGTGTTTGAAAGAAGTGAAAAAGAGGCAAAAGTGGCAATTTTGTTAATAACCTTTGGAAAGACAGATTGTATTATAGTAAGAAAAAATGAAAGAGCAAACCTGGCTAAAACATGATCAAAGGAGTATGATGATTTTTTTTTGCTAATATTTTATTTATTTATCCAAATAGATGCCAAGTTCAGACCTGGGGATAAAAAGGAGGTTCCTGAAAGCCTTTACAGGAGAAGAAAAGGTTCTATTTCCTTAAGACTCTGCTAGGAATATATTGAACTATTCTGAGCAGTCCTTCCCTGGCCTCAGGCAACAAGCTCAAGAACACTGTTTATTTGTGAGAGACAAGAGAAATTTAGGTTGGGACCATAGATCTGAAGCATCTTAATTTGTGCTTATAATAATAATAAAGGGTGGGGGAAGAAAGAAAAATAAAAGGGGAAAAAATGTTTAAAGAAAAAGGAGACATCAGGGGACTGTAAACCTAAACTGCATGTTAGAGCCAAAAGATGCAGCAGCATCTTTCTCAACTTGCTATGCTTGCCAAATTCACTGGAGTAATGTCTGTTCTAATAACATTCCAAAGAACAGCAGTGCAGGGTTGCTGCTGTCTGCCAAAACAAGACAGCAAGGCCTTAGTGTGACTCACATCTAGGTTCTAAACAGACAAACAAACAATGCCTCTCCCTCCAAATATATCATTCAGAAAAACAAAGGATGTGCCCAATGTTTTTTTTTTGTTTGTTTGTTTTTGTTTGTTTGGGGGTGGTTTTTTTGTTTGTTTTTGGTTTTTGTTTGTTTTTTTTTTTTGGGGGGGGGTTGATGATGCAAGATATTGTGGGTTATTTTGGAGTTCTCAGCTATACGAGGGCTGAGATTAGAAAAAAATGGAGGATTTTATATACACACACCTCTGCCCCCTCCCTCCCACCNGCAGATGAACAGGCAGGGCCCTCCTTGGACGTCAGCCATCAAAGACGAAGGGGAAAGAAGAGGCAGAAAGAAGAGCCGGAAAGAAGAAGAGAGAGCTTGACCTGTTGATCCTTCAGCTTTTATAGGGGGCATGATGCTGATGGGATGGAATACCCCTGTTGGTCAGTCCTGGGTCACCTGTCCTGTCCGCTCCTCCTTGAAGGCGGGACCCTCCGATGGGCGAACGACGAAAATTATCTGACCTTGGTTCTTCCAGCAATAAGTCTAAACAAGGGCCTCTCTGCAGACCATCCCCCGGTACAGTCAGGTCTTATCACTGCGAGATGGAACAGCTCCGCACAATGTGCTGTTAATTTCAGAGCCCAGCTAACTAGGAGAGGCCTAGCTAAGAAAGCAAAACTGTAAAACAGAAAATTGGTTCATTTTACCTCAAACCAGGACAATATGTTAATGGCAGATCATAAGTGACATTATATTGAGCATGTCAAGTACAGAACTAGACCTTAGAGCCAACTCATACCTTTTTTGTACTTCATTCTAGCATTTGTAGGAATTAATGTTTGCTTAAATGTTAGAGAAGATTTCAATAAATCAAAAATACACAGATAACCTGTAGCGATGTAATTCCTAATGTTTGTACCTATATAAAACATTTAACTACAAATATGACCCTTGCAATGCATATAATGGAGATACAGTACATATAAAGGACATTATACTGAAAAAGATATCAACACTTTATCATATTAGTGGAATTTGGTGCTATGTATATCCAAAAGCTGCCCTCTTAGTTAGTTTGCCGTGACTATACTCAGTAATTAAATGAACAATTGACTGGCCACCACAGATTCTTTACCCTATAATGAGTTTATGCTTATGGTAAGAAAAGAGTTGGTATATACCACACCTATTCCATGTGAAGCAATTTGAACAGGTCCCATTTGACTCAAAACTAGAGGTCTAAAAGGACTCAAATTTCATGCAGATTCTCTCTTATTTGCTTACTTTAATCTATTTGTCATTTTGTGCCTGGAATGTTAAGAGATCTTTGATGTGTATGGTGAGATAAACCAAAGAATGAATCATATGAATAGTTTTGAGGCTAGAAGCTCCATATTATAAGTAGATATCACATAGATTCAGTTTCTGGTTGAAGATATTGTTCTTATTTAACTTGAAAAAAACTTGCTTGTTGATAACTATGATTCAATTATCATTGCAATTA
Source organism: Pedionomus torquatus (assembly GCA_013398155.1). NCBI lineage: Eukaryota > Metazoa > Chordata > Aves > Charadriiformes > Pedionomidae > Pedionomus > Pedionomus torquatus. The sequence goes on from VZRU01017410.1 coordinate 117,556, forward strand.
AGGGTAAACAACAACAACAAAAATTATCAGTTCTAATATGGTCAACAATTCAACTTTCTAGAATTAAATATATTTATTTTTCTTAATCATATGTTCTTTTCTGCTTTTGCTCTGAGACAAATTATGATTTTAATCCCCATGCAAAATTCAAAGCAAAAACAAAGTTAAAAATATGCAACAAATTGTCATCTTCTTCAAACCCAAACTCTGGTTTTCTCTTGTTCTTCTTGACATGAGCTTCTCACATCTAAGCAAAACACGTAAAAGAAGTTATGAAGTCACAGAGATATTCTGTGAAGTCTTCTTGTGTGTACTTGGCATACCTGGAAATATGCATCATCAGGTGAAAAAACCTAGAAAGTAAACCAGACCAAGTGTCCATAGGTTAAGGACCTTGTTGTAACTATTGAAGTGCATTTTTTTTTTTTTTTATTTCCATCTTTTACTTGAAGCATCTTAAAATGCAACTTACAAAGCTAGAATCCCTACCCATTATAGATGTAGTTATAACTTTCTAATTAGTGGATTCATTGTTACACTGCATAATCAGCTCATTGAAGATATGCATTATAGTCAAAGTAAAAAAACCCACTCAATAGTAACATAGCTATCCCATTAAAGTCTTGATTAACTTTATAAAAATAACACAATATCATTATACTTTCATAAATTAGAAGACAAACTGGGTATATATCAAGTAATCCTCTTGTATCTTTACAAAAGGATACGTGTTTAATTTAAAGTAAAATAACTCCAATGACATTAATATTTTAAGTAGGGGAGTGACATAGATAGACTCAACACACGAAAAACGAGCAAATATTTCAACATCTCAACAGTATCATGTTAAAGCTTTTAAAGCAAGCTGTACAGCTTCTAGGCACTAAATGACATATGGTAATGTCATAAGCAACTGATGTAAGCAATGACAATCGCACAATCACAGAATCGTCATGATTGGAAAGGACCTCTGAGATCACTGAGTCCAACCATACACCCACAAAACCCCCCTATAATCTCGGCCACTAGAACATGTCTCTTGAGCATGCCCTGAAGTTCCACATCTACATGTTTCTTAAATACCTCCAGGAATGGTGACTCGGCCACCACCCTGTGCAGTCTGTTCTAGTGCCTGATCACTCTTTCAGTAAAGTAATTCTTCCTAATATCTAATCTGAACCTCCCCTGCCACCACTTCAGACCATTTCCTCTGGTCCTGTCGTTATTCACTTCGGAGAAGAGGCCAACACCCACTTCTCTACAACCTCCTTTCAGCTAGTTGTAGAGGGTAACAAGGGCTCCCCTCAGCCTCCTCTTCTCCAAACTAAACGCCCAGTTCCCTCAGCCTCTCCTCATATGACTTCTTCTCTAGACCCCTCATGAGGTTGGCAGCTCTCCCCTGGACACACTCCACCACTTCAGTGTCATTCTTGTAGTGAGGGGACCAGAACTGAACATAGCACTCAAGGTTACCTGTTACAGAAAGACTGAACTATCCAGATTCAGTTCCACTGCTCTTGTTTGGTCAGCAGGCACCTTTTGCCATCTGCTTTATTTACATTAGCTCCACCTTTTCTATAATTATATAATACAGATATGCCTAGATGGCAGTTTGCAACCAAAATGCAGTCTGAGAATCATAGAATTTCATATTTTTCAGCTTTGGAAAACATTTTTACATTGTTCAAAATAAAAGCTAAGATTAGGTTTATAAAAATCTAGAAGACAACATTGGTATCTAATTTTTCAGTTTTTATGAATATTTATAAATAAGAAAGCAAATACTGGTTTCCATATGCCAGAATTTGATATGTGATACCAAAATTACTGAATAAAATGTTCATAGGTTAAAAGGGGACCGAGGGAAAAGGTTCTTAAAGGTAAAGAAGACTCTATATATCACTGTTAGAAATGCCTCTCATCCCAAAGCTAATAATCATTGCTCTGTAATTATTCCAACAATATTTTTTAAACTGTGTTGCATGGCATCATCTCTGAAATTGAGTGAATAAGAAAACTTTTTTCATAAAATCATCGGATAACAATCAAACTGTTATTTAAAAAGACTGCACATTGAAGTTCAGCCTCAAAGAACTGTGTTGGCATACAAGAAAAACAATATATACAAGACTAGAAAGCTCCAATCCATAAACATAGCCTTATATGGCTGGAAATTTTCTTTAAAATATAGCTAATAATTTTTTTCTGCCTTCTTGCTTTTCTCCTCAAAATGTTTTGCATACAGTTCCAAAATTTGCCATACTTTCTGTTATGTTTTTATAGTGAAACTTGGTCCAACATTTATGTACTAATACTTCATATATTTTATAAAGTATTTTTAGAAGGATATTTGGATATAAGGAAATAAACAACGTTCATCTTATAATTACAGAGATTCCTGTTTGAGGAGAAAATGAAACAATTTATCAACAATTTCTTCAAAACGAAATGAAATACACTGGAAATCTTAATTACAGTATAGTAATACAGTATCTATTAGCTATTATCTTTTCTTGTTTGCTTCTTTCCCAGATTGCTCTGAAAACTACTCATTTTACTTTATCCTTGCAGAAATAATTTGGACTTTTCCTCTTTGCTTTCATCTCATGCAGAGTTCTTTGGGGGAAATTTTGATGTTATTTGGATTTTATTTTTTTTGGAAATGCTACAGAACAGAAACCATGAGTTAGCTAAAAGCAATGGGATTCTAGTGAATAAGATATCACGTCAGTATCCTAATCATTTCACAGCCTAAAGACAACTGCAGTGAAGCCAACAAAACAGCAAGCAGAGACTGCCAATGAGCCAGATTGGAAAAGAAATTTCTATGGTTTAACATCTGGGCACTGTGAATACCTTTCAGAAATGAAAGCAAGAACTCCAAGATACTGGAAATGTTTATTAAAATGCATAACACTAGTATATATTTGCCACTTTAAAAGAAAGAAAAAAAGTCGTTAGAAGGTATTGTAGCAGAATTTGTTTTAAAAAAGAAGGAAAATAGAAACGTGTCTTTAGTAAATATTTTAATGTAGCCCTTATGCTCATTTTGAATTATCAAGAGCTGTTGATAGGAGTCTTGTAATCGATATGGCAGCTAGTCTGTGGGTGCCATTTTGATTCTATTTAATTTTAAAGGAAGTCTTAGTTGCAAGCAAGGATGTTATGCGGCTTCTGCAGCTCATCTGGAGATCATTGTTTCCTAGAAGTCCCATTGGATGTAGGCTTTATCCATGTGAAGGTGGTGGATAGGGCTTCAGATTGAACTAGAACAACTGATAGTAGTAAGACTATAGGCAGATTAGTCATTGGAAATAATTAAGCATATCCTTTTATCAATCCCTCTCCCCCCCTTTTATTTTTACTGTATGAAAATAATTTTTGGAAAAGGTTTTTTAAACAGAACTCATCATAAAAATGAACTGAGAATGAAGTTTTCTTAATTTATATTAAAAATAATTTTATTGGAAATTTCTAATTCTACTTTTTGTCATCGAATATTCTTTTTTGCTATTGCTGTTCCACTAAAGACAGCATTATGTACAATATTGCCTAGCTACCCTCAGGATGATAACTATTATAATCTAAAACATCCACAATGTTAATGATGATAAAATATAAGTATATTGCATATACATAGTACAGTTTCTAAAAGAGTAAAATATAGTCACACAGAAAAAGCACCTTATGATATAATCTGAATTAAGATTCTTTTCAATGGATTGTCGGCATACATGAAATTTCCAAATGCATTAAAAGAACACTTCAGAAAAATTGAGACAGGCTTTCCATTACCACAACACACACTTTGAATAAAACTTTCACAGTAACATGAAATCTAAATAAACCACAAATTTGACATGATAAATAAAAAGTTCTAAAATGAAGTCCGTAACCAACTTCTTAGTCACTATTGGTTTTATGTTGGAAGAACTTTGAATAATGGCAATGGACACCACTATGAAATCTTGGTACAGCTAAGAGTCATAGTCAATTCTTATTGCTATTATGATGTCACCAGCATTACCATGATGCCTTAGGAGACACAGCCTCTGGGCCATATGTCTCTCTAGATTTACCTTTAGACTACTAATACCTGTGTTCTATACCATTATCCAAAAAATAATTGTTCTATGAATGATGCATATATCTTTTCACATAAAGACAGCGTCTGATGAAGCAGACACTGCACCATTACCTTTTTTCAAACTAATAGAAATGTATGAAGAGTAAATAATGTCTAGTTTCCAAGTAAGAGTTTTACAGAATACTGCCCAGGGGAAAAAAAAATTTACCACTTCAGGAATAATGCTGATAGCCTTTATTTTCACATCATAATCACAGTTTCAGATCTCAGTAATTTTTTTTTCTCCCTTGGGTAATATTTTACAGCTATTGACCTTAGAATCAGTCACTATTTATTTGCTTCTTTTTTTTCTGTAGTGCAACACACACAAATTCATGTTTCCTGCAGTGTGTTTGACAAGCATAAAAGAAGTAGGAGAATAAGAAAATGGTTCTCAAATGCTGAAAGAAGTTGAATAAATTTAAAAGCCTCAAAGTCTAAACAGGCTGCAGAAGCTGATGGGGGAATTTGTTTTAGGTCACAGAGTCAAGTGAACCTCTTTTAAGGCTACTGCTAGATGCTCAATATTTGAGGAAAAAAATAAAGAAGTTGAAAAACTAGCTGTGCAATGCTACAAAATTATCTTTATTATGATAAATACTTTAGGTCATACTACCCTATGTCAACTCATTTAATTGTGCTTGGCTGTTAAGATGATAGAATCCAGTCCCATAGTTCTTGGCCTTGTTTACAATACATCTTAGGTGAGGAATCTGATCCTCTGACATGGCACAATTTTCTGTTAGTCAAATTTTAGTTATGCTATGTCTGTGGCTTTTAATTCAACTACAGATCTTCATTAAAGCCTCTTAGAAGTACCTATAATGGAGTGGAAAGGCCAAGCAAGAACAACATACTTTCTTACATACTACACTACTTGAGTATGTATGAAAGAAAACACAATCATTAAGATTTACTAATTTTTTATAACATTTGCTGTTGCATGAAACAATGCTTTGATATACAGTGTTTATGATGTTTTATTTTCATAATTGATTGCACATATTTGTAATGGAATGAACTTTTTCTTCATTTAATTCTAAGTGCTGCTTCCATTTTCCAGGCTCTGCCATTTGCAGCAAACGAGTAAATATACTTATATGACTTTGAAAGTACCCCATTTCTGACTGCAGTTTTGTTACTACTGTGAATGACTTTCACAACAGGAACGCAGGCCAATTTAAAGTCCAGGCACCAAGCAATTTGAGATCCACCAGCTTTATGCAGTAATATAATTATTCCCTCCGAGGCTCTTAATTGTATTCATCACACCATGATTTCTGCACAAATTAAGCATGCATTTACTGCTATATATAACTTGCTTTGCAGTTAACATCCTGGAAACAAATTTCAAGGAGATAGAATCTTGAACTTAGTCATCCCATGAAATCACTAGTTTCACTGCTTGGAAAAGTCACTTAGACTGTAAGGTCATTATATTTTTACATCACTAAATCATACAGAGTGAAGCAGCCAAAAAAAAAAAAAAAAAGAATGCTGAAAAGATCAGCAAACTTTTATACAAATATTTTTTTCAGACTTTAATTATTAGAGCCCCTAGTAACATAATCCTTGGATAGTTTTTTAAGACACAAAGCAAAAAATTAACATTATTAATAAACCTTGCAGTCAGCAGAACAGAAAATGTTTTGAGCTTCCTTGAACAGAGGTATATCCACTCTGTTACCCACATAATTTTCGAATATGCAAGCTCTCCTAATTGCATCACAGTGGTATTGTTATATTTGATTCCAGAATAATGCAGTGTATTTTTTTTCTTGATAATTTTTTTTTTGAGGTGTGGTGGTATAAGGGGGTGGAAAGGAGAACACAATTTGATTCAGTAACCTATAGATATGTAGCCCTAGGCACCCCTCTTGTATTTCTTTCTGTGGACATTTCTCTATACCTACAATTAGAGAAGGTATTCATCAAGAAAAAATAAACCAAAGAAAAACAGGATACAGAGCTTGTGATCCATCTCCACCTTTCCATACTCATTCTTCTGGGATTTTAAATTAGAGTACCATTTTGACATGTCTGTGATTTGCTGTATAAATTGTCCAGTATCCCACAGAGTTAAGATTTTAGCAAGCTTCAGAGTTGTTGTGGATAGTAGAAATATCCAGAGTTAATGACAAAATTAAGGGCTAGAAATGATATCAAAAATTTGGAAAAAAAAAATTGAAGCTCTGTTATTTGAATTGACCTTTACATATTGAAGGTGAAACCAGCAAACATCTCTGAACTGTCAGAGACTGGCAAGAGTCAGTAAAAGAATACTTGTTGCACATATGAGGGAGAACTGTTGTTAGCAAAGCACTTGGGAAAATTCCCTTGAAGAGCTATAGGATATTTGGCTGACTAGCTCCTAAATTTGAAGTTTCAATAGCCTACAGGGAGCACCTCCCTCACAATTAATATACCCAAGAATTATAACACGGGAACAGCATGGAAGTTGGAATGTTATATCAGGACCAAGGGAGTCTTTAATTTAATGATCTCTTTTAGTTGCAGTTCACATGTGTGAATAGTCTACCCTTCAGTCTGATACGAGCAGTCTCTCAGAGCATTGTATAGTGTGAATGAGCAGGTATTACTTCTATATTTACAGTGCAGAAATGGTCCTTCAAAATCTATATAAGATACCAGAAATCCTTTCACCAATTAATAAAAAATCCCTAAGCACAGAGCAAAAACAGCAACAAATTTTAGCCAAAATGTAACCAATCAGCAAACATCTTTTGGCAATGAAAACTGCCAGCCCTTCCAGGTCCACAGAAGAAGGCTTTCGCTCAGCATACCTCAGGTCTCTACGTGCATCTGTTCAATATGACGAGCTGTACAAAACCTGAGAAGGGCAAGACATTTAGATTACTCTTAAACAAGAAGGGAAAGAGCAATAGGAACATTATGGAAATATAAGTGTTAATGTTCTCTTTGCTCTTGTCATGAGCTTTGGAATTTTTTCCTGATTAATGGTAGAATTGGAAAAGAATCTCTCCCAAGTGTCTTGCTCTAAGCCATTTGAAGCCTTAGAAGTCAGTAACAATACCCTTGCATCCTCCTGGAAAAAGACAGCCAGCAAACCTGTAAACTACTTTCTTTGCGTTCCCTTAAAAAACATTATCTAAAATATTATTGAGCGCACTCTTTTTTTCTCCCCTCAGAACATCTTCCAAATGGATTCAAAGCTGATAGTGAAGCATATTACAACACTCCAGTGCAGAAAAGCTGAACACAGGCTATCAGATTCTTCTTCTAAGGAAGAGCAACTGTCTCAGTTATTGCTGCTGTTTGTTTATGAAAAAGAGCTGGGAATATGCCTTGACACCAAAGCAGGAAGATTTGGCAAATGACCAGGAGTCAGGAAGTGTTGCAGGAGACTTTCTCCTCACTCAGAAAAGACAGCATGGTAGTCATGGCTAGATTTTTTTCTTAACATCCTAGTTTACAAGAGCAACACATGGATGCTCCCTAAGCTATAGACATACGCTGTTTTTTCCAACACAGCAGTAAGCCTCACTGACTTTCACCAGAATATCTCTTAACTCTTAGCTTTAGTCCAGTCTTTGAAGCTCCAAATACCATCCTTGATTTCTACATTCCCTGCTGAAAAGATATTGTCCACTGGTTATTAATATGGTAAAATTGAAATTCTAATATCCATGCATTTGTAGTTCTTGCCTTGTGAGGTATATATATAAATGTTCCTTGCTTAGTTTGATTCTGAGCTCAAACTTTTTGTGGGCCATTACTGGCCTGCTTAGGGTAATGACACCTCTGGCCAGGTCTCTAATTTGGCTAAAGCGTCATCTCTGATAAACATATATCTCAAACCACATTTTCATGTCTTTTCATGCCTTTTCATGTCACTGTATAATACATGTTCAAACTGCAAAATGAAGACAGAATTGTAAAATGTTCAGAAAAGTCTGTTTTTCCAATCTGATAATAGCATTTCAGATTCATAATAATAGCATTTCAGCCTTGACATCTACTATTGAGCAAAATCTTAGAATCATAGATTCATCCAGGCCAGAAGAAACCTCCAAAAGCCCTCTAGTCTGACCTCCTCTAGTAGCAGTCACAGGGACACCCCTTTTTCTTGGATGCAGGCCCCTGTTCTATGTATGTTATTATTCGAGTTGCTACTATGGGCTGAAGCACATGCCCACATCTTCATTTGTTATGTTGCCCTTCTTAGGTAGATAATACCAGAACACGGTTGTTTTGCTCCTTTGGTGGCTTAGCTATGTGAAGAAATTATCTTAATTTTATATTCTCTGAGTCCCAAAGCCTTGTCAGTTTGAAAGGACACTCTGTATTGGATAAAAAGAAACTAAAATCTTAGTTTTTCCAACATATTAAAATCACTTTGGACCACATATCTGGAAGAGCACAGTGCACCAATCCCTGAGGTTGCGTTTCACTAACCACTGAATTCTAGAATTATCGGCTTTTTCGCACGCACCAATAAATGTAGCTGCACATTTGTCACCTAATCAGTGTAGATTTAATCTCAGTAATAATAGCAATCTAAAGTCAGTTACTTTTAATAGAAAGTATGCATGTGAGGCAGAAGTTCTGAGCAATCAGACAAAGCAGCACAATTAATGTAATAAAAGCTTCAACAGGAAGTCTGTTGTGTCTGTTTCCCTCTTAATCAACTGTAAAATTATAAAGGAATTACAGACACTATAAAGGCACACCAAAAATATATCATAGGCATTTTCTTTTTTATTGAATGAAATTCCCTGTTCATATGAGGAAAAATAATCTGAAAAAATAAGTAATTTTTGCAGCTGTTTGACTTTTTCCCTTTCAGTAATGGAGAGATGAAAATCCAACTTTCATGATGCTGTTTTTCTTGTACCTACATTTTGTCATTAAAATAGAAAAGCCAATGGGATACACATACTTCTAGATTTATGTCACACGTATAGCTGTCAGTTGTTAATTGACATAATGACAAAGTGGCCAGGGAAAATATAGGTGGAAAAAAAAGGGATTTGAACAAACAAGATGTGCAAAAGCAGCAGTCTGGAGAGTTTGCATACACCCAGTGGCATGACTAGCTGCATTCCCATTGTGTCGCTTAAAAAAAAATCAAATATTCTAGGTCTTGTGGGTATGAGGTAAGTCTGATAAACACAAACCTTCTAATTTTCTACTTCCAAAGAAAGGTCTGTCAAGGTTAATGCTGAAGGTTTCCAAAGAATTTTGATTGGCACTGAGCAATAGTTGGAGGAGTATAACTGAAGAAAATGAAACAATAGGCTACTGAAATACCAAGGGAACTGAGATTGTTAGCAGTGTTCATACAGCATCATACACCATGGCATCCTGGACATGAATATTCATGCAGCTACAGTTACATATGCACAAAAGCCTTAAAAAGTTCCCTAAGATATTATCATGCTGGAACTATTAATCCCAGTTAATATGTCCTGAAAAGAATATGGCCTGGGACTACACAAAAGGAAACTTGTACTGGCAATACTTGGCTTACATAGGAAACTTTTTTAATTGTAGACATTAAGTTTTGAACTCTGGCATGAGGACATGAAAGCTGTTTGGTTATGCTCAAGAGTAGTACTGCATGCTTTGTGTTCTTCTTGTGCTTAATCCTCTCCCTTCTCAAAACAATGATTCTTCCCATAGTTTCTGCTAGAAACCCAAGTTATGTCCTGGGTTGTAATTGGGCACTGCTTAAACATTCCAGGAAGCATACTACAAGCCAAAAAGCAGGAATGATTTTGCGATGGTGTTTGAGTCTGGGCTCTGGCCCTGCTTGGTCTTCAAGTAACCAACAGGTGAATCCATAGTTTGAATGAAGGGTATGGATGTTCACAGCTATAGACAATTCTTAACTGGTTATTTGGTTAATTTTAATTTTATTTTTTTTTTTTAAACTCACTTTGATGTTTGATGTTTGGGTTTTTTTTTTTTGGTTTTTTTTTTTTTGTTTGTTTGTTTTTTTTTTTTTTTTTTGATGGATTGCTCTCCTCAAGAAGAAACTAATATTGATAGTATCCATAAGCAGTGTCAAAGGTGCAAGCCCGACCTCGACACTCAGCCTGCAGATTCGTGCTCTCTTTTATTTGAAAACACAGTTACAGACAGTACTCTTGGTTAGACACCTGTTTAAGGAAAGCAGTCTCTAATGGGAAAAGTAGCATAAACTCCAGAAAGTAGTGTCAGTTCGGAAACAACCTTGCACTTAGCACTCCTATTGGCTACTCTGTAGGTGACTTCGCATTCAGTAATGTGCTTTCTGGTTTCCTTTTGAAGAGACATATGTATCGCACTGCTGAATATATAAAGAACATCACTGCTTAATTTATATAATCCAATACTTTTATTCATGAATATGAGCAAACACGACAGAATTTGGCATTTATAATTACAATACATATAGACTCCTGGACTTTACATTTGACAGTCCTATTACCAAAGTTTTCCAAGTGCATTGTAAAGACGTATGTTATAAAATTATAAATCCTTAAGAAGATAATTTAGCCAATGCTGAAGATCTGCAGAACATTGAATTAAGTAATAAGCAATTACTTAGCAGATGGAAAAGTCTCCAGTTTTGTTTTATTGTCTATATAAAACATGGCACCCAAACTCGACCTATCTGAATTGATATTTGTACATAATATGTTGGTACTTTAAAAAAGGTGTGTGTTTGTGGAGTTCATATAATATATATTTATTTATAGGTAAAGAAGATCTGAAAATTTTCATTATAAAATAATATTCACAATCTAATTTGTACTAGAATCCTGCCAGTCTTTGAAAGAAATTTCTAAAGAAAATATCATTTAGTTCTACAGAATAATGCAAGCCAAACAATGCACACATGCAAGAACCATTACACTTTTCTCCTATTTGCCTCATTAGGCTCAATGCTCCAAAGAGATCAAGGACTCTGAGGTGAATTGACAAATTGTGTATTTTATCTTTTTCTTGTGCCCTGCCTTGAACAGAGAAAAAGATTTAGTTTATATTTCTCTTCTGAAGCATTTCTACTTTCATTTCTCTAAGTATTACCACATTCAGCTGCTTTCACACTCTTTCTGTTTCACCAGCAATCTGTTAGTGATCTTTTCCTTTCATCTCTCCACATATATATCCTAATGAAATCATTATGGCTGAACTGCTGGTTTTCATCCTCCTCTATTCCTACAGTACATGGTGGTAATGATCTCATTTTATTTTGATACACTGGCATTACAGCTGTCCTTTTCATCCTCCCAAATCTATTTTATGTTTATTTAAATAAATATATTTAATTATTCAAATCGCATAACTGTATAATCTGACTTGATGCGAAAACATTTGATTATCAGATGTGGGATACTGACATGGCTGCTAACATTTGTTTTGTTGTGTAAATTACAAGTTGTTAAACAATAACACCCTGAACTGCTGGATGAATAAAAAAAAAAAAAAAAGGAAAAAAGGTTTGATGAGTCGAAAAGTTTTGCTATTAAAGGGGGAAGATGTGTCTCATTTTGTATTTTCATGCATTATAATCCATTGGCAGCTGCAATTATCTTATATTTTTAACTTAGAGGACTATAGTTCTTCCACTATGAATTTATTTTACCTTTAGTCTCAGGACTTAACTGAAATATATAAGTCTTACCAAAGCAAGGATTGCAAAAATAAGCAAGTATTTCTTAGTAGGCCACTGTGCCAAGAGTGGAGTTCTGCTAATTTCTATCTATTTCTGAAACAGCTTGTGAAATCTCTGGAACTTGGAAACAAGTAGAAAGTTAATCACCTTTTTAACCTTTTGCTGTCTGAAAATTTCTGCTCACCCACAGAAGTATTACTTTGGTCATAATGCTGGCCAGATTTTCATCATGAACAGCATATAATCAAGCTCTATGAAAAGTTTTTTTTTTTAATCTTTTTTTGTCCACTCATTTTCCATGTTCCGTAAAGCACTGTTGAAGAGTTCCTTAAAAATGCACGATTCCTCTGAAAGTATGTAGAGAAGGAAGAACCTCCTCCCTCTTTTCCCATTGTACTTCCTCAGATTAGAAGAAGAGCCTGCTGTGTAATGGGAAAATTGTGTGGGTTAAAAAGAACTAAACATTCAGCTATCATTAGCTGGAAACTACTGCTAACTGATGTGAAATAGCATAGCTCTTAGGTTTGATCTGAACCAACTCAGCTGAGTCAGATAAAACCTCAACTAAACCATGTAGCTCAACAAATAACAGCAATAAAGAAGACAAAAAGAGTCCACACTTCTGCTTATTAATGTCTTCTTTTTCTTAGCTGCTAAAAACCCCTGCCTCTGCCAGCTGCTTCTGTGGCTCAGGAAAAGTTAAGGTAACTTCAATGTTTTTTCCATTCAATATTTTTTCAATTCAATATCTTTTCCATTCACACACACCAGAAGAAAAACCAGGGAGTCAGTGCTAGCAAGGAAAGGACAGTATCTGCTTACCTACTTTCGGGTCAGTGTCAGAAATGATGGAGCTATAATAACATCTGCTAAGCAGCACCCTGTTAATCTTCACCCTCAATGCTTCTCCTTAACAATAAGAACGATTCAAATATTTTACTATAAAAATCTCAAGGGGAGGTTCATGAAACACTTTACCTCATAAATGTATATACATTTTCTTCTTGACATCCTCTCTCATTAGAGACAGAGCTTGATGTCTTGAGTGTCAAAAACTACCAAAACTCACAGCTGAACATCACTGATGCAGAACCCTCTTACTCTCACCTTTTAGATATCTGAACATCACAGGCACACTATACCTATATTAGTTCGATTTCCAGTATTATATTTGCACAATAGTACTACTACACCAAAGAGATTCCCTTGGAAAGTGACATATTAAAAAACTCATTTGAGGCACTTTTCTGATTTTTTGAAATAAGCTATATTTTTGGGCTTTCTTTAAGAGCAAAATTTGTAGCTTATGCTTGAAGAAACTAAATTTCAAGAGACTTGTCACATAACAGTAAGCATTATTTGAACTAGTTAAGCTAGTAAGATCAGATACTTAATGTGAAGTTTGGGTATATATCTCTGGGTGTTCTAATTTAAGAACAATTTAAGGTTTATAGTCTGCATTTGGATCTAACTTAAAAAGGAAATATAAAAACCTGAATATAGATTTTAATTTTTTCTTTCATCTCTATCAAAAGATGGAGATGGACTCTTTGTTAGGAAGTGTAGTGATAGGACAAGGGGTAACAGTTTTAAATTAGAAGAGGGGAGGTTTAGATTAGATCTTAGGAAGAAATTCTTTCCTGTGTGGGTGGTGAGGCACTGGAACAGGTTGCCCGGAAAAGTTGTGGCTAAAAGTTGTGCCTCATCCCTGGAAGTGTTCAAGGCCAGGCTGGATGGGGCTTTGAGCTACCTGCTCTAGTGGGAGGTGTCCCTGCTCATGGCAGGGGGGTTTGGAACTTGCTGATCTCTGAGGTCCCTTCCAACTCTAAACATTTTCTAATTCTGTGATTTAGACCCCATGAAAATATTATTAAGGACTAACGGATATGCACAGGGTCTTCATAGGCCCCACACTAGAGACTCAGATCCTGTGCATAAGTAAGAAGGGGAATGATAGCCGTGAAATAGATATTAAAAGTAAAATAATCACAAAAAATGTATCTATTTGCTTCCTCAAAATAAGGAAGGGCTCAGATTTCATGAATTATTAACCCATAAAGCCAAGGTACACATGAGAATAAAGAGGTATATGAGCAGGGGTAGGTGCATAGGGCAACTACTCTTATTTCAAACTCAGCTTTTTCAATATATTGAGTACTTCTATGTATAAGAAAGACTATTAAATCAGTGTTCACCGTTCAAGGGTCTTGTTTTCTGACGTTTGTACTTTGTGTGAAAAATATCCATTTTTCAGAGATCAGGAAAAGGTTCACATAAGAAGGATATGTCTGAAAGTAAGAAAAGTTTTCATCAGTACTTGAGTTTATGCGAGACTTCTACAAAGGAATAAAACTTGTTCACTGACTAGTACATTATTATCATTGAAATTACTACCTGAATATATTACTATTACATGTGAATAAGTGGAACAGATCCAGGACTATGTTATTTTACTATCAATTAGTGAAATAACTTAGAAGCTTTGTACCTTTGAAGTATTGTCATATTTTAATAAGAGAAATCTAGTGAAAGGATTAGAAGAGAATGAGTTAAAAAGAAATATAATATGCATTGAAAGGCAAATATGGTTTGGGGTTTGATCTTTACAAAGTATTTTCTGTGTATGTCAAAAAAACCCACAACCAAGCCATTATTTTTCTCATTAATGCAAACAGTAGGATGGTATATCCAATAAATAAGCTGATCTCTGTTTTTCTTTGAAGTCAGAGATTTAAACATGATGGACGTATGAATTATCTCTCTATATTATATATATTATTTATACATATAAACTAAGATAAATATATAGATGGTTGTGCTAGTGCAACAGACATATTTTTGTTTTATTTCTGATTTAGCTATTCTTCTGTGCCATTATCTAAGCAGAAGGTATTGTATCATCTAAACTCTGAGAGTGACATGATAAGAGCAGGGTGGATCGGGACAAAATACTTTGCTTTATTTTCACTAAAGGATGTGAATTTCTCACTGATAAAGTTTATATAGACTCCTTTTCAGTTATATTCCTCCTAGATAAATACTTTCTTTCAATTTTTCTTGGTTTTATGCTTTCCCATTCAATATTTACTTTGTCATTTTACTCATATGCACAGAACCTTTGGAGTAGAACCCTTTCCCACAGCTGAAATTTATTAAATACATGAGAAGAGGTTACTGTTAGAAAAAATGCCTGCTTAAATGAGTGGATGGCAAGTGAGTTTAGAAGTGACCTAAAATACATCATTCTCTCCAGCTCTTTTCTACCATTTTTATTTTTGTGTGTATTTTTGATGCACTCCTGCATTTTCTGTATATTAAAAAGGTGCTTGACATCAGGAATTTGTTTTCAATTACAATGAATTTACACAATTTAACTCCTCCTACTTCCAAAAGTACAAACCCACATACACCATTTCTGAACACCCCGAAAGTAAATGTTTAGAAAAAGAGATGAGATGAGTCCCTTTGGTAAATGCCAGCTGAACAGAACTCTTGCACATTCACTGGGAAAATGGAATTAAGGATCAAGAAATGTCAGCTACAGTTGCACAAACATCTTAATTTCTGAAAGTTGCTAAAACTTTAAGACACCTCACCTGAGACTGATTTTACTGTGCTTTTATTTGACTCTCAGAGCTAGTAAATGTTACTTCCCTCCCACCCCCCTCTTTATTTCTTTTCCCATGCTCATCAATTTGTTCTCTCCTGATTCAGATATAATGTTTGTATAAAGCTGACTTATTTTCTGGGTGAGTCTTTTAATCTGTCAGATATTTGAACTTCTGTTACCCAAGCACCTCATAATTCTTTAAACTAACATTTTTTCAATTACCTGTAATCAGTAGTGTGAAGTGGTGAATACAGTGCTCTTTGCTCAATGGATTTTTGGTATGGTATAGGACTCCCATGTGTAGTGATTATGGCACCTTCACCTTGGTCTTAGAGCTTGCAATGTTTAGGTCTCATCTGTTTTACATCAATATGCCACTGGGCTAGTTTGTCTTCTGTAGGGCTACTTCCAAGGAAATGTTTTGGGAAAAACTTGTTCCAATTAGTGAACACTACACTAGGCAATTCCTGATGAACTCTATCAAACCTCAGATGCTAACGACCTGAATTTAAGTCTCCCTGAAACTATCTAGCCCGGAATAATTTTAAACTACCATTTTATTTTTTCTTTACATATCAGTTATGATGTACTATCTTTTATTCCCTTTCCCCTTTCCTTTGGAATAATATTTGTTCTTTTTTCTTGAATTTTTGACTTTTGCAGAGTCAAGAAACAGGTTTTATTTTCTTGGTATTTAAATTTTCATTTCCTCTTTTAATACAAATTCCAGGCACCAAAGAAAAGCAAGATGATTTTGATCCCTTTTATCATCCTGCTGTATTTTAATTCTAGAACATTAGTATTTTCCTAATCTATGGAACATTTTGGCCACACAAAAGTTGACTCAGTTTACTAAATCAGTATGAATTTAATTTATTCTAATTGGCTCAACCCGGCCATGGGACACCACTAAATTGTTTTAATGTAAGTTTAAATTATATTGCTAAAACTGTATTAAGTGAATTATATATTTTTGTTACTGGCTTGATAACTTAATTCTTTTGATACTATAGCCTTTGCTCTCGCAGAATACTTGCTTATCAATGTTTAGTTTTGTTCAAATACAGTCTCTTTTGAAACTCTGGTCTCTTATTGTACAGGTTCTTTAACAACTGAAATGTATTTGTAGAATGTGGATATGGAAGTAAAATTATAGTAAAAAACCCATACAAAGTAAATGGTTCACCTGATGTATGCCGCCTTCTGTTCCAATTACTACCTTCTGCTCCAGCAAACTGATAGGTGAACTGATAGGTTTTCCATACAACTTTCTTTATTTTTCTTTACTCTTCAATGTCTATTCTATATAAAAGAGAACACGTACCTTTGACTGTATAGTGTAGGTTTTAAATAGACTTCAGAGATTTGAATTTCTTCTTTGATTTCAGAGCATTCTTGATAAGCTTCTTCAAGTTCTGTAACCCTTTCCTAAATTGTACTGTCTAAATTTAGGTTTCTTTCCAGAAAATGTTGAATGTACATTAAGCTGTACTCTCAAATATTTCAAAGACAACAGCTATATGTTACTTAAAATTAAATAAAGAATTTTGATTTTTTAAATTTTGTTGTCTTTCTTTGTAGTGTAAACCAGTTGTTCAGGGAGTCAATTATTTATGTTAGCTCAGAAATGTAGCCTTTAAGTCTTTTGCTACTTGAATAGCAGATAGATGAAACAATCCAATTCTTTGTTTTCCTTAGGTGATTCCACAATAGTCTTAATAGGAAAGGGAGAAATGGATCTCTTTTTCCAATTAATACCACCCTCATTGGCAGAATTTTTGTGAGATCTTAAAGTATGGGTCAAATGATAAGATCTGGAATTGATTTTTATTCTGAGTCTTGCTCATAGAAATTACAAAAATTACTTCTTGGTTATAGTGTAAAATGATTTCCTACAATTTATCAGTCATTTCATAAGAAATGGCTTTTTAGAACCATTGGCTAAATGAGGGGCAATGGGCACAAGATGGAACATGGAAGTTCCATTCAAATATGAGCAGAAACTTCTTTACGGTGAGGGTGAGAGAGCCCTGGAACAGGCTGCCCAGGGAGGTTGTGGAGTCCTCTTCTTTGGAGACTTTCAAGACCCGCCTGGATGCAGTCCTGAGTAATGTGCTCTGGGCAATCCTGCTCTATCAGGGGAGTTGGACTAGATAATCTCTAGATGTCCCTTCCAACTCTGACAATTCTGTTATTCCATGATTCCCTGAACCTATGGTTCAAAGTATGGGAACATAGAAGGAAGAACAGGAACAGTCTGATGTTTTGTTTTGCTTTATTTTTCTCTTTCACGGTGGTTAAGAGCCAGCTTGGGTGTTTGAGCTTCAGAACTGAAGGTGAGAAAGCCAAAAGTATTTGCAAAATTTCTTAAGTCTGATAACTCTCACAGGATCAGAATCTCATTAAATATTCGCTACTTCTCTCTGGAAGTATAAAATGGATTTGAGTATTTTTTCTTTTCTTTTCTTTTTTTTTTTTTTTTTTTCCTGTTATACTGACCCGAGACAGAACTAGTGTTTCCATTTCCTTCCTTTAATAAAAGTCCATGTCAAAAGATGAAGATTGTGCACATGATCTTTCTCATAGAAGTAATTATGAAGATCAAAGATAATAGGAAGGGTGCAAGGGAAAACTGTGTGTTTGTGGCAGGACCTGCATCTTGCTGTACTCCAAGTGCATTTCTAGCCTGGTGCCATTTTCATGGTAAACATGAAAACAATTAAAATCACTACATATGTTTCTATTTGCTGCTTCAAACAGACAAAAACCACTTGATAAAAAAAGCCTGTGACCCTTGATCTGATGTTATATTTGTCTTTCCAGTATTGTAATCCCTAGATTTTACATTAGACCCCAATTTTTGAGTCTTCTATGATTTTGGCTCAGCTTTGATTAATAAATTTTATATCTGTCCCTAACACACTCCATAAATTCACGCTGTAATTCCAGGCAAACTGGATTACTCACCTAAGCTATATGAAACCTACAGGCTGTCTATATAATTTCTGAAACTAGTCACATCTCTTCAAAACCTTAGTAATCAGTCATTATTATGTAAGGTATGGTCCCCAGAGATTGGTTAAACATCTTCTCAGTGTGCTCCTTCCCATCGTAGTTTTTCTGTATCCCCAGGAAATACTGATTCTAGTTCTGGACCCAATACTTCTTTCCTCTTATCTCTGAATTTCCTTAAGTTAGAAGAAGTTTTTAACTTTTTTTTTTTTTTTTTTTTTTTT
>VZRU01017410.1:136197-188689 GCA_013398155.1 Pedionomus torquatus
TTTTTTTTTTAAATTGCACACATGAGACTGGTGAATCCTCTGTTTCAAGCCCTGATCAGTCAATTCTCTTGACTGTAAGTTCACAGCCCCCCTTACATTGTAGGAAGAAGATATAGCATTGCATTAATTAATTTTACTTGATTTAGGAAAAATCTAATTAAATGAGCAATTGATTACTTTGCATTGTTAAAAGTCCTAAATTCTTCTTAAGGTGCTCAACTTTTGCTGAGTGCATTGCTGACATGATAGGTCTCTTGATATCGTCTTTTAACCTACATCTGAAACCAAACAATAAGAATACAATGCTGATAAAAGCCAAATAAAGTTTATAAAAAAAAAAAAATCAGCTTCTAATGTAAGAATTATTATAAGAACAAACAACTAATCGGGAATAATGAAACATAACAAAAGCTTTCTTTCATATAAACCTACATAATTTCTGTATAGAAGACCTTTTGGTAAACAGTTTGGGAAGAGGGTCATGGAACAACTAGCCTTTTAATTAATTCTGTTTAATGTCATTGTTACAAAGAGTCTTTCATCTTATAATTACTTTAAAGTAGGACAGATTAATTTGATTTAAATTCACTGGTTCAAATGAACAATTTTAATCATTATTTAAATCATCAAACTGAAAAACTTTATTTTAAAATAACAACAATTTTTCTTTTTACTATTTAGCAAGTTTTCTGAAGAAAGACTGAGTCATTGTTTTCTATAATTTTCTATTTTTTTTTTAGTTGACTTTTAAGATAAACAATACCTACATGCATTTAAAAATAACTAAATTATTAAACAAAGAGACTATTATCTTTTGTTACTGTGCTGAAATGATTGTTTCTGGTCATTGCATCTTTGAAGAACTTAAAACTAATACATCTTGCATCTTGATTTCTCATATAATGGGTTTTTAAATACACTACAAAAGTCTTCTTGCCTTTTTTAAACTATTTTTAAACTATTTTTTTTAAGTTTAAATGAACTAGTTACTGAATATAACTATTCTATTAACAAGCACTGGAGATGCTACTTAATAAAAGCTGGTTTAGCACATAATGCAATTAGACTACATTACTGACAATTAAGTCACCTTTAGATACACACAGGCCATTCATCATTATATAAATATTTGGAAATACCGGGTCTATCTTTGAGAAGATGGTCTATTGAAAGCTGATGTAGTTTACCTAACCAAGTGGGGCAAGAGGGTCTTTGCCAAAAAACTGGCCAGACTTTAAACAGCTGGACAGTGTTAAACTAGAATTAGCAGGGGAAGGGTATGGGGTTTTGAGCAACAGAGAACAGCCAGGGGCTGTCAATGAATTAGAATCCAACAGGGAAAAAGTGTGAAGTGCCTCAAAAGACATAGGATGTATTCCTATATAAAGATGACAAGGACAATAGCCCAGTTGAAGTGCCTCTACCCCAAAGTATGGTAACAAGCATACCAATTACCAATTACCAATACAATTACCAATGTATGGGTAGCAAGCAGGAGAAGCTGGGAGCCATTGTGCAGCTAGAAAAATATGATCTAATCATTATTGATGAAATTGTGTGACTGGAGCCTGTTCAGAAGGGACAGGCAAGGAGGGAGGGACAGGGGACATGGCAGAGTCTGTACCTTCTGTGTAAAAGAATACCTGACTAATCTAACAGCCTTCTATGATGGAGTGACTGCATCAGTGGACAAGGGAAGAGCTACAAATATCATATGCCTAGACTTCTGTAAGGCCTTAGATACAGTCCCCCACAACATCCTTCCATTTTGGAGAAATATGGGTTTGATGGATAAAGCAGTGGCTGGATGGCTGTGTCCAAAGCATTATAGTCAGTTGTTCAATGTCCAGTGGAAACCAGTAACAAGTGATGTCCCTCAAGGGCGAATACCATTTGTTATTTTCATCAATGACATAGGCAGTGAGATTTGAGTGCATCCTCAACAAGGAAGTGACACCATTTGGAGGGACCTTGACAGGCTTGAGGAGTAGGCCCATGTGAACTTCAAGAAGTTCAACAAGGCCAAGTCCTGCACCTAGGTCAGGGTAATTCCCAGTATCAATATAGACTGGAGGATGAATGGACTGAGAGCAGCCTTGTGGAAAAGCACCTGGGGATAGTGGTGGATGAAAGACTGGACACGAGCAGCAACATGCACTTGTAATCCAGAAAGCTGATTGTATCCCGGGCTGCATAAAAAGAAATGTGGCCAGCAGGTCAAGGGAAGTATTTCTTCCTTTCTACTCTGCTCTCATGAAACACCTACCTGGAATACTACACCCAGCTCAGGGCCCCCAGGACAAGAAAGACATGGATCTATGAGAGTGTGTCCAGAGAAGTGTCTCCTATAAAGGAAGGCTGAGACAGTTGAGGACGTTTAGCCCCAAGAGAAGAGAGAATAGGAGGCCTGAGAGAGACCTTATTGTGTCCTTTCAATATTTATAGGCATCTTATAAGAAAGGTGGAGACACACCTTTTACCAGAAGCTGTAGTGACAGGACAAGGAACAATGGATTTAAACTGAAAGAGGGTAGGTTTATATTGGACATAAGGAAGAATTTTTTTTTACCGTGAGGGTAGTGAGACACTGGAACAGGTTGCCCTAAAAACCTTTCTATAACTCCATTATTATTATCATCCCTGTAAAAGTAAATTGTTTTTCAGTCTAGTGGGCATATTGGATTTTCAGAAATGGATGATTAGGATAAATTTCGATCTTCTTGTGACCCAGTATCAAAGAGTTAAAAATACAAGTTAGCAATTTCAAAATCAGAGATTATTATTTTTATGAAATATCTTTTTCATAGTACTGAAAATTACTCGTGTATATATATTCACACACACAAACATAGGTATAAACTTCCACAATTGAAGTGTTAGGAAGTAAAAAATGTTAGGAATTAAAAAAATGCTTTTATGAAATGCTTTTCCCCTTTCTTCCAAACATGCAAATTTTTCATAAGGTCATCAAATCCAGATAAATCAGATACACTGCAGTTAGCTCCTAGTTAATACACAATAGATTAATTTCTTAGCTTTGTAAATAGCTTTTAAATCCTCTAAAAAGATTCTCAACTGTATTTTCGATGTCACTAGAGCTCAACTGAGGATAGAACTAACTCATATATTTCCTACTTCTTTTTTGTAATATTTGAGGTACAAAGATGAGTTCACCCATCTTGGAAGCATAACTAAGTCATTTTTCCTGCAAAACTGCGATCTTTTAGCTTAACACACACACATACAAACACAGGCACAAAATCCAAGACAGTGCAGAGAAATAGCGTTTCTCAGTTGATACTAGTATTCTGGAGAAGAGAACCCAGTTCCTGTGTTGGTATACAGAACAAAGAGGAAAGGTGCTGGTCCCCTCTGCTCATTTAGCAACCTGTAAACTGTCCCTAATCTGCTGCTGGTTGTTAAATACATTTGGTGAAATCAAATAACTTTATAACAAGTTCTGATGGGACTACTTGTCTAGAAAATGGAAGACTTGAATTCCAGGCTATGTCCCCATTTCATGCATCCAAAGACATATCTAATAGACTGTGGAATATATTTGTGGAGAACTTTCTATTTCCTGCCTGTTAAAAATTGCCCATAATGCAGTCAGATATAAGGTGATTAGATAAGGGCCTCATGATTCATTTTTTTAACTTAAAATTATATATTCATGGGTTCTGGTTTCTGCTGCTAAGATACATTTAAATTATTATTGGTTGTTTGTGGTTGTTGTTCTTATTCCTATTAAGAAAATGGATAGGCGGATATAAAGAGTGTTTGAGGGACAGATATGGGTTTTCCACTTTGATTCCTCAGTGCTTCATTCTTCTACCTTAGGCAGCCTGAATTATACCAACACATAAAGACCAAACAGGGCAAGGTCATCTGCTGAGCAGTGTGGAAACCTATAGACTTTGAGAAATTACTTCTGTGACTGAGTAATGAGCCTTGGATTCTGCAACCTGGCACCTGCCATGAGTACTAAATTAATTGAAAAAGAAAACCCTTAGAGTCGTTACAGAG
The DNA here is from genome assembly GCA_013398155.1 of Pedionomus torquatus. Classification (NCBI taxonomy): domain Eukaryota; kingdom Metazoa; phylum Chordata; class Aves; order Charadriiformes; family Pedionomidae; genus Pedionomus; species Pedionomus torquatus. The sequence continues at coordinate 140,224 of VZRU01017410.1, forward strand.
GCATAAAAGCTGGTGTTACAGAGTGGTGAATCAAGCGCTAGCCTTTATGAATAGATACTGCGGTGTTTTACAATAATGATCAAAAGCACTATAGCTTGTAACACTATTACTGGACTCTTTATGGATAAGAAGCATTACTCTACTAAGAATTTTTATAGTTCTGAATCTACCAGGCTTTGTTGTAAGTGGCCCTCAGTAAAAGACTTTAAGTTAATACCAGTGTTTTATGTGTGCTACCTTTGCTATGAGACCAATGTCTCCATTCATTTCTCTTTATTATATTTTGGTAGATGGAACTGTAGGGCCAGATCCAAAAAAGGGATTTGAACAGGCTTAAGGTTTTATGCTGGAAATTGTGATCTAGAAAATCCCCTCTCAGATTTTACTTAAAGTATTTGCTGTCAGATTTTTTTTGGATGTCATTTCAATGAATTCTCTGGGAGCCTTGAATTTTTCTTGAAGGCATGCATGTAAGGAACTGGACTTTGGTATGTTTGGTATACTTAACTATGAGGACAAAGGCCTATCATCTGTTTTATGCCAATTTTCATCCCTTAGTATAAAATGCATTTAGAGTTTTAACAGCTCCTCAGAAATCTATTGCCTACAATTTACAAATTGCTGTATTTAACCCTATATTACTAAGTTCTTTATTGGATCTAACCTTTATTAAATTCATAGCTTTAGTAATTATTGTGATCACATTAATCATTGCACTGGTAATGTAATTTACTTTTGTATAAAGCGCTCATTGTTCAGATATTCCTTATTTTAAATTTGTGTGGTTCTAGAGCATTTCTTCCTATGGAGAACTGTATTAAATAAACATAATATAAAGGAAGTTCTGATGTGGATATGACATATAACCTTAGGATTATGACTATAGGAATATATGGCTACAGTATTATGATTAGATTCTAAGTGCCAGTGGAGAAGAACAGGCTTTTTGCATTTTGTGGATGTGTAACTATCCAATTTGTCATCTTCTCTCAGTCTTCATCTTAAAACGATTGCGAAACTTCCTAATTCACAAAATCACAAAATCATTATGGTTGGAAAGGAACTCTGAGATCATCAGGTTCAATCATACACCCACAAAACATCTGTATAATCTCGGTCACTGGAGTATGCCACTAGAGCATGCCCTGTAGTGCATATCCACACATTTCTTAAATATCTCCAGGGACTGTGACTCAGCCACCTCCCTGTGCAGGCTGTTCCAGTGCCTGACTGCTCTTTCAGTAAAGTAATTAGGTAAGTAATTTTCAGGTACTTTCTGATAATACTGCAGTGAAACATAATTTAAAAGATGGCCAGCTGCAGATTTGGCAACATGCTCCTTATAGTTAGAGAGAAAATATATATAAAGTATTGAAGACTTCTGGAATTCTGCTGCCAGCAATGAACCTGACAGGCAAGCAATAATACATTAATTGAGGAAAACTCATTCTAAAATCAGTACAAGAAACCACAAGGATTCAAAAGACTATAACATCTTTTGAAGCTTCATCTCAGGCAAGAAGTCCATTTATGGATTCGCATTTACCTCATCATGTTTCCTTTAACTGTTTAATTGATGCTTCCCTGTTCATTGTATTACCACTAGGAATTTCTGTTGAAGCACATGCTGGTTAATTTCTCCTGGCAGGATTAAAAAACTACTTAATCTGTTTTAACCACCGAATAGATGAAGGTGTTACTGGCCTGTCTCTCCCATCATTTCCCATCCTCAGATTCAGGCAATTAACATCTTTGATGCTTATTTATATTCTAGGAAAACACAATAAAATAAAATGTAGGATAAAACACAATAAAGGCTTCCTGACTTCACTTGATTAATTTCTTATGGCCACAATGCTCATATTTTAATATTATGTGTGCCATGAAATATGAGCAGTATACAAGCTTAAGACATTTTTAGCACTATTTTGAAAAGGTCTTTTCTGGTCTTCTTAGATGTAAATTAACTTTTTTCGTATATGTGTGGATTCTTTGAAATACTTCTTAAAAATCCTTTATTAGGTGAAATATTATGAATGAATTTCACTAATTGTACTGAATTTCACATACATTAATATAAATTTTTGCTACAAAATGCCAAAAATTTTCTCTAATACCATATTTTCCCACATGACTTCAGTACTGGGAAAAGCTTATGATAATGCAGTTTTCTACATCCATTAAGACATTGCAGTAACTTTTAGTTTGCAAGCCCATACGGTACAAATCACACAGTTCTCTGACATTAGACTCTCTCATAGTAGGCAGAATGAGATATGACATGTCAAATCTCTTTATCCGGTTCAAGCTAGTTTGAAGTACAAAAAGCTTGGGATACCGGTTTCTGTATTGCTTGTAAATCTTGATAGTTCACTTCAGTGAGACAGAAAATGTATCTCGAATTTCCAGGGTAATCAACACAAAGTTCCTACCCCTTAACTTTCTCTGTTCATAGAATGTGCTTCTTCAGGTACATTAGGAAGCCTCATTTTTCCAAGTAACCTCAAAATAAAGTTGAACAGTAACAGTGATTCTAATGCACAATGGCTGGATTTAGCAAAACTCAGAGGGTCTTCCAATTAAAACTTTAGCAAGGTGCTTGGCATTACCATCCATGGAGACATCCTAGAAACTCATTTATTGCCCCCAGGTGCGGCTCTTGTTTAAACAGCTGATCTAGAAATTGTGTCACTCAGCCATAGAAACACATTTTCATATCATTGAACTCCATGAAAATTTCTATGACAATATTTTATCTTGGAAAGATGCTGTGACACATCTAGGTATGTTCAAACAGAGGGAGGTTCCTTGGCGTATAAAATATTCTTTACTCCTCTTTGTTGGTCCATTTACCCAGGTTGCATTCAATATCATCCTTAAAAGGGTGTCTGTCCTTTACGGCTGATATGAGTCACCTCCAGAGACTGAGAGTCTGTGACTTTTTCCCAAGAGCTTTATCTTTCTGTACATGTCTTCTCTTTAGACATTTTACCTAACTGACCAGCTTCTGTACCGTCTAATTCCAGGCAGCCAGCTCTATTATCCCAGCATCAGAGTAACCAGGAGACAACTGTCTCACCATCATTGTGGCTAAGATCCTTTTTTATATTTTGCAAATCTTTTACAGAGAAAGATTTAGTGGTTATCTCTGTATCTGATTCCTCCTTTGCTGGTACAGGAGCCTTTCCCTTATGTACTTTAGAAGGATCTCCTGGATCTTCATCGGAAGAGTCCTCTCTCCCACCATCTGGCTTTACTTGGTCTTTATAAGAACGGACGGAGGGCTGAGCTGACCTCCTCCTTTTCCTTCTAGTCACAGAGGCAACTTGTACAGGTGCCGGTGTGGATGGAATCAGGGTAGGGGCAGTGTCAGTGCTAAGTGGAGCTGGTGCCAGTGTAGGCATAGATGAAACCTGAGTAGGGGCAGTGTCAGTGTAAAGCGTACTGCGCTTATTTCTATGCCAAAATTTAAAGAGAAACCACCACCCCTGCAACACATTCAGGCGAATCAACACTAGAAAAATTATTTTAAAAATGTAACTACCATTCACACTATCCAAAGGGGTAGCATACTCTGTCTCTGGTGGTGACAGTTTGGTCTGAGCCGTAAAGGGAAAAGTAAACATTCCCAAGGTAAAATTCAAAGTATAATTAGCAACGGAGTCCAGTACGAAAGGCCCGAGGAACTTAGGTAAAGAAATAATCCATTCAATCACAGTATAGATCAGAATCAAACACAACATCAGAAAAGAACTTTTGAACGTCCGTGTACAGACAGAAAGAGCAAGCAAATTATACAACACATAAGGCAAATTACACAGTGCCGTATCAAGTAACCTGCAAGAAATCGCCTTAAAGATACAATAAAATATACAAAACCATATCAAGCTCACAGGATGATGACCACATCACCAGCAGGCTTCATGAAAAGGCCCAGACTGGACTCAGTGATCGACAGGAGCTGGATTACAGATCTGGAGTCAGGAATGCTCAGATCGGGATCAAAGGCAGACAAACAGGCAGGGTCCTCCTTGAATATGAGTCATCAAAGAAGAAGAGTTGACCCTTTGATCCCTCAGCTTTTGTATGGGGCATGATGCGGATGGGATGGAATACCCCTGTTGGTCAGTTTTGGGTCACCTGTCCTGTCCATTCCTCCTTGCAGGTTGGACCCCTTTATGCTTTTCCGTTTCTGATCCTCCAATGGGGCAAATAACAAAATTACTTGACCTTGGTTGTTATAGCAATAGTATAAGCAAGGGCCTCTCTGCATACCATTCCTTGGTATAATCAGGTCTTATCTTAGATGAAAGAGTTCTGAAGAATATGCTGTTAATTTCAGAGTTTAGTTAGTTAGAAGAGGCCCAGCTAAGAATGTAAAATTGTAAAACAGAAAATTTGTTCATTTTACCTGAAACCAGGACACTCTTCCATGTAGATAAGCATTTCCTCTGTCTCTGTTTAAACAGAAGGATTATTTTTGGTTTTCTTATGACATAAAGTTTATACTACTCTCACATAATAAGGTAGATGCTTAAAAATGTTAACAATACTGAGGCATCAAAAAGATACTATTAGAGCCAGCTAAATTCAGGAAAGTGGTAAACAGTATGTAGATATCAGACCTAACTTATTTAAGAAATACTTCTTTTTATTTAATGTTTTTTTCTTGATATTCAATTTCAGTTTCAAAACTTCAGGAATCATGCTCACTGCAATTCTTAGATCATCAGATTTCAAAGGCAGAAATATATATCAATATCAAAACTGTAAGTAAATATGCCTTAGGAAGGAAAAACTAAATTACAGCATGTTCAAAAAGCTTTCCTTTTCAAGAACGTGCCTCTATTTTGTGGATGCTTTTTAGTCTTGGAGCTGCCTCCTCTAAGTATTTTCTATTCACATTAAAGGAGAGAATTGTGTTTTGAATTTTGTTTTTACAGTTATAAAATGAAAACAAAAGTTTAGTGCCACAAAGATTAAAGTATTTACATAAGACTGTTTTATACTTGAGTTTTTACAGTCACATATTCTCTTTTTTCATTCTTACATTGTGATCCACATTACTACATAGTAATGCACAGGTTTTGCAAAAGACATCTTTACTCACAGGAAAATGGAAAAAACAAACAATAACTTGCCAATGTTTATTAGGCAAGAAAAATGGTATCTGGAAATTTGACATAAAAAGAAATCAAAATATAATTGAATATTTCCTTCTGCACATAACTAATTTAAATTCTAGGATTTGCAATAATTGCTTTGTACATAAACAAAGTTATTCACAACCTTTAACATATATTTAACTTTGCATGCTACATTAGAAGACTGAACTCCCTACTCTTTTTCCAAATAACAGACAACAGGACAAGAGGAAATAGTGTCAAGTTACACCAGGGGAGGTTTAGATGGGATATTAAGAAAAATTGAAAAGGGGTGTCAAGCATTGAGATAGGCTGCCCGGGGAAGTGGTTGAGTTGCAGCCCCTGGAGTTATTTAAAAGGTGTGTAGATGTAGTGCTGAGGGAAATGGTTTAGTGGTAACTTAGTAGTATAAGATTAGTGTTTGGACTGGATGGCCTTGAAGGTCTCTTCCAGCCATAACTATTCTATGATTCTTTGATACTACATGATCAGTGAAACATGGTATGGAGAATTCATAGCATGTATGCTAGGAGCTGACTTGTCTCATTAGCAAGAACCCAATGCTTTAACCTGCTGCTTATATATGGGGAATGTAAAACTCTTAGCACTGTGAGGTGGCTTCTATTTTGTGACTTGTCTCTCTGAAAAGGCCTTCAGTAATAAATTTCTTATGGCTGCACTAGACTAATCTTTGTGTTAGAGTACATGAGAATATGTGGTACAGTGGATAGAGAAAAATATCGGAAGAAGAAATATTAGGATGCCTAACTCCTGCCTGGATTGGGAAGCTTCAGGAGGATTTGCATAGTACTATTGTGAGAGAAGTATATTGAAAGGACAGGCAAGAGTGTTAACAGCAAATGTATTCAAAAGCAGGAATAGAGATGGGGTAGAAAGAGATCAGCAATGTCTGGAGCTGCAGGAAAGAAAAGTTTGTAAGCTTCTGGAACATAACATAAGCTCTTTTCCCCAACTAACTAAGGAGAGGGATTGTTATATCATTGGAGTTTTCATGGAAGCTTGTGGTCAGGTATATGTAGTTGATTTTTAATTTCCCTATTCTAAAGTCCTTCATTGAGTTGCCTATGCTGTCCAAGGCAATAGATCTTATAAAGCAGCCACTGGAGCTTCTGAATTTGCAGCTGAATTGTATTAGAAAAATAGCTGTTTCCATCATCAGTTTCTCACCCCAGCTGACACAATTTCCAAGGCATCTAGACATGGTCGGTTGGGCCAAACTGGAGAAAAAAAAAAAAAAANGAGAAAAAAAAAAAAAAAAGAATTAGAATACTTTGGCTTGTCATAGCCTAACCATGACATGTGCAGAGTAAATACTTATTGGTGTACACACAGCTCAAATTGATAGGTCTCTTTTTCATATCTGAGAAATTCTAGACTCTATAATCACATGAAAGATACTATCCCTATAGTTTGCAAAAGTATTTCAGCATGCTGGTATTCTCCTGGGTAATTTATTTTTTTTTTTTAACTTGCAAGTGTGTGAGCTCTTGCTGAAGTATGATGAGGTATAAAAGAGCATTCAGATTATTGTGAAGTATTCATCTCAAACAAGAGTTGTTGCCAAAGATGCAGGCCACATGCCAGGCAGCATTGGGATTGCATGAATTCTGAAGACAAATCAAAGGGCTGAGTGCTTGCTGTACAGGGGTTGTGTATAGAGAACCAGATGAAATAACACAAAAGTATGAAGAGAAAGTAAGCAAGGAAAGTCTAGAGATATCCATAGAAACAATAAATAGTCTGGGATAGTAGTCCACATCCTGTATCTTTCATTCTAATTTATCACTTATTTCTAGTCTGCAGGAGCTTGTGCTAGCCTTATACAATAATACTGATGGTTAAGAAGAAGTTCAGGTGCTTAAACATGGTGCCTAAGCAAAACTAAGGTCTTCATTTGGGGCTGGCAGACAGGTTGCTTGGGAACAACAGTTAAGGACAAGGAAAGATATCTCAGGACATCTCAGATGGCATTTTGCAGTAAAACATAGGCCATAGAAAAAAATCCTTGTTTGTCTGAAGCCTTTGTTCCTGTTGATTTAACTGGATAAAACTAGAGAAAAAATGGAAATAATCTATATATCTGGAGTTGTGCACTTGTCAGGTATCCCTGTAAAGCCGAAAGCCTTGATACAGTTGTGCAGCAAACAAGAAGAAAACAGACAATGCAACCTCTTCTACAATATCCTTAGATCAGACAAAACTTCCTGAAAGAGATAAGGTAGGGAGAAATCCCTAAGGGAATCATTCTAACATTTTCCAACATATATTCTATTCAGACTCAGGCCAGGATGATGATACAGATGAGATACTCAATAAAATGAGTAAGATGGTAGAGTATACCTCAATACCATAGCCTACTACCAGGAATTGATTAGTAGATGGGTGATGTTTTTTTTCTGGGCTTGTGCTTATGATTAGTGCACCCTGTTTCTCCTTGTTGGGCCCTTGTATATTTAATGGAAGTTATTTTGCAGCATCATGTTCACATATTTAAAGATGTCATTACTTATTATTAGCTGTATTGATTATATGCAGCCACCTGCATTCAGATCTTTAGTTTCCACTGATGTTTTCTACTATTTATCCATTAGCAAGTGCAAGTACAACTCCTCCCCTGCCTTCAGCAGCCTGAACTTCACTAGGTCAGAGCCCCAGGGCTTTGTGAGGAAACAGTCTGGGGTTTTTATAAACCATACAACCTCAAGCTGTTCAATAAAATGTTTAAAATGTTTAAGTACTGTACCACTAGTGTCATTAGGACCTCAAATGTGCAGCACTGTGGCTATCCTATTTCTAGTACAGTATGAAATTATAGATGTTTCTACATAATATTGATTTATGAGACCTAGCGATAAAATAACATATGCAGATGGCTTCTAGAATGCACTTGGAGCACCTCAGAAAGATTCTCACAGTAAGCGGCACCTTTGCATAGTGGGTTAAACTCCAGAGACAAGTGTGCTACATTAGTATCAGTGTCAAGCTGACATTTCAGGGTCAGTGAATAAATATCCTAAAGCCCAAGTGTTTATTTTTGAGAAATTTCATATATAATGACCTTGACTTTACATTGTTTTTTAGGTATGCATATGACCTCTATCCAAATCACAGTTTGTTGTGATTTACTTCAGGAACATTAGTCTTACACTATTAAAATGAATTAATTAAATCTTGGTATGGTGCTTTTTCTTTCCCATTTGTGCTTTTATTCTTTCTCATGTGTTGATGAAATAGAATAAGGACTTTGAATTATTAGAGCACATGCACCCACACATACAGACACACATATATATTCATACATATATAGGATTTATTTCCCTGATCTCCTATTTGTAACCATATGATACATAAAAATGTATCAAAATAAAGAAGATTCAGTTCACTTTCAAACTAGTTGGTGATTTTTCATGTATGTCTAGTGAGGTTACTTTACTGCTTACTCTTCAGGGTGAAAACAACTATGCAAACTTATTATTACAGAATTTACCCTAGCAGAGTTGCCATGAAGCATATGTTTGGCCATACAGGTCACCAAACCCTGCAGATCGACATATTAATATCTTATTTGCCTTTATCCTTGCAAGGAGAGTTATCCACTACCTTTCTGAAGGCAGAACCCTGCTCTTCAGTGACTCTGAAAAATCTCTTCATTGGAAAGTTGTAAAATAAAACAAGTAATGTGGCTGGACTGTCACCAACTGTATGAAATTTAACAAGAGCAAGTGTTGGATGGGGTGAGTAATCCTGGTTATACAAACTGGAGGACAAGAGGCTGGAGATCAGCCCTATGTAATGAGATCTTGGTAACTGCATTGATGGTAAGTTGAATGTGAGTCAAATGTATGCTCTGGCAGCCAAAAGAGCTGACCATGCCCTGGGGTACATCTAGCACAGTGTAGCTAGCTGCTTGAGGGAGGTGATTATCCCACTTTACACATCAAGAACTGTGTGCGGTCTTGGGCAGCTCAATATAAGAAAGTAATCAAAGTATGAGAGTGTGTCCAGAGGAGGGTGACCAAGATGGTGAAAGATCTTGAAGGCAAGACTTATGAGGAGGTAAGGTCACTTAGTCTGTTCACCTTGCAGAAGGCCAAGAAGTTAACTCTTTGTTGTCTACAGCATCCTCAAGAGGGCAGTAGAGAGAGAGAGAGGCTGATATCCTCCTCTCTGATGACCAGCAATGGGAAACAAGAAAATGAAATGAAAGTGCATCAGGGGAAGTTCAGGTTGAATGTTACAAAAAGGTTCTTCACTGAGGGGGTGGCTCATCACTGCAAGAGGCACCAAGCTTGTCAGAGTTCAAGGAGCATCTGGATGATGCTGTTAGTCATATGGTTTTAGGCAGTTTTAGGTAGTCCTGCAAGAAGCAGGGGTTTGGACTCAATGATCCTTGTGTGTTCCTTCCAACTTGAGATCTTCTATGAAAGAAATGAAATGAAAGAAGCAAAATCTACTTGCAGCTGTTATTAAGAACAGAGAAGTGCACAGGATATGCAATAGCAGCAGCTGTGTACCCTACCTATTTTTTAGCAACATTCTTAAAAGATGTGTTTTCCTGATGATTGGGGTAGAAGTTGAGTGAGGGAGGAGTTGACAGATGATGATGATTATTAATTATTTATGGGCATCTGGCTATTATGTATTTTTTCTCTATATTGTGATTGAGAAACTGAGTTTCCAATCTGAGTAGGGGTCTTTGCATTTTTATAGAGTTGTTTTTCATACTGGTGTTGACTGCTATCTTAGAAAACACACTAGAGCTCATGAAAAAATGACAGACTAATCTTGTTATAATATTAATATCTTTGTTTCTTCATTGAACAAAATGTATGATATAATACAAAGATTAGCAGTTTAAGATAGTCCATAATTCCTGTTCAGAAAAGAAAAAGTCAGGCCTAGTTATGAAGAACATAACCATGTTCTGCCATAGGCAAAATAATTTAATGATAGACGTATATCTGGACCCTCTGTGCTTTAGCATCCAATTAAAGTTCCATTGTGTAGACTTTCCCCACATCTACCTGTACCTGGAACAGGAAGAAGGCTGGTTGGACTCCCTCTGGTATTTTTTAACTCCTCTGAAAAAATTCAGTAAAAGGAACAAGGGAGAGCAGCCCTAATGCAGCTGTAAGGTATCCTGGAGTCATTTGGCCAAATGACTCAATGGATTGATTCAATAAGACATATACATTAGAGAGAATGCAGCCTCTGTGGTATACACAATGACCTTGGCTCCTGTACTGATGGCATGTGTAGCTGTGTTATTGCAGTGTCAGCCAGGGCTACAAAAACGTTTCTCAGTAGCTTTCCACTGGCATAATGATTTCTGTACTATGTTCCATTTTGCAACACAAGACATGCCATATGAAGACATTTTTGTTCTGCATCATAAATTATCCTACCAATTTAACCTCTAGGCTGATACTTTGGTCCTTTGTGAGTGTTTTCCCAGGATTTCAGCTGATCTGTAATTTGATTTTAATATCTGTTTAAGACCTGACCTTTATGTTTCATGAGCAGTTTTCCTTTTCATTTCCTGGATTAGAAATGTATGGAATTATTGAGTTAGAATTTAATAGATTTTAAGGATTCTGCTGCTGTGAGACTGCTAAAAATTAAAGTATTTTCAAGAAGACAAAGTTACAGATATGATGTATTATTACTTTTTATTACTTACTTACTTCTTATATATGCACAGCCATAAAGATATGTCTTGGAACTTCCAATAGCAGTGTGCTGATTAATTCCATGCTTTTCAGCATTTGAGTCCAATTTAGGATAAAGATTTTGCATAGATTCATTTACCTGGTTTTACTACTGTTGATACTTTTAAACATCAAAGGCTTCAATAAGAACAATAGTTCCTTGAATATCTGCATTTGTTTGCTATGGATATCTAATTCTACATGTTGTGAGTCTATCTACTCTCATCGTGATGGGTACTGGTGAATTGAACTGGAATATTTGGCTTGTGACTACCTTTTAAGCATTGGTAAATAGTTATTTCACAAAACCCCTCTTATTTATCCATCTTTTCAGATGGGAAAACACTTTTCTCAAAATTGATGACTACTTTTTTTCAGCTAAAGTAAATACAGGTCTATATCTCTTTTCATTTGTGCAAGAAGCTGACACATTCTGTCACAACATAGCATGAGTAAATGGGAAAGTGACAGCTTCCTGGCAAAATTTTAAAGAGATAAACATCTATTTTTGTTTAAACAGTTACTAAAAAAAAGCTTTCCAAGCTGAAAGGCTGCAGAATATATGAGTGTTGCAAACAGGCAAATGAATGCACAAGTAAGATCCTGATGCTTATTGTTACTTCCACTATTTTAACTGTATTTGTCCATTACTTAGTATGAAAAGTTTAAGTAATATACAGACATTATTAGCATAGGCATTTGAAATGATATAGCAAACACTGCATTTTATTATTTTTCAAATAAAAAAAAATCTTCCAAGGAATGGATTTTTACAGGGTTCATACAGTATTTGTCTTATGTGGCAAGTTTTTGGTAGTGGAGGGAAGGGTGTGCAGGGTTGGCTTCTGAGAGAACGGATCAGGAGCTGCCCTTATGTTGGATAGAGCCAGCTTCAGCCAGCTCCAAAAAGGAGCTGCCATTGCCCAAAACTGAGCCCATCATCAATGCTGGTGGTGCCTCTACAATTACATTTATGAAAGGGTAAACAATGCTGCGTGGCAGCTGTGGGAAAGAAGTGAGAAAATGTGAGAGAAACAACTCATCAGACAACAAGATTAGTTAAGAAAGGAGGGGAGGAAGTGCTTCAGGTACTGGAGCAGAGATTCCCCTGAGGCCTGTGGAGAAGACCATGATGAAGCAGTTTGTACCAGTGCAACCCATGGATGTCCAAGGTGGAGCAGGTATCCACCCTACAATGCATGGAAGATTCCACACCAGAGCAAGTGGATATGATCTGAAGGAAGTTTGCACAAGAGTAGGCTCCTTGGAGAGAAAGCCATACGAGAGATGGTTTTCTGATATGAACTGTGGCCTGTAGGGAACCCATGCTTGACCAGTCTATTCCCACGGCAGGGGTGTTAAAACTCAATGATCTTTGAGGTCCCTTCCAACTCTAACCATTCTATGATTCTATTGCTGAAGGACTGCATCCTATGGAAAGGACCCATGCTGGATAATAAAGGGCTCTCTCCTGTGGACAGGACCCCATGCTGGAACAAGGGAACAATATGAGGATGAAGGAGAGGCAGAGGCATGGTGTTATGGACTAACCTCAGCACCCATTCCTCATCCCCTTGTGTTGCTAGTGGGAAAGAGACAGAAGAGTCAGGAGTGAAGCTGAGTCAGGGAAGAAGGGACGGTGGAGAGCAGGTGGTTTCAGGTTTGGTTTTTTTTTATGTTTGTTTGTTTTTAAATTTTTTAATTTTTATTTTTTTTTATTTACCATTATCCTAGTCTATTATTGATTGGGAAAAAATTAAATTAATCCTACCCAACCTAAGTTTTATTTTGCCCATGACTGATGAGTGATCTCCCTATCTTTATTTTAACCCATGAGCTTTTGTACCTTGTTTTCTCCCCCTGTCCTGCTGAGGAAAGGGAAGTTAGAATGGCTTGGTGGGCACCTGATGGCCAGCCAAGGTTAACTCACTACACATTTGTAGATGAGTACTTACGGATTCTTACGCCAATGGATTCAAAATACTTTAGACAGTTAATAGATTATTTTTATTCAAAATTTAGAGGATGATAAGCTATCAGAACTTCTTTTATTATATTTCTGAACTCAGAATTCAGAAATGGCAAGCAGAAAAAAAAAAAGATATAAGTGAAAAGGAAACCTCATCAGGAAGAGAGTTGTGTGTACAGGAAAAAGAATGAGAATGTATGGCTGGGTAAAGGATAAGGTTGGATAAGACATTCGGCAGCTGAGAATAGGTCAGAGAAATAATTGAAGATGTATACCACTGTATGAAAGGAAAGCAGGAAAGACATCTCTTGAGGAAAGGAAAACAGAAAATTAAAGGTTCACAGGTAAGAGAGAACTGGAGAAAGAGTGAAATACTGGGAGTGGGGAATAACACTGTAAAATCACAAGGAAGAGAAGGTAAAAGATCTGGATAAAGGAAGAATAATAGTTGGATGACATAGTCAAAGATCAGGAGATAAGTGGTGTTAGAAAACAGTGAGAGTAAACAAAGTTGTTTTATTTTATGCTGCTGGGTTTATAAGTTTCTTAGTTTTTTTCTTTAGCCTTCCAGAGCTAAAAAGAGAACATTTACAAGGATTGCTTGTCGGGACCTACATGCATTTTCCTTCATTTTGAATATTAGATATCTCTGAAGACAACACAATGTTGCTTAGCATTTGGCCGACACCTCTGAGCATAAAAGTGGTTTGCTTGGCTCAGTTTTGCAAGTGGGGAAATTGAGGTAAGGACAAATGATTTTCCTGGGTTTTCAGTGCAGTCAAAACCCAGGATAATTGAATTCCAAACCTAGTGTTAAAATTTCAGATTCAAGCTGTTTTCATATTGCATGTTTTTTTGTTGAAATACATTGCATTTACATCGTTGAGATCAGTGTAGAGCTCACAGAAAGAGAGTTAAGCTTGGATTTAAACAAAGTATATCTTCAATTTCCATCAATGTTTCTCACTTAACACTAGAGGACAACTCTTCTGCAAGCATCTGCAGTGTCAGTAATTCCATTAACAAAGAAGCCACTGTATTATCAACATACTGTAGCTTCATTTTAATGTGTCATTTGCACTTCAAAGTCACATAACTTTTATTATGGTAAATCAATTAAAACTATTTCTCATGATAATTTATCTTCTACAGAGTTTATCATCTCAGAGAATGCAATATTTCCCAATTTAACTTCCAAGACAAAAGTGATGTAATTTGAATGCCTTTTACTGAGCTTATTAAGCATAAAGATCACAGAAATTTCAAACCCTGAAAGATAACTGTTTCATCTATGTGATAAAATGGAAGTCACATTTTAGTAGCTTACTGGAGGTAGTAGGAGACAGTATGCTAATTAGTAATATAACCTCATTTACTCATTTGGTATGTCTCTTGTTTTAAATGATAGTCTGTCTAGAATAGATATCCAGCTTGATACAAATAGGAAAAGGAAATCAAGTGAAGCTACTGTATATTCAATAAAGCTGTGTGTAGCATTCATATGATTATACTTTTCTCTGTGTGCTCATAATCCAGAAATCACCTTGAAATAAAGTAAACATTTTCAAAGATCTTGCAGTGAAGAATAGAGGCTTGTATAGAAAAATTGCCCTTCAGGGAAGGGGAAGATGAGTCAGATCCTCAACTAACATAAATTGTCACAACTCCAGGGAAGTTGGGAGAAAAATGTCAAGGTACGGGATTTGAAAACCTGATGATGTACAGGAGCTAAAAAGACCACAACAAAACAAAGAAACCCCAAGGAGTATACCACAAACACCCCCTTGAAATCTAGAAGCGTTAATATGAAGAAAATAATTAATTAAAAAAGCTCATTAATAAGAAAAGCTCATACGTACTTTTAGTGCATGTATCTGAGTATGAGTGATTGTTTCTTTAGTGGAAAAGGCTTGATTTTCAAATGTTTTTTTCAAATGTGCTTTGGAGCACCTACCCCATACTTGCACTGTGATTTGTGCTCTTGGCTATTCAAAAGGTTTTGAAAATGCTGCCAGTTCCTGTCTCTTCTTCATATAAAAGTGTTATATATAAGGTAATGTTCCTACACTACATTATAAGGTGGGAAAACTAACATAAGAAAATAATAATCCTCGACCCTCTTAAAATTAGACCATGCAAGTATATGCAGAGCAGCAGCAAAAATAGTCCCAATATCCAGTCAGGCTTCTCACCCCCTTTCTTTGCAGCTGCACTAGCAGTAAATAATTGCAGTACCTAAACCCTTAGACCTTTGCTCAGCATTAAAGGGAGAGCTGTAACTAGGTAGTATGTGCCATTTGATGGCCTATAGCTAATGCCTCATGGCTCACCACAGAAGTCATTGATGCATGGCAGCTTTCAGCTAGAGTAAGCATTTTTGGCTGGAGTACGATAACTGGGAACACTGGGCTGAAGTGGAATGCATATTAACTATTTTGAGGTCTGACATACACTTAAAATCCTTGACTTGGCCTCCTTTTGGTCTCTGTTTCTGAAACCGGAGTAAAAGGAAGTGCTTCTACTGAAGTTGGAATTTATGCTCATATTTCACATACTAAGGATGCTCCTCTGGAATTACCATTTTGCACACTAGAAGACCAAACTGCTGAAAGTATTCTGTCTCAGTTGCTCTAAAGTACTTACACTTGGAGGAAATTTAATTTTGTGTCATTACTTGCAGCCTTGTTCATAAATGGCCAGTAGTATCTTATCAGTTCACTCTTTTGGCTGTAAGACCTCTGGTGCTTTGCTGGATTTTATTAATAAATGATGTAAAATAATTGAAAAAAAGGGTTTGTGACAACACATGGAGATATAACTACATAAAAGGGATGATGTACACATGAAAAAAAGAAAATTTAAACTAAAAACTGCCTTAATGGTGTGATTTATTGGACTACATTATAATCTCCCAAGGGAGGTGGTAGAAACCCCATTAAATAATGGAAAAACTCCCATCTCCTGGGGACCAGAACATATGGGAACTAAACATAGGAAAACTGAACAGATTTTATCTAAGCTAGAACGAGATAGTTTCTCCTGCCATTACAATATTCCCAAAGGAGCAGCAGAACAGATCTACAGCATTTTCCTATCATTTGTATTTGTATGGCATAAACAGTATGAAGTATGTTCCAAAATAATTTCCCTTGATGATGATTATTTGTTACTATGCAAAGTAACCAGTTTAACAGTAGGAATATTGTCCTTAAATTAATCATTTCGTATCATGGCCGTTCAAAGAAGTAAAGAATGAGCCATTCTTTTGTATAATTAGCTTGGAAAATGCTCACTTAAGAGTCACGTATTTAGGACTTACTTTTTCACAAGTAAAAGCACGTTTTGCTATTGACTTCAATGGGAAGAGTCAAAGAGCTGGTTTCTCAGGGGATGCTGAGGCCTTTATGAAATTGGCTGCATTTGATTTTACTCAATATATGGAAGAAAATACTTAGTATCTCATTGACAAAACCCATTCTGTCCAGGCCTACCCACTGCTGAAGTCATTAAACTCCTACTACCATTTTGAGAACAGAATTACATTTTTAACCCACAAGAGACCCAAATACCCCTTACTTTGTATTTTGTTTAGTCCTCAGCACTTTTGAAAATTAATATAAAATTGTACTCTGTCACTGCTTTTGGGTTTACAGTGCAATTGTACTTCCTTTGCTTTGATAAAAGGGGAGTCTCATCAACATTCTGTATTTCAGCTATTGGAGAAGTAAAGACCCACTTATGCAAGGTTACTTATATGAATGCTTTTTTCATACACTAGAATTATGCATCAAGACATTTGGACTATAATGCAAAAAGCTGCCTATCTATTATATTACCACCTGAATGTGTTATTAAAATGTTACTGGAGTGCTGCACTGATGGTTTCATGCAGTCAGAATCCAACGAACAGCATTTTAGAATCCCATCTTTGTATTACTATTTTTAAGGGCATTGATTTTTTTCTAATAGCCTTTCTGAACTGTTTCTTAGGTTCAATGAGGTTTCTTTATTCTCTAATTACAGAAAGCTTACTGAAGATAATACTGTTTTTACTGAAGATAATACAGTTTTGAAAGACTTTTTTTCAGTTTAGTTTTATTTTGATATGCTGACGTTTATGTAAATAAAGACCTGTTTACTCACTTTCAATATATAGTAGTCTTAAATCAGAGAAAGCTCATAATAAATATGAAACTAGAACATTCCTTTTTGTAAACACATCTGCAAGCCTGACTGCATCTCACTAAGCATTTTATAGGCTCATTACACTACTTGGCTCACATTGAAGTCACCTCAAATTTTATTTTTATTTTTTCTAACCATCATATGAATAAACTTTGGCTTCTGTTTAGACTGGAAAATATCCAGTATCTGCTTATACTCTACAGATTCAGGAAAATATAATGGTTATTACTGGTAGTAAGGCATTTCTCTACACCTGTGTGTCACATACTAAACTTTAGAAGGAGTCAGCAGGGGTGTCATTTGCTAGAACTGCATGGTCTATTTTATGTAGAGACCTGAAGTTAAAATTAATTTCCTTTCACTTGTGTAAATGTGAAATATTTGCAGGAAAGTTAACTGACTGACATGCCTAAGTATATAAGCAATTGTAGTGAGGGATGTTTTCTGAACATCCTGTTACAGATGGTTTTAGAGAGTTTCATCATTAGCTGCCTAAGAAATGGTTTCAGAAGCAGTTTAGAACAACCTCAGCTATGAGTTCCCCTACCTATAAACTGTAGGAGGACAAAGACATACGTACACAGTCGCGGCTTCAACATGTACAGTATTTAAGACTACATTAAGGTATTTCTGAGAATGTAAGAGCAAGCAATATAATGAGGGATATATATTTTAAAAATGCATTCTTCTTTTAACAGGATGCTATACTTTGCAAACCCATTGACTTCTGCATAAGCTCACTGCTTGCAACAATGTCAGTCAAGTCTGTCAATGTCAAGTCCATCAGTGGCAATACTTGTAGCTCTCAAGCTTTTTTTTCACCTGTAACAAGTGTTTATATCATCAGCACCAACAAAATGTTACTTGTTCTATTTGAATGTTATTATTGATAGTTATTACAAGTCATTATTCAGCAGCAGTTTCTGGAGGACAGTGTTATAAGAATTCCTTTTTCCAAGACTAATATTGAAACTTAGTTACTTGATCAGCTGGATAGGAAAATTTTAGTTCATCAGTGTAAACAGTGTTGTAAAAGGCCAGTGTGGTTAAGATCAATTTACTACGTCCTACTTATTGTTTGGGTGGATGTAGAACTGCCTAAAAGCTTGAAAAAAGAAACACAAATAATTTACTTAATCTAAGCACCACATGTAAATCTTCAAGTAATAATTATTCATTAAATGTTTATTTGAGGTGAAAATTAGACTTCAACAACTGAAAAAAGATTCAAAGTTGCTTGGATATGTAAGGATTTTCTTCTTTAAATTTAAAGTTTAAATCAGTCTCTTGAGATTCATCTTGTTTCTGAGAGCCCTAGGGAATAGTAGGAAATTCATACATATTTAACATTAGTCAAATCAACCAATGCAGTAACCATGCTAAAAGAACAATTATGCAGACTATTTATATAAATATGGAATAGGAATTACATGTTTTTATTTAGAACATTGGAAAGACTTGTAAATTATTTAATTTATGAAGATATGCTCTGGAGTGATTTTAAGCAATTTATTTACAATATATAAATCATAGCAAAACGTTTTACTATATTTGTATTTTCTTATTCATTTCAAGCATAACTAGGTTAAGACTCATGTAATCTTTAGAGAACAGAATTGCTTTGTCTTTTATGGAGGAAAACACATAAAAATATTTGTGCTAGGGAAAATTTATTTAACATTTTATTTAAACTTTTTTTTAACTTAAGAGATGTGGCAAAATTAATTGACTCTGTCTTTTGCAGTAATAATAAAATAATAGTTTTTTCATGCATATAATAGCTTTAAAATCTGCAAATATGTTTTATATTTTCCTGATCTAATCTAATGATGGAAAATTATTCATATTTTAATGAGCCCAGAAACCAGTCCCCCGTTATCTTTCATCTCCTAGGATAGATATGCTTCTAGAGGAATAGTGGAAGGTATTAAAGAAAAAATATTAATTCACCCTTTCAGAAACTACTTTCTTATTTTAGTATCATAGATAATCCTCAATTATTCATGTTGCTTTGAAATCTGTTATTAGAGGAAGAAAATCTTGAGTTCAGAGGTATTTGCACTGAAACATGGGATGAAGAAACAATGTCAAGAGTTAGGGTCACAGAAAGTCCTTTGGAACCTCTGCAATATTCAATGACTTAATACTGAGAAGGGTCAGAGAATTCTAATTTAGATCAGGTCAGTACTTCTTCACAGCCATCCTATTGGTTACTTTCTTGCAAAAAGGAGACAACTCACTCGGCAATAAACAGGTCATCTATGTCAAAATGTGGGATATTTTTATTATCAATAGTTTTGACAAGACCATTTTGAGAGTATAGATGGCCAGGTATAGATAATGACAATTTTCTAAACCAGAGAGAACTAGACTCTTTCACAGTCACTTTTCCAACTCATTTAATATGTATGCATAAGATATACATTACTTTAAACATTCAATCTTTTCATTGACTGTAAGGAGAAGCTGGAAGGACTACCTCAGCTAGTCACATAGCTTACTCCAATGGAGGTGTCTGTAGTGCAGCCACCTGTGTTTACTCCTGAAAACTCTCCACGCAATTACACCTCAACTTCTCTAGGTCTCTACTGTTACATTAGTTACCTATATTGGCACTTCGATTGATTGTGCTTTTGATGTCAGCCATCAGTTAGGGTTGGTCCCAGAATGATATAGCTGGCCTGTCAAAAAAGGGAAATTGAGTATGGGTATGGTTTCAATTTGAACTCTGCCTTTACAAAGTTTCAAGGCATATAGGCTGTCAAGGTTGGCCATAACTGCAAAAACATCGCCAGATCTAAGAAAAGATTTGGATGCCTGGAATTATAACCTACAGTAGAAAACCCTGTGTTGAAAGCTGCAAATCTGAAAGCTAAGTTTACAGAGCTGCTATTTCTTTTGAGACGTCATCCCTTGTGCATTCATGATGCCGAAATCCCACCAGATTTCGTAAACTAGTCCTTTTCCCTCTGATCAGAAGCCCTAGTAGCTGAAGTACTTAGGAGAAACTCCATATGTGGTTAAATAGAATGGGTAGCCCCTCATTTTCATATAAAAGCTCAGTGATCAGAATATTCACCTGAGATTCTGAGTACAATCCCTGTCTATCAAGGAAGATTTTTTCCAAGTTCCTCCAGAGTAGTGCACAAATAACTAGGGAGGAGGGAAACGAAAAAGGAAAGGTACTCACTCTTGTTCTTTTAAGAAGTTCTCTTTTAGCCTGTCTGCTCAGGAAGACACATAGGGAATCAAGATATTGTCTCACAGAATTCCAGAGCATAGCTTCATTTATCTCCTCTATATTCAGCCCAGACAGGCATTTGTACAGAGTGGCTGCAGTGAATGGGATGGATTTGAATATAATGATGAAGACAAGGACTTTGAAATTCTCTTTTCAGTACTTCTTTTCTGTGATATTTTTTGTTTGTTTTAAAGATGAAAAAAATCTTTTTCTAAGATAAAAAACAGTCCCAGGGACAAGGTCAGAATCTAGGGACCATCTTTCTGAAGTCAGTCTAACAGTTAGTTTTGCAGTTCCAACTTCTGGGCAGTATTCATAAACTTCTAGTGTTGAACAACTGAGCTGTCTGTAGCTGCCTGTTTCCCTCCATGGTTTTGGTGTTTCTCTTCCTCCTCACAAACAGAAATAACATTGTTTCATTTATTTGACTTACAGTACGGCCAAGACACTGTCCTAACACTTTCTAGATTTGCCTTTGTCTTTTCAGAAAAAAAAAAACAAAAAACGTATTTGTTCCTTACAGACGTAGCATTATAAGCCATGCAACTAATATGCCTATTTTTACTGCTGTTTTCTGCCTCTGTTCTTTTTCACATTCTAGAAAAGCCTACAGTGCTAAAGTTAAATTAGAGAGCAGTACTAATTGAAGATCAGCTGGAAAATATCAATGAAGACATTACTGTATATTAACTGTTACTGTTATCTTAAAAGAAACATTGTTTCAGCTGCTCATTTCAGATAGAAAAAAAAAATTGATGTGATAGATTCCTGAAAAAAACATCCAACAATGTAAAATATGAAGCTGCAGTAGCAGCAAAGAGTTGCGAGAACAGTTTTACCTGCTGTTGATGTAAACTTCATATTGTAATCCTGAGAAAGTCATGCAGCAAACTAAGCTGGCAATTTCAGTGCTGTGGATTTTCAAGCATAATTTAATTATTTCTTAGCCAATAACTCAACATTTGTTTTTACATGAACACATGGGAATACTTTTAAAATCGCTATGTCATTCTTTACTTCCCAGTATTTTAATTTACTAATTATTAGCAGAGTTACAGTTCATACTATGGGATATTTGGATTTATAATGCATCTTCGACTTAAATCATATTATTCTATCATATCTGACCTGACTTAATAAAGGTTTTTTTTTGTTGTTCAGTTAGTAGGATAAGAATTATTTTTGACAGTTTTATCATTGCTGTGCTTGAACTTCTACCAAAGTGAAGTTCATCAATCTGAACTAGAGTTGAAATGAGTTCTGATCTATTCAAGTCTGGAGAGTTACACTGCTTTACTTGGGAATCTGGACCAAATACCTTTTCTTACCTCTAATTTTATAGATATATTTACATTTTAAACTAATATAGGGAAAACCATCCTCAAATCTTTATTTTCTCATTGGAAGACACCATTATTTAGAAAACTGTAAGAAACTGCAGTATCATCAGGATACTTCTTCAGAAATTTAGTTTTATAATAATTCAATTTGGTCTTACAACAAAACAAAAGAAAAAACAGCAAATTACAGTGAACTTTTGACATAAAATGATATTATCATTGTCAAAACAATGATTTTGGTTTTTAATTTGTTTAAAATATAAATTATTAGTAGTGTGCCTAAAATTGTGGTGGGTTCACCTTGATCAGCTGCTGGATGCCCCACCTGCTCCTTTCTTACTCCCTCCTCCTTGTCAGGACAGGGGGAAAAAATGAGATGGAAAAGCTCATGGGTCAAGATAAAGGCTGGAGATCATTTACCAATTGCCATCACAAGTACAATAGGCTCAACTTGGGGGAAGTTAATTTAAAATACTGTCCATTTATTAAAAATAGGCTTGGATGGTGAAAAACAAAGATAAGAATTAAAAATATCTTTGGTCTTGCCCACATTTTCCCAGGCTCAACTTCACTCCAGCATTCTTAATTGCTTGACCTCCTAACATTCTGGTGCGGCAGAGGGGGATGGGGACTGCATGCTGTGGTCAATCCATAACAGTTCCCCTCTGCAGTTCCCTCTGCCCCATTTTTTTCTCCTGCTCCAGCTTGGGCCCTTCCATGGGCTGCATACCTACAAGGCAAAACAGCCCTTTGTTTTCTTTCCCATGGGCTGTCAGGGAATTTCTGCTCCAGCTTGTGGAGCACCTCCTTCTTCTTTGACTTCAGTGTTTGCATGACTATTTATCACACTTTTTTTTTCCCCTCGCTCTCCTCTCTGCTACACAACATTGCAGTATTTTGTCCTTTCTTAAATACATTTTCCCTGAGGTGCCACCATCTTGGCAGATGTGCCTTGTTACGGGTCCATTGGAGCCTGCTGGAACTGGCAGGAACTGGCTCACAGAGGCTTCTGAAGCCCCTCCACTGCCAACATCAGCACACCTACACCAAATACAGAGCATAAATATAACTCCAGATATATAAATATTTTCTGATTATTCCATTTGTAAAAAAATAGCAGAATTCAGAGTATCAGCAGGAATTAAACTTGGGACCAATCTCCTTTGGCTGTACCTATCACTGTGGTACTGTCAGTGCTGAAAGACCAATGTCCAAAGTAATTAAAAAACTCAGGATCCAGAGAGTCACCTGATTTTTCCTTTACACTGGATATCTGTATTGTATCCCCACTTGAATGACTAGACCACAAGAATATGATCTGCAAGTGTTATTGGCAAACTGAGTTCCTTTATTTGAAATGAAGGAAATCTCATATTAAGGGTTTCAAGTTCAATCTCTACAAGTGATCTCTATTTAGGTATATTACACAAGAAAGTAATAGAATGGAATGAAAGGTGATATAAAAAAATTATTAAAAATGCTCTTGCATAGTTATGCAATGTGAATACAGGGGTTTTTAATGCACACATTCATCTCAGATTGTAACACAGAATGAGAAGCTAATTCTGCAACTATAATAGGGATATTTAATCTTAAATGTTACACTGATGACTAAAGTTTGTGACATCAAACTTCTAATCATGTGTCTTAAGCCAGTATGGTTATATTTTTAAATTAAGTTGTTATATTAGCTTTCTTAGCCTCTGTTAGAAATTACACAGTGATTTTCTGCTTTAAAGGCAAACTGTAAAGAAGGTAGCACAATTTATTGCATATGCATGTTATCAAAAGATAGTTTCAAAGGTTTCTTTTTAACTTTTGGGACTATGCTTGTTTGTGTAGCTAGATTTTGCAGTAAAAATACAAAGGAAAAATTAGGATGCGGAAAGCTAAAGTAGGTTAGCAATGGCACGAAGTTCATACCTGCAGATTTTCCAATAACATCTAAATGAGGATTGAATTAATTTAAAAATCTGAAAGGGGTTGTTCAGCTATGAATCTAATGAACAGAAAAGAGCAGAGATGGGAACGTAACTCTGCATTGATGGCACTAACAGATTTATTACAGAATGTCCCATGGTCATCAAACTCTGTGTAATTGGCAGCCAATACCCCCTGCCATATGACTACTGAAGCTTTCTGAAATGTTTAGTTTTCTGTTGATTGCTGAGAAGTTTTATATGTGCATTTATCCTTGAAAAGACTATATAGCTCTTTTTTTTTTTTTTTTTTTTTTCAATAAAATGGACTGCATTGATCTAGGAAAAATCAAAAGGTATTTTAATGATACAGTTACACTAGCAATTTCTTATGGAACTTGCTTCACTGCAGGTCCTTATCAGAATGGGTTTTAGTTACATCAAAATGTATACTAGTTTGGGGGAGCAATGCAAATTTTAGTTATCAGATAGTCAAATGTATCCATAGGCAGTGTTCATCTTGCAAATGATGTAAGCTAGGTTTTAAAATAAAGTTGAGGTATTAGATTTTGGATTAAGCTGTAGGAGCTTTCAGCCACTTGTTTTCTTTTGGTTTGGTTTTATTTAAAGCAAGCATGGTATAGACAGAGAACTATTAATACATAGATATCTAAAGTCAAACTCAACTTCTTTTAGGGATCCGCTTTGAGGAGCATATATACACAATGAAACTAGAGGGAAATTACTTAGACCAAGAATCTGTAGCATCAAATTCCATGTTTCTGGACTGCTTTTCTCAAATTCCAAAGCATCTATACGCTGTTATACCACTATAGTGGTCCATGACTTGCAGATAGACAAGCACATCCCAGCAAATAGTAGAACTGTGAAATCTTGATATAGTACATGTACAGGCTAATGGTGAGAATGAGAATATAACAGCTAGGTTAGGTGGATGTTATTACAAGTACAAAAATGCATGGCAAAAGGAGATTCATGCTCAGATCTAAGAAGTTATAACAGCTCTCCTCATTTGTTTAACTAAAACTTTAAATTAATAACTAATTATGTAATAAATTAATATATGTGTATCCATAAGTTTCCAAAATCTACCAGCCTGTATAGGTAGCCATCTACATAAAATGTCAACAGAAATTCCACATGAAAAAGCAAAATGAAGATTTGGGAGAAAACACTCTCCTTCTTAGTTCCGTGGTTCCTCAGAGAACTTCAACTTCCTTATCCTGTACTTTAAAAATGCATCCAGTTAATGTTGATTTCCTCTCTTTTTTCTATAAAAAAAAAATAAATAAAAATATCTGAGACTGGCATCTAAAGTTAGAAGCTCAGTTTTCATCATATATATTTTTTTCATGTACCTATGTCAACATGTGAATGATAGAATTCTTATTTAAATTTTTGATTATTACTGAAAGTTGATGATGAGAAAATACAAGATAAAATATGGATTGAAACAGTAAGTATACTATGCAAATTATGAACGGTAAATTGGACAGATTGATTAGATCCTAGTAGGTGGAATAGTTTGAGAAATGATGCCTGTCATCTAAGCTTTTTGACAGGTGTCAAGTAAACTGAACACATTTTTAAAATGGATATCTTTTAATTGAAATAGAATTCTATAGGAATGATTTTTTTTCTGTGCCTAGGGTCCAGTTGTTAACTTGTTGGATTCTGGAATAAACTGTGTCTACTGCTTCCCTTTGTTTCCAGTCATCATTCCTGATTCAGGATCACTCAGTATTCTATTCTTTACATATGCATGTATGTATTTTTTTATAAATTAATCTTCTGAGAACTAATTAAGGGGAAGTATTTTAAATAAAAAAAAAAGTTGGTGAAACTTTAATTTTGAGTTGAGATTTAAATTTATCCCTAGGAGGAAAACCCAACCTAAAAAAATGGATATAGTAACTTTAAAATACTTAATGAAGGTTCAGTACCCAGCTGCTGCAATATTGTAGTGAATGGCACTGATAAAATCCGAAACTCTTGGAAAATGTATCCACAAACACATAGTTAATCATTGCTATTACGTTAAGTATAGTGAAGCAGTGATAATTTCCCTGGTAAATTACAGTATATTATGGAGTATACTGTAAACACATATTCATAAGGAATAATTATATATTGTAAAAGAG
Organism: Pedionomus torquatus; assembly: GCA_013398155.1. Lineage (NCBI taxonomy): Eukaryota > Metazoa > Chordata > Aves > Charadriiformes > Pedionomidae > Pedionomus > Pedionomus torquatus. The sequence continues at coordinate 165,913 of VZRU01017410.1, forward strand.
ATAAAGCAAAACTCCTACTTGTAAATGACAATTCCTTTCACATATATATGATGCAAAGCCATATTTATCAAGTACATATGTGGCTTTTAAATCAGTTTCCCCAGATTTTCGTGGCATAATGTAGATATATTTGGCCAAATACATAGGTGTTAAGAAAAAACTCTTAGTGAAAGCTTTGATCAATGGAAATGTTCACACACACAAAAGCTGCAGTAAGTTTAAATCCATTCCAAATTTAGCAAAATGTTGTACAAGAGGAATGAGAGTCTTAGTGAAGTCTCTGGCAAGGTCTCCCCTTGCTCTGCCTCAACAAGCCTCTCTTCATATTTTCTTTCTCTTTCCCTTCTGTCCCATGGCAGTGTCTTTACCCAAAACACCTTTACTGAAACACACTTTCTCTTGTTACAATCCTTCCATGTTGAAGGGTGCCAGGTTGATCAATGGAAACTAATTAATTAGATGACTTATATCACGTATTCTATCTTCACAGACTATGAAAGAGCATATATAGATATTATAGAATCAAACAGGACAAATGTTGATTGGATGTGTGTCTAAATGAAGATTTACTTGAAATATAGGAAGATTGTTTTTGGTTTATAAAGCAACATTTGCAGAAGTGATTTTAGGAAGGCAGTTTAGAATTCAGTATTACATTTGCTGTTGTTTGGCTAACAAATGGAAAACTCTTACATTATAGATATTTCCAGGTCGCCCAGGGAGGTCATGGAGTCTCTATTCTTGGAGATATTCAAAGACTATCTTGACATGGTCCTGGGCAACTGGCTCTTGGTGGCCCTGCTTGAGCAGGGACGTTGGACAGATTGACTTCCAGAGGTCCCTTCCAATCTCAATCATTCCATCATTCTGTGATACACTTTATATAGTTTATAAATATACTAATCACAATTGCATTTTAAAATCATTCTCAGGTCATTTTGTAAAAATCTTAATTTACGGGAATTTGTAAATCAGGAACATAATTCCTCATTTTATCTGTTGATTTACATAAGAAGGATGTTACGCTAGTCAAATCCAGTGGAGGGCATCAAATCTGGTGAAATGGCTGGAAGGTATGTCCTGTGAGGAACAGCAGAAGACTTTGGACTTATCTAATATGCAGAAAAGGAGGCTGAGGGGTGACCTCATTGCATTCTAGAGCTTCTTGAGAAGGGAAAGTGGAGAGGAAGGTGCTGTTCTCTCTAGCATCCAGTCATAAGACACATAGGAATGGTTCAAAACTGTGCCAGGAGGCGTTTAGACTGGACAATAAGAAGTGTTTCTTTACCAAGAGGGTAGACAAACACTAGAACAGGCTTCCTAGAGAATGGATTGGGGTTGATGCCCCAAGCTTGTCAGTGTTTAAAAGGCATTTGGATCATGCCCTTAATAATATGTTTCAACTTATGGTCAGCCCTGAAGTGGTCAGGCAGTTGGACTACGTGATAATTTTAAGTCCTCTCCAACTGAAAATATGCTATTCTGCTCTGTTCTGTGCCATTTTGTTCTACATATGAAGAAGCAACAACATAGAATTAAGCTATTGGCATCTGCTACTTTAATAACATTACAAACCACTTGATCTTCCCATTTGTGCTTTCCATGATGTGGGACGAACTCCTTGAAAAGGCAGTCTGTCTGTTTTACCTTCCAACTGCAGTTATTAATCAATGCAAAACTCTTAGTTACGGCTGAAACTTCTTATCATAATATCATAATTTTGCTCTTGAAATGTAGTTTTTGTTTAAAGATATTGATAACGGAAACTAGATAAGAAACTTTACTTTGCCTTCCAGCATTAGAAAATGTCTTGCACTGCTAATCAATTATCTCTTTGCTTTTAAAATAACTCTACTTTGGGAATAATAGGATTCTCTGTATGAATATACAATGTGTCCTTGTGTGCACGTGTGTATGTGCGTAGATGAGCATATACTCTGTCTTTTTTTGTGAATATAAGGCAGAGTTTTAAATAATTCTCTGTTCTCAAGGAAAAGACATCCATTTCCTTTCTTATGGAACCCAAAAGGAAATATTTTAAACACTGATGTCAAAATAGGTTTCACAGCTGAACCAGGATTTCAGGTTTACAGTTAGCATATTTTTTTAATATATTTTTTTATGCTATATTAAAATTAATATATAGTTAACCCATAGGCAGTCTGTTCAAATAATCAAATGTTATTTTTATACCAAATATAATATTTAGAAAGTGGGGTTTTTTGTTTGTTTTGTTTGGTGTTCTTTTTTTTTTTTCCCATTATGGGAAGAAGAGCAAAATAAAACCTTTATATTGGCCATTTTTTATATCAAGTTATGTAATTATGTCAGCAAATAGTTCCAACAATAGATATTTTCCATAGAAATGTTTACAAACTCTAATTGCTTTTTGAGATCAGCAGCAATGTGGCCAAATCACATAAGGCAATTTCCTTTGAAAATAAGACCCCTTCTTAGTTTAAAAAAAAGTAAAATAAAAAAAAAAAAAACCCAAACTATATCAGCCATGGGATTAAGATCACGTTTCTCAATAATATTAGAAAATACAAACTTTTGTTCTGAAGTTAGAAATTCCACGAGTTGTGCAGCTCTGGCGTATATTTGTTATCTTTCCTATAGCAATGCAAAGAAACGGTCTACAAACGGCTTAAAATTTTTCATTTTTTCATAAGGAATGCAATTTTTCAAAAAGTAACATAAGTTTTCCAAAAATACCAGAGAAAGCCTTTGCTCTGTAATATAAGCACTAAAGGACATCAGAAAGGGGAAAAGCGCCACCTATTGATCATAGCTTGCAATCTGAGTCGCTGCTGGTTAGTACCTGTTGTGGTTAATAAGCACAGCCGGCATTTTAGATGCACATATGTGACACAAAATTCAATATTTTCAGGCTTCATACTAAAGTATTTAAAGAATCTATATTCAAATATAACTAAAGTCAAGTGGATGTTTACACAGTAGTAATCCTGCAACATAGGACTAAAAATATTTTTCTTCTTCTTCTTTCTTTCTTTCTTTCTTTCTTTCTTTCTTTCTTTCTTTCTTTCTTTCTTTCTTTCTTTCTTTCTTTCTTTCTTTCTTTCTTTCTTTCTTTCTTTCTTTCTTTCTTTCTTTCTTTCCTTCCTTCCTTCCTTCTTTCCTTCCTTCCTTCCTTCCTTCCTTCCTTCCTTCCTTCCATTCCTGTCCCACTCTTTCCCCTCTCCCTCTCTTTTTCTCTCTTCTCTCTTTAAAAGGAGAAGTATTTTGTGAGATGCAGTGTGGAGGACTTAATTTGTAACTGAGATTCTGTTATAGTCAGTAGAACATAAAGCTATAAAAACTGCAACGCCTTCAGATTTGTTGGAGAACTTTACATGTTGAATAGACAAGCTCATACATCTTCCAGTAGTTAAGGGGATAAACAGTTCATTTTCCTTTTGAGGAGAGTGGGGTTTGCTACAGATATCAAGCATTTGACAACAACAACAAAAAAAATATTTTATGTTTTAAATATATTTCAAATCCTACCAAGATTTCTAGAATCTGACATTTTTTTACAAATGGGCATTAATGATGCACATATTGTGACTTTTAAATCACTGGATTCAATAATGAATAGTTCATTGACTACTGGTTCAATGAATTGTGTGGAAATTCATGGACCATGCAGGCAAAGAGAAAAGGTAACTGTTATTATTTCAAATGAAGATTTTATGTCTTAGTGGCATTGTGAAAGATTGACCTTCACATGAGATATTGCTGTTCTTGCATTACCACCCTGATATCAATAGAAAACTGCTTTTAATCTACACAAAGGGTCCTGTTATCCTCTCAATGCATGGGGGATTATCATGCTTAACTCTCCAGAACATCGAGAGGCAAATAGACCCCACAGTCCCTATTGCTGTGAAGCAATTTCTTGAACATATTTCACGTGCTTTTAAATGATGATTTTAAAAAGTTCTGGGATTTTTTGTGTTTTGTTTTGTGTTATTTTAAAGTAGGAAGTTGAAATTTTGTTTTAAAATTGTACAAGAACATTATTTGATATGGGGTAAGTAAGATTTTACTAAGTTCTCAATATTAGCAATTAGATGAAAATATTCATGATCATCCCAGTTAACCGTATGATCTCTTCTCAGTAATGATCATTGTAGAATCTAAGTACTTTCTGTTGCAGTGGAACTGTAAAAGTGATATTTATATAGGAATCTTGTAGAGGGCACATCTCATTTACAAACAAAACAAGGTAATAATCATAATATATTTATTTATCAATATATAATTTAATAAACTGAAATTTTTATGGTACTCTTCCTTGCTAAAATTACGTTGTACACCTGCATTTTGCATTTCCAGATCAACAATGGGGTTACTGTGATTTTATATATATATATAAACGGGTTTCCATGGGTTACTGTGATCTTATATATATATAAATGTATATATCTCTCTCTGTATGGGTATGTGTGCACTGCGTCCACACAGTGAAAACTTTTAAATATTAAAAAGAAGTATTGCATCCCATATTTCATCTATTCTTACAAGACAAGAATGACAGTATTAAGATGCACATTCAGGATAGCACTCTTTCTACTTTGAACGCTGTCAAGAACAAAGTGCTTTACAGACTTAAAATAAATCTAGGTACTAATCCATTGAATTTCTGACAACAGGAGCCCAAGGTTTCCATGCACTTAGCTGAGTACTGCATAAGAGCTTGTGCATTATTTATGTCCACTAATGGTGTTGCAATGCTCTTTGTGTGAAGCAGTGACAGTGCAATCTACTAAGATAGCTGCTGCTGTGGACAAAGCCATACATTTTTCTGGGCTTGAATTTTTGACAGAATACTCTATTAATGCCAATTCTGCTTAAGTAAATGCTGAACAGGGGTCAGTTCCTCCCCCCATCCCCCTTATTATTTAAGAAAACAGTGCCATAAAACTGAAAATGATGTTCTGGGCTTTGCTGAATTTTGCAACACAATAGTAGCTGATAAAGGTCAGCCTGCTTTTTTGTCTACTTTTATGATTTTGTGTGATGGTCCACAGACTAAATAGGAAAGCTCTTAGCATTGGAGAAGGGAGGTGCTATTAATTCTGGTTTCATTGCCATTATACTCTTCAGTGGATCAATAGAATTAAATGAGCTGAGATATTAGGAAAATGTTGTGAAGAGAAGTAGGGTGGTATTATTTGACCAAGGTTAGGATGAATAGAAAATAAAGAACTATTTATACTGGTATGTCAATAAATCATAGAACCCATATATAAAATGGAATAGGGCATAACAATCATAAGCTTTCAAATGACCACAATATCCTTCTCTTTTTTTAAAAATATGTGAATGTTTGGTTGGCAATTTAAAGGGCCACTGCAAATATGCTTTGTTTTTGTTTTTGTTTTTGTTTTATCTGAATGAATTTTAAAAAAATAAATTCTATTTATATGGTAAGCTCTGTAATCATAATAAGTTTATAATAATTTTTCCTTCCCTATTTAAGATCTGGAAAGTTCTAATGGGAATGTGACTGAGTTCCAGGTATGTTTTACCCTTTGCTTTCCTGTTTGTACAGCCTGCTGCTTCTGCAATTTCCCAATTTCCATTTCAGCTTTGCAGTCGCTGCTCATAGTAAATGTTTTTCTTGAGAGCTTGTAAAACACTGCATACCTCTAATAAATCTTCAGAAATGACTAACTCAAAGGACATGAAAAAGCTCCTTTTGGAGTCAACTTACGCAGATGCTTGTGGGAGATAGACAAAGAACTTTAAGGTATTCGAGGAGAAAAAAAATAATGGAACAGTGGAGATTAGCACATTTGTCTTCACCCTCTCTTAGAATCCACAGTACTAAGAGCAATAGTTCTCACCATCTGAAAGGCTCACTGACTATAAAGCAAGCTTTTTTCATTGTTTCCCTTCTACAGATAGGAAAACTAAGACTATATGCAGGTGAAGTTTTCCTGGAGTAATAAACCTAGAGGTAGAGGTGTAGTCCTGTTGGTTACTTGTAAGTGAAGTTTTGAAGAGAAATAAAGTGGTATTCATGTCTAGATTGGAAGCAAATCTATTTATTTACTTATTTTAAAAAATCAACAACAAGCCAGGTAGTCTGTGTAATAATTTCAGATAAAACTGGAAAACCTTAGATGTAAAGGTTTTGTTTAGCACTAGGAAGACTCTTTTTATTGGTCTAGTAAGATAAAAGGTCTACTATTCATTGGTCTAGTAAGAAAAAATTAATCACCTTTCAAAGTATGGCAAATGAAGAAAATAGTATCTTTTTTATAACCATGCTTTTTCTTCCTCTTTGCTCTTCAGTTAATCTCCTGCTATTTCTGACTGCCCTGGCTCTTTCTCATAATATAGACTTCAAGATTCTTTGTCTTAATAAAAATAACAAAACAAAACAAAAAGCAAAGCAAAACAAAGTGTCTCTTGACCTTTGTTAGAATCACATATCTTGTAGATTTTTTCAGGACCTCTGGAAGTATTTTGTCCAATGCCTTGCTCAAAGAATATCCAGTTGTAGCAGGTTGCTCAGACTTGTGTCCAGCTGAGCTCTGAATGTCTCCAGGGATGGAAATCCTGCAGTCTCTCTGGGCTGCCTGCTCTGGCGTGTGCTTACATTGAGTATTCTTTTTTTTTCTTTTTCTTTATTGAACAGAATTTCCAGTGTTCCAGCTTCCTTCATGACTTTGAGCACTGCTGAATCTGGCTCTGACTTCTTTAGGCCTTCTCTCAAGGTAGTTGTTAATGGCTGTAAGATCCTCTCCCAGATCTATTTCATAAAGGATGAACAAGTCCATCTCTCAGCCTCTTATCTTGACTTATTCTGCAAACTGCAGAGTAGTGCTGTAAGCCAGGAGTGTTTGATTCCTGAGCAACCTCCCCAGTTGGTGGTGCTTTTCTTCCAGAAATTTAAGGAATTCCAGGAAGAATTTCCAGAAAGAAAGTTCAGTTTCTCTCAGTTTACATATTCCATCCTCCACCAGCTAGCCTCCTGCCTATCCAGTCATTACTTCAGAACTTTGTTTGGGGAAACACAGATACCACACTATAACTTTTTGTGAGGCTTCTACAGAACTACATTTTGGCCCTGTTCCTTTTTTCGCTTCAATACTTGGTAAAGTTAGATCCTCCAGCTTTAGACCTCTACAGTGTGGAGATTTTCATCTGAGATTATTGTCTAAACTACCTTTATTGACATTTATAGTGTGTGATTCACCTGCTTTTAATTACTTATGGAGTAGCTCAGATGATTAATTTCTTTTTTTTTCCTCCCCACTGGGCTGTCATAATGGATCACTGCTATGAAGTCTTTAAGGTTTTAAATGACATGAACACTATCTGCAGAGAACATTTTAGAATATTGACTGTGTTTTTTTCCCCTGTACTGATCATATGCTTGTCTCTTCCTTTCCCCCTTATCTTTCCTTATCTCCAAAATATACTCCCTCTGAGAAAATACTGTGAGTCCACCTCTTTAATACCTCCTTTTCCCCCTCACAGTCTTCTTCCATGTCTGCCACAGTGGGTAACTTCACTATCCTGCTTCTGAGTTGGGTAATATCTTTAATTTACTTCCAGGAGGTATCAAAATTTGCAGGTTCTTCTTGTACATCAACTCTGATTCATGGTCTGCGGTATTTCTTCACAAAGCTAGAACACATGTCCAGGCTCTCATAGATTTGTGTCACCAGAAATTTTTAGGAGCTCTTTGTGAGATTGCCATTTCTATCACATTAAATACCATTTCTTAGCTTTCTTTTTCAAGACCTTTCTTAAGCTACCCCTGACCTATATTCACTTCACATTAAGTACAGTTTTAAATGTTAACCTTTGAGCGCTGTGTGACATGTGCCATCACTGTTCATTTGTCATTTTTTAAAAATCATAACTCATGATTAAGGCATGCAATAGATGGCATATGCCTGCCATATTTCCCATGCACCTATATGCATTTCTTAGAAACATGTTTAGGCCAATCTACAGTCTTCCCTCTCTTCTTTCATCTATAACTCTGACTTGATTTCTTGGGGGGAAGTGAGTTGGGGGAGGAAAAGCAAAAAAGCCATCCTTGACAGCTCATGTCAAATATATATTTGGTACCATTAGCTAATATCTCATTGTTTCCCTGTTCCTAGCTTTCTGTTTCTAGCTGTTATGACAACAGTATACTGAGATCAGGCATTGCATGTTTGTTTCACTTTTGTGTGAAATTTAGCTGTTCCTTGACTACTGCTTGAATGCTTATAGTGGAATTCATATTACCTAAGACCGGAAATGGAGATATCTAAACCCAGACTCATCAATTTACAATATCTACAGTCAATGGTGAAAAAATCATGATTCATGGGATCTAGTTTTGATAATTACAATTTGATGGAATGCAACAGACTAAAATTACATATTTAACTGGTCTATCTTTGGTACAATTCTGCATCTATCTATCTAAGCTAGTAGAGAAAATATTGTTGAGTTAGAGCCCTCCAACAGACAATTACTGTGACAATGAGTAGTGGGAAAAAGTGTAGAAGTCCCACAAAATGTTCAAATAACATAGAAGCAGGTCATGCTTCCTGTAAAAGATTAAGTTCAAAGGTCACTCCTGAGAGACAAAGATTAAATCATCTCTCTATTTAAGCTCTTATATAATTTAGTTTGCAATTTATATTCTGAACTCTGGCACCGAAAATCTGAAGTAGTTCAACCGCCTTGAGAGGAATTTAAGTAGGAGCTGTGTCTGGTCTACATGTCTGGCCTTATACAGATAGATATATGTCTGTCAGCTATGTTGTAAATTTCCATAGCTTTTCCTGATTTCAGTGACCAATTTACATATGTTGAGAAGCTGATCCCTTATATCTAGAATTGCAGGAAATAAAAGCAAGCTTATTTAGTGTTACTATATAGCAGCTTCTCTATTTGTTCCAGCAAATCTGACATAAACCCTGATTTTCAGTGGTTTATCTCAGAGATAAAAAAATCACTTCAGTTTAAAGCTGGGTGCACCAGGTCTCTGCCTGAAGCAATTTCATTTTTGTAAAATTTGAAAAGGTGGTTGAGCTGATTTTAGATATAAAAGTGTCAAGAGAAGTTGCTGGTTGTTTCAGACAGTTGCGCTCTCACAGCTAAAAGACTTCAAACTTTTAAGAGCTCCATTCAATTACAGATATTTTCTAGCTTCTGCAGAAAAGAATCTATGGAAATCTGCCCTGTAACCAGACAGCCAATTCAGCAAGAAAGCAGTAATAAACAGTAGAAGTCACTATTATTATTTATTAATATTATTTCTACTAGGAATCTTGTATAGCTGTAACTTTTGGTAGTATGCACCTCTACTGGGAAAATAGGATGGGAGCTAGGAGATCTTTTTGGAGGGACATTGCTACCTGTGTCACTACCAAAGAATAAGTTTCCTTCCTACACACACTTATATAGCACAACCTTGTACAATACCACAGCATACGTATGAATTCATTTATCATCTGTTCCCGTAGTATCAGGTGTGTCCAGTCGGGAGCAAAGGGAGAGATGGCTCGCTACAACTTGGTGCACACTACTTTGCATTTCTCTCTCTTCTCTTTCACAGGCAAACAATATGCCCTTTCTTGTTATGAGACCTGTGGAGCCAGGTGTATCCCATGGCATATGACAGACTGTGTTCCTAAAAGAACTGTGTGACTAAGTCTATGCCAGTCTAGTAGCAAAGAAAACAGTGCAAAGTATCAGGATTTTCTAGTGTTCAATTCTGATTATTTTCCCTGGCCTGATTTTAGGACTGTACTGACTACCACCTTAGAGACAATGTTCCCTTTGCTTTTATTTATTAGTGTAGGTGCAATCTGAGTGCCACTCTAATGAGCACTATTGCCACATAATGTAAGAAAGAATATAGAGATACTTAAAGCTTTGGATAACGGAACATCATTCAAACCACTTGGGAGAGAAGTAAGAACAATATACAACATTTTCCAAGACCATCCTTTTAAAAGTTATCTACAGTAAAAATCAGGCAGAAAATTTTACCCTAAAAGTAATAATTTTAAGCAGTTTCTTAGAAAATATCTGTATTTAGATATTGAATCACAGTGCCAAAGATCAGCCATTTATCCTTTTTCATAAATCCAGGTGCTATTATAATTTGACAGTGATTTTAAACAGTTAAGAGCTAAATTTGAGAAAATTACCTGTGATATGTTCTGCATTATTTTTAAAATTTTCAGGGGAAAAAAAGCAGTTGTTTAAATAGTATAGCATACAGCAAGTGGTCAGGGAGTTTAGTTCACAAATTTTATGTTCTTTCTATATGACTATGGTTCTAGCAGTTAAACAAAGATGCCAAGGACTGTTTTCTGTCATTGAGAGCAGTTAGCACTAAATAACTTGCACCCATACATGTCTTTGTCTCTAAGTATGCTAGCTACAACCACCTGACAGGAATAATTCCTGTCCCAGGCTTATTCCTGAAATGTGTTCAGAATTATGCTCGCTGCATGTAATTTAAAAAATTTACTTATATACACATGAAAATACATGAGCCCGAAAATATTTCCTACTCTGATCTTGCACATTTGGTATAGCTGAGTGGATCACTGAAGGTCACCAAGGTCACAATAGCTATGACTTCCTGCATCATAATTTAATGATGAGAATGATTGCAAAAAACTTGAAGCCTATAGCACTGGATTTAAGTTTTCTAACTTCCCAAAATTGTGCCCCAGTCATCAGTCTATTGGGAAAACACCTGGCATTTCTAATTCATCCTGCTGAAATAAATGAACGAATAGAAATGCAAGAGTTCTGGAGTTCTGGAGCCAAAATGAGTGGAGAGGGAAGAAAATCCAGCTCTGCTGTCTCTGGAAATGCTGGGAGATTGAGGTGAGAGTAGGAACAGCAAGGCAAGAGCACATGTGTTTAATTAGAGAGTTGATGTGATTGCTAGAGTCATGAAACAGTTATGAAACTGGAGTTGACATTTTGTTTAGGAAATCTCAGTTTAATTTCTTAGATGTAAGATTTAAGAGTGTTCAGGGTAAATATGAGAACGTAAGAAGGATCTCACATTGCCAGACCTAGACCAGACCTAGTCCAGCTCCAGATCTAGTCCAGACCAATCCATCTAGCACACTACCATGTGTGATCAAAGATACTGTTCAGGAACAACACAGTAATCTCAGCCCTTTCAGCTATTAATTTTGTTCTTCCAGCACCCACGTTTTTTATATTAAAGGTTTTAGAAGATACCTCCCTGCTTGTATCAGCATATGGGTTCAAGTCTTGTCCACTTCTAAATGCCTGTCTTTTCATAACATAGTTATTCATAAAATGCTCAGTATTGATTGGTTTGGATAAGCATCTCTGTTACTTCAGTAGCAGGTTAGCAAGCTGATAAGAAGAAATAATGCATAGTAAAAAAATTGTGGCAAAATGTCTGTGTATGATGTGATACTTTTTGTACTGAAATCATAGAATCATAGAATCATCCAGGCCGGAAGGGACCTCTAAAGGTCATCTAGTCCAACCTTGCTGCAATTGGAGGGACATCCTCAACTAGACCAGGTTGCCCAGGGCCTCATTGAGCCTCACCTTGAATACCTCCAGGGTATTCAGCTCAACCACCTCCCTGGGCAACCTGTTCCAGTGTTCCACCACCTTCATAGTAAAGAACTTGTTTCTAATATCTAATATGGATCTGCTCTTCTCCAACTTAAAGCCATTACTCCTCCTCCTATCACTGCAGGCCTTTGTAAACAGACACTTCCCAGCCTTCCTGGTCTGAAATCTTGGCATGTTTTCTCCACTCTCCTCTCCCAGTGTTGCTGAATAATGAGTCTGTAGGCACATGACTTGCTTATGTTACTGGGCATTGGTGATACTATCAGATTAATAGGTTTAAGATTCCAGACAAAGAAACCAGAACCAAGGAAAGCTGTTGATTATATGTTTAAGGTGTGTGAATTCAGATATTTACATTCTTTTAAAATTTCTGGCATAAATCAGCTCTGACAGTAAATATATAACAGATGTACCAATGTGCCTTGAGATGAATACATTATGGACAAAAAAATCATATTTATTCCCATCACAATAACAGTTTGTTTTGATCACCTGCTCTTTCTGGTTGCACCTGTGACTTGTTCATTTGGTTGGAACATGGGAAAATGCCAGGATCAATACAAGCTGTGGATTCTTGCTCCCTTGTGTGGGTGTTTCTTTTAGCTATTCCCCAAATGTTCTTTGTGTACAGTCTTTAGGTATAATGAAGAAAAAAAAAAAAAAAAAAGAGAAAAAGAGAGAGAAAAAGGAAAAGTTATTAGTCCAATATTAAGGCCTGAGGAATGAAACAGTCAAAAATCAGAGAACTCCAAACTCTAAAGCAGTTACTAAATTTTATATCAGTTTTACCTTTAAAATGTGGTAATGAACAATTCAATTGTCTTAGAAACCAAAAGCAGTTCTACAGTATTTGCAATATTCTTAGTAGTAGGGGAAACATATAAATACATTCATATATTGTAACTGCAAAGTTATACCTTTAAATTTCTTAAGCAATCTGGATGTGTCTGCTGTATGTCTGCTACATACACGTTGCTTATACTGTAGAGTCATTATTCACAAAGAGCTGTTCTGTCCTCTGCACATTTCTACTGACCAGTATAGTATGTTGAAGAAGAAAGATCCATCAGTAAAATCTGTTTTATGGACTGCCATGATAGGGAGAATAACATTTTGTTTTCCCTTTCAGAGAATCATCAAAGTTTAAGATATGTTCTCAGAAGAACATGTATTTTCACTCCTGAATTCTGGTATAATGAGTATTCTTTGTGTTCAGGAGAGGCTGGTCCTTCCCAAAAAAGCACACCAGCATGAGGCATTCAATGTAGGAGTATCATCAGCTGAGACTAGGTAAAAAAACGTATAAAGTAGTGGGCACCTCCTCAGGATGAAGTGCCTTTGAAAGGACATATGTCTATTTATTCAATATAGCAGGAGCCTCCAGAAGCTATGTTTCCAATTTACTTCAATCAGGTTCCTAAAGTCAGTGAATATTAAACCTAGCTTAAGGTTTCCAGACATCCTGAGACATATATACAGATTTGTATGCAATATAGTTCTTTGAGTTACAACGTCTTTTGAGTTTTGTTTTACTCAATATGCAGTAAGTAAAGTTAGGTTTTTCTCTAGAGCACTGATGTACCTGTAAAATATCCAAAACAAGTCAGGAAAAAAAAATTTTAAAATTAGATGCAAATAGTCATGCACAATATGCCTTGAAAAGATAAATAATTTGAACAGTTTGACTATAACATGTTTATATAATTCACTTCAACATATTTGTCTCTAGGCGTTTTTCTCCTACGGGTACGGTGGCAGAGGAGAACTCATAGCTGTGAGTAGCAAGCGACTGTTTCTGCTGTTATTTTCATATTTCAGGTTGGAATTACTTTATAATAAAATTGCACCTGCAGAGTGATTTTCAGATGTTTTAATGTTTTGATCTATCAGTGTTTGAAATGTTCAGTGCGCTGAGGAACTTGGTGGCTGTGTCTGGTTTCATAACACCATCCAATGTGAATCAAGACATTTCTGGAAATGTTATCAGTTCAGGTGAAATACCATGATAATGGAAATTTTATGCCAACATATTCCCGAACTTTATTCCTGACTTTATGCCAGAGCTAACTCTGATGTCTGTGAATGAGATGCACAAAAATTCTACCCTTCTATGTACCAAACACTAACAGTGTTACTCTAACATTTTAAAACTCTGGATTGTATCCAAACACCTCACTCTCTGCCAATTTCTTATTTATAAGACATTATTCTTCTAAAACAGGGGAATACAATTCTTATTGATTAGAATGGATGTAATGCCTAAAATGGAATCTGAGTCACTGGACCTTTTTGCATCTTGTATGACTGAACAAAATAACATATCCTCTATTCTGTAAAATGCATGGATTTGTGCCCGGTAAAGATACTGGCTATCAAGAGATAAGCTTAGTTTCAAGTGCCAATATACCTTGCTGTCTGAATAAGCAGCATAGCAGTCCTTATGATTTCCTTTATGCATGCTACTGAACTTTAATGTTCACAGAGTTAAATGCCTTCACTAATGATACAATACCGATCATCTACAAGGAATACTGTTATAGTGTAAACTCATAACAAATCTTCCAACCAGATCAACTATTTACAGCTATTTACATGAGCAATGTGATAGAGGCTGAACATGAACATATAATGTATTCCCCTTTTGTAAGAGACTCTTAGAGATTTACTAGTCACTGGAACATTTCCCCAGATGTGCTACTCCTTTAATCTGTTACTGTTTTCTTAAAAACTGTAGCTTATTAGTTAACACTGATGGTTTATTTCAGTGTGAAATTATCAGTCATGTTCAAAGGCCAAGACACTCCAGCCTGGAAAGAAACATGTGCTTTTACACATCTTCTGTATTACAACTTTCAATTAATTTCCAGATTTATTGATCTCAATCAAAGCAAGCAGTAACAAACAAACAAACAAAAATAATTAGATAAAAACTAAGACTGGAAGATGGAGTAGATAAATGCACAGACAAACTCAAGCTGAGCAAACAGGTAGTCAAAATTTAACATTAACCAGAATGTGAGCTTACTGGTCCTTTAGAATTCCTGCCAAGTTAAATTATAAGTAAAACAACACAATATTCCTTGTCTGTGTTTTTGCTTTTTTTCCCCCCTTTAAAAAAAATAAATATATATTTAAAAGAAGGAATAAATTTTCTCTGGCTCTCACAAAGCATTAGTTCAAGATTTCTAGACTTTTTTTGTTAAAATTCATGTGATGTTATATGAAATCTAAAAGTTGAGAAAGATGTTAAGTATTTTCTGACCAATTTCTCTCTGATACCCCTGCATTTGTTCACAAATGGTATTCCAGAAGAGTGTGCATTATTTGTTAATTCACTATAACCCTTAATTTCATTGTTTTTTTTTACTGGCAGAAATGCTTATGTTTGTTTGTCAAGTAGAGTTCTCTTAATTAACATAGTGCGCAGAGTGTAGAGTTAGCTCCAGACCTTCTAAGCCTTGCTTTAAATGGGAGATTAGAAGTTACTGATAGAAGTTACTGAATGACAATTCTCTGGTTTTCATTTTTCACATTTATTACCTTTGTTTTATTACTATACATCTTTTATTATTATTATTATTTTTTTCTGCAGAATCTAAAAATAAAAAAAAATGTTTTCTACAGAAAAAATAGAAAAATAAAACTGTAATTTACTCTTATCAAGGTTGTAGTGAGGGAGAAGATACTGTTACAGAAAGTCTTCTGCTGACTGTTCATCAATAACACAACAAAGGTGCAACGTATTAAAAGATTTGCTCATATAATTAGAAATATTACATTCTAAGGGCTGTTTTTTAGTTACTTCAGGTGAATATCATGACTCGTAGTCAACTTCATTTTTACAAAATTACACTACATTCTACAGTAAAGGGCATAATAATTCCTACAAGTATAGTGTTTAATGTTGCTTATGATGTCTTGCATATAACTTTACATAACCCATCTCGATAGAGTTATTTTGGCAGGCAACTTTGTTAGAAGTGGTTATGTGTTTACTACATTTCTGTTTCATGAGGTTTCAAAGAAAGAGTTATAAGCTTGACTGAATTACAACCACTAGAATTTTATTGCCATTCTTTTCAGTAGTTTTAGTTGGTACTTATCCCACAGGGGTGGATAGTAAAAGGCAGATGTTTGTTTATTCTTTTTGCTTACTTTCCTTTGGTTGGAAACTTTTAAAGATAGTCATAGAAACGCAACTCATGCAGAATAATGTGACAAATGCCATTCTGAGGTCCTGAGTTCTCTTTCCTCTCTTCAGTCCATTACTGAGTGAATTCTTTGAGTTATATGGTGTCCTGGTTTGAGGATAGTTTATTTGACTCCAAAATAAGCTGTTAATTTAATAATGGGGATCGGTACATTGTGGTGTTTTCCTCCTAAGTCCCTTACAGAATTCCCAGTTTTACAAAGTAAATAAAATTCATGGGAAATGACTGCCCGTTCTTCAGCTGTTAACAGCAATAACTTTGCAGTTATTGCTCATCTCAGGGAAGCATAAAAATATATGTAGATGGAGCTTTATGTCTTTTTAAAAATAATTGTAGATTTAAAAGTTTTTTTACAGCTTTTTCCATGATGATCTATGCACTGTTCACAGAGAAATAATATAATCTAGTGGTTGGTTGCTTTTTTTTTTCCCCATAGGTATATATTTTTAAGACTGATAATTACTACCAGACATAGCAGAGATCATTGAAAATATTTATCAGCTGAATATTTTTTACAACTTATGATGTTGAATTTAATAAAAACATTATAATGTAGAAAGAGAAAGGACTGATTTATCCTGACTATTTTAAGACAGCATCATCATCTCCACTATATTACCACTGCTTTGCTACAATATTGAGCAATTGATATATTTAATATTTTCCAACTTTTTAAGCAGAATGGAATAATGAACATTCTTATAGCCATCAGTGAGACTGCAACAACTATTAGAGACCTGACAAGTAGAAGTTAGGTAATATGCATTAGCTAATTGATTACTTTTAATAGTTAACAATTTTAAACTAAATGTTTGATATTAAATATCCAACAATAAAATTCTGACATATTGGGAATTCTGAAGTTCAGTACTAAATCCAATTAAAATTAATCATCGACACTGTCTCTTCCTCTGTATGTCTTGACATTGGTTTTTATCACTTTTTCACAATTACATTCAGAAATACACCTGTAGAGCTCTGGATGTCAATCTTGCCATGTTTGAACAGACAGGAAGATGTTTATTTATATGTCTTCTTGCATTCAGAAGTTTATGCAGTTTAATTCATTTATAAATGGAGTTTGGAATGAAAAATAACTGCAGATTTCAAAGAAAAGTGCTAAGACCTCATGAGATAGTAAATAATGCAATTTTCTTTCAGGCAAGCTTAGGTAGAACTTAAAGAGTGACAGAACTGAATATGGTTAGTGGGTATCCCTCCAGATTCCACTACCTGTGTTGAACAGATGTTTGATACAGTTCCCAGACAGAACACTTACTGTTTAAAGATGACCGACTTCGCATCAGGAAGCTGTGTAAAGAAGCCTTAGCATGGATGAGAATCAAGTGTTTACTTTCCTCTTGATACAGATGTAGAAAATAGTGAGTACTTTTTTCTCTAAAGGCACATTCTTCCTAACCTTTCCAAACTTCAGAATGAGCTGATTCTAACATACTTGGCAACACTGTGGAATATAGGAAAAATCTGTCAAATCTAAGCATGTTGAGTAGAAATCTGTGCACATTGTATTTAACATAAATGAGTAATACACAATTTTCTCTGCCTAATAAAAGCTGACCATGTAATGCTAAAATGTAACCATGCTGTCCGTCTTTTAACTTTCACTTGCTAGTTTTTACCCTACTGGAAAAAGATGCTTAAGTTAAGCCACACAAAGGACAAAATATGAACTAGAGTTTAAATTCCCTGTCAAAATCTTTTTACAAGATTTATCTGCTGTACATTATACTCTTCATGCACAGTCAAAAATGAATGAATAAGGCTGCAATTGTTATCTTGTAAATATATAATGCAAGGCCCAAAGTTATAAAAGGGAAGGTGTTTCAATCCAACTGTTCATGT
The DNA here is from genome assembly GCA_013398155.1 of Pedionomus torquatus. Lineage (NCBI taxonomy): Eukaryota > Metazoa > Chordata > Aves > Charadriiformes > Pedionomidae > Pedionomus > Pedionomus torquatus. The sequence continues at coordinate 183,591 of VZRU01017410.1, forward strand.
TTGCTGCTTTTAGTTTTAACTCAGGAATCATTCCAATACACAGTAGCAGCCGGGAAAAAAAAAAGTCAACAAACCTACTTACAAAACAATATAATAGAATATAGAATAAATGAAAGAACTTCTGATCACCCTAAGCGGCATCCAGGTTAATACCTCTAGCAGCTGTCCTGATCTCTGTGGCTTAAGCTTTTAACTAACTTTAATTAAATAGAATCTTTGGTGTACTAGGATGCATATGACTGGGATATGAATAAAAGAAATAAACAGCAGAGACTGGCATATGGTCAAAGGCACATGCATCATATAATTTTTGTAATACTTTTTTTTTTTTTTAATCTATTTTAACATTCATGAGCAGTAAAAGAGCTTAAAACAGAAATAGAATAGTCTCCCTGGATTTGGAACTTTGACTGTTACCGAAGGTTCTCTTTTTCTATTATTTTTTCCACTGCAGAAAGTATATTTTTAAAAAAAACAACACTATAGCTCTTAATTGTCGTATGCACAATCGGCAATGTTTAAATGGACCCTGTGGATTTTGGTCCAAAACCAAACCAATCAGTTACAAGCTATTTTTCTTTTCTGTTAGATGTTCTCCTGCAATATTTGCATAAATGTAACCATGCTGTCCGTCTTTTAACTTTCACTCAATTAATTATGCTCCCAGCCCCCTGCTGATGGACAAAAATGAGACTTCATCTGCAAATAGCTTCAGCAGTTTACAGCTTATTAAATGCCAAAATCTAGTTAAGACAGTTTGAGAATTCTCATGTCAGGCATTTCAATATGCCAGTTTTAACACAAAACTCTTATTAAAAGGGAAAAAAGTGAGCCCACTACCCCAAGACAGAGAGAAGAAAAGGCAATAGAACAAAGATAATGGACAGATAAGAATTTTCTACAAATTACATACTTAGCATATGTGGCACAGCCTGAGTATGCTTTATTTGGTTGCCCTAATAATAAAAAACATTGGAAAAGAATACCAGTTGCAACAAAATGGTCCAAGCAAATTGCAAACAGCATTAGTTTATGGTATCACCTTTTATAATTTTTATAAAAATCTGAACAAACATTGGAATAAGCAGATTACGTACTAAATATATTGTTAAAAAATAACTTTTCTATGACTCTTTTTGACAGGTTTTGCATTTTGCACTAAGCATCTGGTGCTTTCATTTTTCAGTACAGAGTGTTCTGGTATGCTTTATTCCATGCTGGGTTCATTCTTGATTTAAAACAGAAACGGAGAACCAGTATGGTATACAGAGAAACTGAAGTGTGCCCTGTTCGAAAATAAATTCAGCACATAGTTTCACACTATAGCCTTGACCAAATCACTTAACCTGCTTGAACTTTAAAACTGGGTATAATCAAGATCTCATGGAAGAATAAATGTTATGCCTGACTGTCAACTTCTCATCTTGAATGAATTATGAAGAGAAGACTAGTAAAATTTCTCGTCAGTATTATAAGCTACATTTAATTGTTTCTACTTATTTTTGTTGTTAGCTTATAGGTAATCCTTTAGCTGTCTGTTGTTAGTGAATACATGTGAAAAACAGTTAGAAGTAGAGTGAGATAAACACAAAACTTAAAACATATTGTTTGAAGTCTGGAAAAATATAATTTCAATTATTTTCTCTTTTTTTTAGGGTGGAGGGAAAGGATAATGTCCAAGCTAAAAGACAAAGTTGTGGGTTTTTTTCCCTAAAAATTTCTGACATAATATCTGGGTTATTGTGACATATTTTTTCATGTTTCTTGTCTCATCTTATAAACTAATGTGACTGAGCTGAACATGACATGACAATTCATGACAGAAATGTCAGGAATTAAGATAAAGAAATATAACTCATGTCCGGTCATATAGCAATTATCAGTTCTCTTGTATAGTGCTTAGATTTTTCATATTTAATGTAATGGAAAAAAATATTACAGTGCATAATATTGTATCACTTTCCCACCTTAATATTATCTTTAATTTCTGAAAAAAAATTTCAAAGTAGTATACACTAATGACCTCATTGTGTAGAAGTATAATGAAATTTGGCATTCTATATTAAGAGATTTACTCCTCAGCAAGCAGACCCAATGCTCTGGCAGTTCCACATGAAGTGCCCCCTGTGCATCTGCTGCCTGTAGTGTGCATTCCCACTGTATCACTCAGAAAGTATCATCAGCCTTCTCCTTTGCATAAGAAAATGCATCTTCAAGCAGATTCCTCTCACAGTTAGAAGAGAGAGCACATATCTTCCGGCTTTGCATGATTCTATTGCCAAACTTTTATCTTTCTTGGTCTTTTTTTTTGTGCTTACAGTATATTTAATGTGTTTGTATCTGCCCTACCCAAAAGTATTTAAAATCTCAGAAAAGAAGACATGGATAAAAGATATATGGAGCCAATCTTCCATTATAATATATATCCTTTACTATGTCTCTCAAAGCAGGTTTTTTTGTTAGCCAGAGCTTCTTTTTAGGTATAATAGGGGAAGCAGGTACTGAGGACATTTTTAGGGATCGTAATGGCCTTATAGTTGACATGTGGGAGGGCTGACCACTGCTTCTATACACTGCAGAAGAAAGTACAGAAATAATTGTAGAAGAGAGTGAAAGAGAGATTGAGTCTAACATGACTGGTAGAGTATCTTCAGGCAACACGATAAAATATTTGATTTGGGATGTAATCAAGGGTGACAGAAAAAGAGTGGGGGTGTGCAGAGAGTTTAGGAGGAAAGATAGAGTGGTCATTTTCCTGACATCTGAGTTAACTCACAACTAGCATATAAAGGAAAAGTGTATTTTTCCATTTTTTAATTTCTGTGGTTTAGCATCATGGTGAACAGTATGCCCTGAAGACCAAAATCTTGTCCTCTATCCTGGATAATGACATTGAGTCCTACTGCATGAATGCCACCTCTTTTCCTTCAGTATTGACATAGATGGAACACTTCTAGGCATGACATGGTAGGTTATACTCTGCCAATCAGTGTGACAATTAATGCCAATTACAGAGATATGTTTTGTGAGAGGAGGGATGATGCAAAATATAATATAGGGAGTTTAAAAAAAAAATTCAAAGGAAAATTAGGAGCACATTCCAATTTTCTTTTTATATCATCAAACTTCACACACAAGATGATGTGATGCAGGTGCAAGGTTTGTCTTGAACTAGGAAGGTTTTCTCAACCTCATTCTACCTAATTACTGTGTGGAGTATCAGATTTCATGCCATAAATGATTGTTTCCTTTTTCCTACTCATTCCTGTTTATATTTATGAAAGAAATTATGTGAGGTTTTTTTCTGGCAGTCCAAGTTCATCTGAATTCTACTTTTCCCCAGGACTTTTTTTTCACTTTATGCAAGGTATCAGCTATGACAGGTATTTTGGTAGGTGTGCTTGAATTCATTTTTGTATAGCTTGTTACTGCAGAAACAAAGTGAGTGCTTTTTATTTTAGCTTTGATAATTTTTCTTCTTCTATAGTGAAAAAATTATCTTACATGTATCAATACATGAATCAGATCAAATGAAATCTTTAATTTAATTGGAAGGAAAAGACAATAGGATTTAGTCTATAATTACTTTTTTTAAAGTATTTTCTATTATTTTGAGGATGTTGTAAGCCCTAGAACAGAGTAACAGCATCTTATAAAAATTATTAATCTAAAAGAGATTTTTCTCCCATGTATTTCAATAACACATAGTACTGCAGAATTATCCAGGAAAACATTTCCACCTGTAGCATGAATGTAGCAAACTTGATTGTTATTACAGAAGCAGCAAAGTTAAACCATATTAGAAGAGCAACACATGCCATATTGCTATTAAAAGTTCCCCAAATGCTCTTTCTTTAGTGCTATGGCTGTAATGTATTCAAAGCAGAGATATATGCTTCATTAGTTGCAGAGGTGTTGGCACTTGCTGCTTTATAGCCAGAAAGAAATAATAGATCATAAAGAACAAGAATGTGTAAAGGAATGAAAAACAGTAATCAAATATGTATGTTTATGCACAACCACAAAGCACAATAACAATACGGATACACCTGCTTTTAAACATATGTGTGCACACCCTTTATGTAGAAAGCTTCCAGAATGTAGATATGCTTATTTTTAAATGTTCGGGTTTCATGAAAATGTTGGACTTTATAAGGATATAAGATGTAAACAGATGTCAGTTTTATACTTTGAATAACACAACTGATTAACTATTCTGTGAATACTATATTCTGGGACCAACAATAAAGAAATGAGATTGTTCAGACATTTATTATGGAACATGCTTTCAAAAAGGGCAGCTTCCTTTTATAAATCATTATAAACTCACTACCTAACTGCAATTAGAAAAAAATATTTTGATTCTGCCTTTCTAAGTGCAGAAGTGGTAAGAACACGTTCTTAGGCAATGAATTAGAGCCTTTTCACAGAATCATAGACTTATAGCTTGGAACGGACTTTTCAGATCATCAAGTCCAACCACCAACCTAACACTGCCAAAACCACCATTAAACCATGTCCTTAAGCACCACATCTACTCATCTTTAAAATACCTCCAGAGATGATGGTTTCACCACTTCCTTGGGCAGTCAGTTCCAATGTTTAATAACCCTTTTGGTGCAGACATTTTTCCTAATATCAATCTAAACCTCCCCTGGAGGAACTTGAGGCCATTTCCTCTTGTCCTATTGCTTGCTACTTGGGAGAAGAAATCAACCCCCCATCCCCCTGAAACCTCCTTTCAGGTAGTTGTACAGAGCAAAAGGGTCCCCTCTGAGCCTCCTTTCCTCCAGACTAAATAGCCCTAATTCCCTCAGCTGCTTCTCACTGGACTTGTTCTCTAGACACCTCACCAGCTTCATTGCCCTTCTCTGGACTCACTCCAGAATTGCAATGTCTTTCTTGTGGTAAGAGAACTTCACTACAACTTTCAGCAGCTTATTCAGTTAACATATAGAATGGATAATTGAACCCTGTTGGAATCTGGACAACCAGCATTATTCCTGACATTCAAACACCCTATGGGTATTATATTTTATTTTATTTATTTTATTATTTTTTACTTATTTTATAACTGTAAGGAAGACTACTCAGGAACA